>BMAW01077340.1:679241-746089 GCA_019974015.1 Nephila pilipes
AAAAATTTAAGGGTTCATAGAAAACATGTAAACAAGCAATCCATAGGCGGAGAGCAAGCAGTGAACCTCCAGATGGATCTGTATTGGAATACATAAATCGCGAGTTTTCTTGCATATTGTCATTCCTAACGTAGATATCAGAAGACATGACGACGCAAAGTAATCAGGAAAAAGTCGTGTCTCTGGATACAGATCCATCTGGAGGTTCACTGTTTGCCCTCCGCCTATGGATTGCTTGTTTACATGTTTTCTATGAACCCTTAAATTTTTATCCATGAGTATTGAAACACCCTTGACGGGGAAAGCTAATGTTTCTTCGGAAGAAAATGTTTTTGATGTATGTGTAAAAATACAGATATGGAAAAAAAGTGTCATAAGACATATACATGATTTCCTAATTTGTGACGTTCGAATTTGATTAAAATATTTTCCTTCATAAGAGTATTACTAATATTTTATATCCAATTATGATGTATGAATGCATAGAAATATAAATGAAGGTTCATTTTTGAATCGTTCCCTATATCCACACATTTCATTTTTCTAAATTGAGCAACGTACTTAATAAAACCCAACGTGTAATTTAAATAACCATAATCGATTAGTTTCGTGTATAATTCCAAAACTATATCAAATTACTATTTTCATCTCAAGATGGATCAAGAACATAATAAAATCGTATTATTTTTTATCAATAACGTAGGGGAATAATTAGATATTATTTGAAAACAAGATTATCCTAAAAATAACTTTTTCAGAACTGGTTATTAATTTTATCTCCAAATTGATCTAATTATTTTACATGTATTTACAAAATTTACTGGTGGAAAAAAAGAATTTTTTTTATCCCGAAACAAAAGTTTTTCTAGGAGACTAATATGATTACTGATAAAATTACTTTCGAAACGCACAGCTTTAAATGAAATAAATTTTAATAAAAGTATTATTTCATGCATTAAACATGTTTTAACATTTTTTTTCTCAAAACCATTTAATTTGAATCCAATTTTATAACATTCCTTTATTAGGATATCAACAATTTATAATAAGAAACGTTCAAAAGAATTTTAAGATTTATAAAAACTTACTTGGTGAAAGGCATTGCGAAAAAGCGTTATCTATTGTTCTGTTTTTTTATATTTTCAGACAAATCGGAAAGCAATGTATATTTCTTTATTGACTCTGAACTTTATAAAGGTTGAAATACTGAGCTTTTGTGTATACATTTATGTGATGCAGATTCAATTTTAAGTATTTGATTTATTAATTTTATAAAAATGAGTCCCGACAAAAGTATTTGCAGCTGAGTAAAATAAATATATCAAATCCTATATTAATATATTCCATAACAATAGTTTATAACACATCGATATGTACCAAAAATGTAAAATATTTAAAAGCATCTGATATTTCTGTATAATATTTTAAGAAATGAAAAGTATTTATTTGTAAAGAAATTTTTTAAAAAAATAATTGTTAAATCTTTATTAAAAGTAAAGTTTTGTATTAATTTTTGTATATTAATCAAGCATATCTTTTCCTAGAAAAAATATTGAAATTAAAAACATACTCATGGTTTGAGCATTTAAGTTCATTTATAGAAATAATGTTCAAATTTATAATTGGTAGTTTGTTACTGTAAGTAAGTAGCTTTTATTACTAACTCTGGTATACGTTTTTCGTATTTCTTTTTATTATTTTTTTTATCGAAACAAAAAAAAAAAAATTAAATATAACAATAGATTCAATTTTATCTCTATTTTGTTCTGTCTTATGAAATATAATATAAGGAAAAGGATTAATATTTGATATTATTAAGAAAATGTGTTTTATATAATAATAATATCATACATAATGTCTAAATCATGTTATTTTGTTATTATAATCCATTTTACAAACATGTTTGGATGTCAAAACAATGTAAAGCACATAAGTATTAAAGCTTTCATTCTTTTCCTCAAGCACACATATCTTTTTAAATATAAGAGGTATTCTTCAATATTTCAAAGAATAATTTCATATGATAACCTTTTGAGTAAAAAAAAATTGAAATAACTAAGAACAATTTGTTAAAAATATTATTTATTACTTAAATAAATAGAGAAACGATTTTAGGTACTCAACACCCGAAAAAATTTCTAAAAAATGTATTTTCATCATGTGTCAAAATGACAAACAGTTTCTTTTTAATTTCCTTAATTATCCTAATTACCAATGAAAAACAAATTCATTTTTCGTTATTTTCAGCATTCATTTACAACGTATATAAATTCATCATCCATGCATTATTGAGAGATTTATTAGAATTATTTCACGTAATGCATTTCAAATAAGAGGTTACTTAAATAAATGAAGAATAAAACCGTTATTTAAATCTCATCTCTTACACAAGCACAGAAAATGTGTGTGTAAAACTTCTTTAAAATCTACTCTTTAATAAGTAACGAAATTCTCCGAACTCGAGGTCGTTATAGAACCCTAGACATCTGTTATTAAACGCTCAAAACCAATGCAAAAGCTAATATCATATTATGCATTCATGAGCCGAGACATATTTCTCTATTACCACAAGCCATAAGCCACGTCTACGATAGAGAAGTAGAGAAACTTTACCTGAAACTTATTAACTTCGTAGGAAAGCGAGCTTTACAGGTTTGAAAAGAATCTCAGTTGATATGCATAAGGATGGTTGATATTCTTAAGCTTAGTTGAGAAGCCGGCTCGTTATTTCTCAACTCCCACATTCTTGAGAATAAACACACACTTCCTTTAATGTAAAAGGGCATTATTTCGTCGTTTTAAAGTAATTCTTAAGGGTTTGTTTAGTAATGAACATGCTTCGTTCTAAGATATGCACTTCCACGTTTAAAAGGTTAAGTAATCCTTTTGCATGGTTCATCAATTGGCAGAGTTCTTTGGAACAAAGACCGAAGATTTATTTCTGTAAACACGGGATGAATAAAATAAGGATTTGAGAGCTCTATTTAAATCTTTAATTCTGGTTTAGTATTACTTGATATTCGCACTGAAAGCTTTTATGATCTTGTATTACGCATATTAAATGCTTGAGAATTATTATCCTAGAGTTTTTAAATCGCTCAAAATATTTTTGGAAAATATATATGTAATATAGTATCAAAGTTATCATCCTTTTAAGGCACGTGACACTATGTTGAAATGAGCTTTTAAATTTTCAAGCACTTTCGCTACTTACTTTACTTCTCCAGATAATGATACTTTCAGTAAAACTGTAACCTTATTATCATAATTTGATCAAGTATTTTATCAACACCGATAACAAAAAGGTAATTTTTGTAACGAAGGGTATATTTGATTTGAAAGTTTTATCATGGAAGTGTTATGGTATTTTTCTTCAGCTATTTTTTTGGGGTTTTCTAAGACCTTATTTGATTTGAAAGCCTAGACTAGTGAATAAACCGAAATGCAAATTATCATTGGAAAAATTGAAGTATAGTGAACCAAAAAGAAATTAAATAGTTCAGATAACGAGATTAGCGTATTTATAGTTATGTTGTGCGTTTGAAGGTAGAAGAACAACTTCGGCCCACTGCATTAGTGCCAGAAGATTAATTGATAATCGGATAGCTGAGAGTGAATTTGGATCCAATATATTTATCCCCGACTCAGATCAACTTCGTAAGTTGTTTACATAAGTAGAAGTTTCTGATAAATTTATTCAATGATCTTTGAATCGATTTAAAAGAAATGAATTAAAAGATAGGAGATTAGAGAAGCAAAATTCTTAATTTCTTGGTTCTTGATATTATTTTGAATTTTTGTATCAGATCACATTTTGCTATTTATGGAACTCAAACAAAACAAAACCCTTTTAATTAATCGACCAGTGAAATGAACCTTTCGCGTTCAAATCTCTATTCCAGAATATGTTATATCTATCATTCTCTCTTGACACTTATTACGAGGTTCGTTGCCAATAGTCCTCGTGTTACTTCTACTGCGACGTTAATAAAACCAATAAATCTCACCTGTCACTTGATAATGAATCTTCTTCTTTATAAAAATATATATTCACACAATAATAGTCAGCCAAATTTCTTTAACTATTTTATTTAGAATAAGTTACAGGAAAATAAATTAAAATGCGGAGCTCTTAATTAATGACAGCCTTAAACAAATATTATAATGGACTATTCAGTTTTTCATAATAACTCTAAACAATAGGCCTGAATTAACTCTATTACATTCAAATGTACTGAACGGAATACGGGACCAGTAAATATACTTAGAAAACAATATAACTTTAAAATGAGAGTTAGTGATATTTAAATAGAATTTCTTAAAATGAGAAATGAAATCTTTTCGTGTGAATTTTCGACTGATTCATTTATTTGAAATAATATTAGGTGTAAAAAACACGAAAAAAACATTTTCCTAAGAAATTCAAGAGCTGCCTTAAATCTAAAAATGGATACTAGTAATCATTAAATAAGTATAGTCATATTTAATTCTACAAAGTTTGTGCAACACATATAGTTAGAAATATCATCTCAATTCTAAAACTAATATAATTTATTCCGTGTGTAAAATGAAAACTAATTTCTAGTTCAAATGTCTAAAAATAAATTGAAATTTTAGCGCACCCTTTTCATAAAATATTCCTTTTTGAGCGAAACTTAAGATACGAGTTGTTTTTAAAATTAATTTTATTATATATTACATTACATAAAATGGATTTAATAACATTATAAAAATGTCAAACTAGGCGCGAGGTGATATTTCTAAATACATCATTCTCTCTCAAGAATTATTTTTGATTTTTAAAATTTAGATTCATTAAATAAAATTAAATGCCTTTAGGTGTAATCATTCAATTGCATAAGAATACTTCAATGATTTAATTCAAATGGGAAGATAAAAAGAGTGCATTATACCACTTTATTCACAGAATTTCTTTCCTTTGTATTACATCAATGATGAATGTGTGATGCTCAACTGAATAAGTAATAAAATGCTTTTCGTATTATACACAAACTGGTACACCCACTCTTTGTGCAGAGGAATTATAACGATCCAGCTGGAAGCTTGAAAACGTTTTAATGAGGACCAACTTTCAAGCAATATTTTGAGTAAAAAATGTGCACCATAAGTGTATTATTAAAATTGAGATTGTTAGAAATGTTCTATTTTTTAAGAAATGTACGATATAAGAAATGCTCACTTCGTATACCGTATTAATACAGTTTCTTTTGTATCAATAAATTTCTGAATGAAACGATTAATTTTTTTTAAATTAGTCTTTAATTGACAATTTCCAATACTATTTTGAAAAATATGCTAAAATTTACATCTCTCAGGTGGTGCAAGAATCGTAATTTTTCAACATTTCTTTCGAGAACTATCCCGCATGGTACTCAAAAATATCACTAAATTATAAAAAGAAAAATCTTAAAACATGGAAGAGAATTATTAAAATTAAGGTAAGATAATTTTAAGAAAATAAATTCGAAAAGAGAAGTTTTTAAGTAAGTTAATGCTGCTGACGTCTATTGTTGGCAAATGAGGATGATCTTACTGACATCTGGTGAAAAATTAGATTTTGAAAAAAAAAAATTACTAGAAATAAATTAAAAGAATTTTTTTTAGTGAGAATATGTTTATGGCACCTTCCAAATATCAGTGATTTTCTCTAAATATTTTTGCGTATTAGAATAAACGGTGTTGATTTGTGTAACGAACAAACAGAGAAACAGACAAATCAAATAGCAAACATTTAAATATAAAATATAGCGTGAATTTTGTGTATCATTGAATCAGTAGAAGAATCTCCTTACATTAAAAATTCCTTTTACTTTCCTTCAATACTTGACTACAAACTGATAAATTCGAAAGTGTATTCTGTACCTACAAGTAACTAATTCATGCCTTTATTAAAATATATAATAACCAAAAATATTCTTAGTGTAATATGTAATAAACTGACGTTGTTATTAATACTAAGAGACATAGTTGATCAATAAAGTTCAGTTACAAAATTTGAATTAGTTTATTCTACTAAGGAATGAGCGAAATCAATATAATTTTCTAATATTTAACTTTTGCTTAGTCGTGTCCTCAAACAAATATTATAATGGAGAATTCTACTAAACCTAAGTAATTCAGACAGTAAAGTTGAATAAACTGTATTCTGGTCTAGTCGACTTCTAATAGCAGGATTCGAGTCAGGGATACACTTTTAGAATATCGCCTCCCAATCTCTGGCACTTATTAGCCAGATTGATGAACGCATTCATATACTGCGTTCATCAGTCTGGTAAATTTCTTTTTGTCTCTAACCTATCTAACACTTCCAATTTCTTTGTCTTGTTCACAATATACTTCTTGTACATTATTCCTGATTCACAAATGAGGTAATATCGTGAAGTTTTGATTATTTCTAAGAAATAACCGTGATATCTGGATAAAATGTCTTCCACATATTTATTGATCATATGTATATAGTGTTGTAAATTAAAGTTTGTATTCCTCCAATGTTGTTATTATTTCAGGATAAAATAATGAACAGCCATGATGGTCTCAGGAACAAATATTATTTAATATTCGACACGTTCCACAACACAAGACATGATACAAAACATATATAAAACATAGATTCATAAACATCACTCCATCCTTCTGCTAAAGAATGCTCTCTCCTTCATCGTGCTTGCGCTTGTCTTCTAACCAAAAAGAACAGGTGGCGCCATCTAGCTACAATTTGATATTATATGGAAGGTAGTGCTAAATTACGGTGTTACAAGTTACAGATTGGGGTAACCCACAGTATCGGAAAGTGTTAATTATTATCTAGGGCTATTGTTTGTTTAACTACTAAAATGAATCGAATTAGAAATTTAATTTTTATTTATCATTCTTAAGACTTTGCTAAATAGTCAATGTTCAGAGCTGTACATTTCTCCCAACGTTTCTTGACCTTTCGAATGACACATCAAAATAATTTCTCCATACAGCTGATTACTTCAATCCATGGCTTCCTCAAACCAAACAAATCAAAATGAGAAGCACTAATTTATAATATTTTGTATATAAGGATCAATTAATATGCAGAATAAGTTTTATAGAATATTTCTGCTATCTCTTAGTAATAATTCAAACTATGCTATATACACTAGTAAAGTTTGTCACAGCTTTTCACGAGGCGATGTTCTCAATTAAAATAACGTAATAAAAAGTAGCCCAAAAGTTTAATTGAAGGTTAAAGTTCTTAGGAATCTGTTACAAATTAGTTTTGAGGCCTTATTTATTCCAATTGCCTTTAGGGTTTGTGAAATAATTTTTGATTTGATTAATTTAAAACTATTTTTCATGTAATGATTGCGTTTGTTTTTTTTTAACTTTACTAATTAATAAATATCCCTTCTATACTTTTGTGGTCCACTCTATTTTGACATTTCAGGTGCCGAGATGGCGCATGTGTAAACACAATGAAGGTCACTGAATTCCCATATTTTTTTTATTCTAAATGATAGATGATATCTTTTTTCCAGTTAAATGTTTTTCGGACTTACTTGTAGTTTGGTAAGGGATATGCTTGAGCGACGCATGTCAGTTCAGCCGATGTGCCTTGACGGACATTAATGGAACTCCTGGTATCGGACATCCGAGGTGGTTGTGTTCCTTGAGGATCTAAAGAATAGAAAAGACATTCTTTAGAATTTTCTGAATGGCAAAGAACTAAACAGAACAGAAAAATACATACCACTCACTTTACACAAAAAATACATTATTCCAGAGGAAAAGGGAAATTTTTTTCGCAGAAAGAAACTAAAGTATACAAAACACCATTTTCAGAATAAACGTTCACGTTTTTAGTATATCATTATTTCTTTTTCCTGTGGGCAATAAGAATTTTTTTTTGAGTTGAATGCACTTTATATTCAAGTGCGGTAAGTACGGGAAGATAGAGATAATGTGAGTGCCGATACAAATTACTTGAGCATTGTTCTTTTTAAAAAGCCAACCTTAGACACTTAGCGCTTTTTTAAATTTAGAAAGAAATTTTAAAGTAAATTTGCATTAATTTTCATTTCATTTATTACTCATACATTTTATTTTTATGAAGCAGTTCAGAATTGCTACCAGAGACTATCTTTTCTCTCTATGAGCCCATGACGAATGTAATGAAACCTTATTAGTACAGGAATAACCTTCTTTAAAAAGTAGAAGTTATATCAGATTTAGTTTAAAAAGTTAAGAATTAGTCTTTGCAGATATGAATATTTGAAATGATATAAACTTTATTTCTTTGTATACCTTTATTTTTGTTTCAGCTTACAACGACTGATTGTTAATGTTAAATGATCTTTATATTCACTAGTGATATATACAGAAAAGTGGATATGATAAGGGTACTTATACAATTTACTTTGGCAATTTTGCTACCATAGACCCTTTAGCCATTTAAAAATGTTTTAAATAAAATTTTAAATATTTTAAGAAAATAAATAGTAATTTTCGGTACAATAATTACTCACAAAATTTATTTTAAGACCCCATGTAGAATTCTTACCAGAGCTCATCTATTAATTGTGAGGAAAAGCTGAAGTAAAATGATTTAAATCCTTCATGAAAAATCTTCGATAAAAAAGAAATATATGAAAGTTTATTTTGGTACGTTAAGGATAAGTCTTTATGTAGTAAACACTCTTTAATCCAACATTCGATAGCTCGGCACATTCCGTTATCTTCTGATTTTTTCTTGTCGATTTCTGCGTTTGTCGACCGTGACCACCAAGTCGATGTACAGAGTTGTTCGCATTTTCAAACAGTATTTAACTTTACTGTCAGTTCTCATTTCAGAACTGTATTTCTTGTTTTCTAGTAAGTTACATATCACGTTTGCTTAATACTGCAACTGGAAACATAAGACTTTTTAGTAAAACATTCCCAAAGTGTTATATGTGCAATACGTACAAAGTGCAATATGCAAGTGTTCTTCAAGTGCTAATAAAACTATTAAGCTTAAGCAGGTAAATAGAGTAGCTAGTCACTTGTTTGGCCATTTTTGTATTGAATTTAGCAGCCTAAAGTGGTTATTATTTTATACAATGACAAAATTGTCACTCGAACCCTTTTTAAAATTTTGTCGTAAAAGTTGTTACGAATATGAATATATCTGCTTTCACCAATAATGAACTAAATTAAAAATAATAATAACAATATTGAAAACTAAGTTGTAAAAGATTTTGCGTATATGCTTGATGCTTTCTTTGTTTAGTAATGAACTGAATTTCACTTAATTTTTTAATTGGATTGAAATAAAACATACAGGAAAATTAGTTCATTTGCTGCTGCAGTAATTACAATCAATCTATATTCAATATAATAATTTATTGTTTTCTTTTTTCTTAATATCTGAAAAAAATATTTTCCGCCTCAATATTTTATCGTTTGATTTAATTCTAATAATTAATTGATTGATTCGATGATTATGAAAAATATTAACACCTTTGGAGGCAAAATCTCTTCTTCACCACAATAGAGCATTTTGAAATTCATCATAGAACAATTTTGAAGTTGCTTAGTTTTCTTCTGTGTTGTGATTTCTATCAATACAAAAATATTGAATGAAATTAATGTTAAATTTTCGAATTCAATTTAGTATTTGCAAGAGTAATGAAACACTTTTTTGGATATTCAAATCATCTACACCGATTCAAACTTTGCGTATATACATTAAATATATGTTTCAATCACTTAGAATTTTATGTAGAAGGTTGTAACTTTGGTATGCCCATTAAAACCATGCAGATGCTCAATAGTTGGCAAAATAACTAAACCGTCGCGGTAGTTGTCTTGAACGTCCCAGATTAAAGCGACGTTATTGTATTTCAAAGTTTTTGAAATTTGATACATATTATTTCTTAGTATATTTTTATTTCCTTTTTCATTTACCGTTGAAGATGTTTTACATACTTTATATTAATTTGGATGTACAGAAAATTAGATTGTAACTATGATTGTTTATTTACTTCACACTGAGAAGCAACAAGAGGGCTATTGGTGACGGTCCTCACAATTTTAAGCCTCGGTGAAGTGGCGGGGACGACACCTGAGCTGGAATCACCCTCTCCAAACTTACATACCTCGCGAATGGAAAGACTTGGGACCTCAACCAGATTCAATATGCATCAGTCTCACTACACGGTAGGCTTTTAGCGGCATCAAGGCTAGAACCGAAGACTCGATGAAAGAATCATCTGCCCTAAGTCCACACTATCACCACTAAGCTAAAGTGGACACCTTATAAGTACGTAATGGTTTAGGCTAATAAATTGTTATTTCTCTTACTGAATTCTCCGAGTTTGACTCATTAAAAAAGTCGGGTTTGAGTTCTAAGTAGAACCTTTCTAACTGTGATCCGAAAACTTTTCAAACTTGTTAAACAGTCACCATTCTTTCGTTTATAATTTCAGTCTCACTCTCTATCATTAACTATTTTTTTACTCATTTAGTTACAAATTCTCCGTTGGTTATAAATGTTTATCCTCAATTCCATTTATTATACTTCACTTATTATAATCCAATATATATAACTCACATTAACCCGGAAATATTTTTGAATTCAAATGGAATCATTAAATATATTCCCAAAGTTTCAGTTGAAAGGAAAATCGTGATAGAGCTCACATTGAAATTTCATTTGATAGTACAATTATTTTTATAGCGTAACTCTGTCTTATACAAATAACTATTCATAGTCTGATTTCCGTCCTATAAATATGTAGAACAACAACGTATCATTCCTAATAATTATTACACCTAAAGTTTTCTATGCCTAATATTGCAGCCTCTTCATAAGATATATTTCTGACAAAAGTTCGTTGTGTAAAAGACTGAGACCCTTTCGCTTTGAATACTTCTTCATGTATAATTAGACAAAAGACATGATTCATAATAGTTACTACGCTCGTTCTAATTTAAATCCTGCATTCAACTATCAACTATTTGTTCTATTTTATCTCTAGTGTTACTGTAGTTTTCCACACAACTCTATTATAACAATCTCTCTCTGTACGACAGTTACAGATTTCCTAAAAGTACACGATGCTTAAAAGATTGAGAGACATTGGTCAGGAATATTCCCGCATGTATACACGGCAATTTTGTAACGGACGTGGCCCACATTTATCTATGCGAAACAATCCCTTACGATGACGTTTTCTTCCATTAAACTTCACAATTGTCATGACCCATTCGGTCAGGTAACATTCCTCCAGCATTTATCAAACTCCGAGTAGTTTATTACACTGTTCTGACTCTTACTCATCGAAAACTTTTGAGATGAATCGGGACGCCAAATGATGCAGTCAGAATAAATAGCCCGTCATCAACGAATCGTTCTCAATAATATTCCAGGGAACCAATGAGAGATAGTTGTGTTTCTAGATATGAGGAAAATAGCTAAAGGTACTTCTCAAATGACCTCGAGGAGTTATAGAAGTATAGTTAGAGGAAAGTAATAGTGCTTTTTAAAATATAATTTATTTAAGGATGTTAACTAATTTTGGATATTATTAAAAATGTGACGTGTTTCAGGAAAAAATATTACGTTTGTAAGGGTGAATTGTTTTCAGAGATTTTATTATGGCTAACATATTAAATAAGTACACTTAAAATATGTATTTCAGTCTGGTAAATAGTTACATGTATAAGGTACTAAATGAGTGCTTTTTTAGAATTATATAGAACATATGGAAACTTTCTAAAAATTTTTAAATTGTTCCTATTTTCGTGTTGTAAAATGACATTGGAATGTACTACTACGTGCTATTTTTAATTCCTTTTTGATATATTCATATATTTAAAGAAAATTCTTTGTAAAACTTTGCAAAGAACAAATTTTAACCACTCAAGGTGTGCTTATTTTTATAATTATTATTAAATTTCTCAATTAAGAATGAAAATTAAAGTAAATGATGAAATATCGAGAAAGTGACAAAAGTAAATTTTTCCGATATTAAAATTAAAGGAAATGATAAATTATTAAATTGAATATATTTAAGTTAAATGTAATTAAAATTGAAGCAAACGATATATTATTAAACTGAATATTATATCAGCTAAATAAAGTTAAAATTGAAGCAAACGATAAATTATCACATTGTATATATTTAAGCTAAATGCATTTAAAATTGGAACAAATGAGAAAAAAATGAAAAGAGATCTAGCACGCCAAAACGCCCCACCTAAAACAATAGCCCTCCCCCAGATAGCGAATAGAAAATTGCGTGACAGAAGAAACACTTAAGTAATTTACTTACATCAAATAAATAATTCTTGAATGATTTGGTACGAATTAATATTTACTTAAAAAGTACGCTAGCGCTATTCGCAAAGAACATAACTAAATGGGTAATTGTATGCATATAACACCTTCAGTTAACTCAGATCAGAAAGCCTCAAAAAGCTCCAGAACAGCTCAAAATTTGAAATAATATTAATTTATCATAAAAATAAAGTAGTTGGTTTAAATATTTACATATGGTTACAGCTTGTATCATGAACTGAAGTAAACTCTGGTTAGTTAAAGCAAAACAGGATGATCTCCGACGAAGTCTAGGATACCGTCAGCTTGTCTGGTTATTGTTGGGCCGTTGAGAATATAGAACTGGTGTTGTTGCGAGGGCTTTACTCAGGTGTCTGTACCGGTGTAAATACCCATACTGGAGGTGAAAACTCAGAATGCAGAGCATTTCCTTTACTGTATGTATACAGAAATTATATGTTCTGGTGTGCCACCTCAATAGTAAGGTGAGAATATGCACAAGGTTCTAGCCATTTCAAGGCGAGGTGATGCAAGTGTGAAAAGAGGTCTGCCACTTAATTCTGAACGAAGGATCAATTGATGCGTAGGAGGAAAACCTTAACTCAGATTACCTCACTCATTTTAATTCTATATAATTCCAAATAAAATTCAGATGAAGAAACTGTGCTTTAGCCGGGTTATGCCACATGATTGTCTTTAGTGGAGCTAACAATCGAATCTATGATCTCATTCGATCTTTAATGGTCACCAGTTCAAGATTATGAGCATAATCACAAGTCTAACACACACATACACACTCGCCCGGGTGCACAATTAAATAAGAGTTTTCATGACATACGCAAACGCACTCAAATAAAGGTAAGTTTTCATGATGAATTAATTACATTTAGAAATCTAAGTTAATTTGATTTCTTTTTTATTTGATGGAAAATCATTTCGTATGCTGTAACTCTTGCTGGAAATGGGATAGGTGGATCCAGTAAACATGTAAACCATGCTTTATCCGTCCTAAGCCTGAAACAGTAGTTTGAATTACTGTGACACCCTTGTTTCTAATTCCTGTTTTGATTATTAGATTATTTCTATAATAAAAATATTTCATACATACCTATTTAATATAGTCTAAGTTTTCTTTTTTTATGATATAAATTTTATTAAAACTTATATTGTTTACGAACCTTTATATATATATATATGTATGTGTGTGTGTGTGAAAGAGAAAGACAGAGAAAATTTACTTCCGAAGGTGTTTAACATCCAATTTAGATAGCATAAGGGAAAGAAATTGAAAACGACGCGTTAATATTTTAAATAAACTTCAATATCTATTGTCATTAAGTATATCATCGAAAATTATTTTACAATTTAGATGATGATATATAAGAAAAAACAAACCACTGATACTTATTTTTGTTTTCCTGTTACTTATTTATATAAATTTTAATACTTCTTTTTGGATTACTTGTTCAACGTTTTGTTTCGCATATTTAAATTCTGCGAAGAATGTTTCATGCCTTTATACATTTTAAGATCCGTAACAGTATTTCTACTTTCCACAATCGATACAGAAACAAAACAAAACATTACGCTTAAGGCATTCTCATCTGAAGACTTAAATTTAAATTCGAAACATTTATACCAAGATTTACAATTCTTACGAAAAGATGCCGGAAATAGTTCCTAGCGTGAAAAACAAAGTTTCCCACATGTTCCACATTTATACTTATTCGAAGTATCTTAAATATACTTTCTCATGAATAGGAGGATAGCAAATTGAAACAAATACAATACTTCATATCATTCTATTTCTTATACTTCTCTTTTTAGGGATTTGTTTCACAGACAGAGGGAAAAAACTCCACACAGGAAAAAGATATTCCTTTGCATGGTTTTAGGTTGGGATTTTAGTAACAGCATTTTATTTCTTACAGTTCAGTACACGGCTGATTTCTTTAAACGTATTACTTTTGAAAGCATATAAGTTAAAAGTATTGTTCTCGTTTGGAATATAAATCCCCTTCTGTTCATTGGGGAATATTATAAGTATCTTACAATCAAGAATGTATATTGTTAAGTTAACCATATACGCTTTCATTTTGAAACATTTCTTATTATGCATTTTGCTATTTGAAAAGTACTCATTTTACGTAAGCTTATTTTTCTTGAAGATGTTAGGAAATATTCTTTTTATATTGTATTCCACTTTTCAATGATTTATTTTATATATATATATATATATATATATATATATATATATATATATATATATATATATAATTCAAGTTTTACAAATGGCCAAAACAATATAGGCAAAAAATGCTGCCATTATGTAGTATAATAATATATTTATAAATAAACAAAAGGCCGATAGCATAATTCAAAAAATGTCACAACATATGACAATTTAAGAATATCAATTATAAAACCATAATACATAAAAAAATGCTACAGAGTTAATGAATTCGATAAAAACGTTCAATAACATTTATGTAAATTTAATACAAATACTTATTTTTGGTTTGTTTCCATACTTTTTATAATGTAATTCACTGATGTGTGAAGGTTTGATGAGTAATACCTATAGAAACACATTATTCCATTGCTATGTGTAGAGCAGTATAATTTACGCTATTTCCATTATTTTAAATTTTTCTTTTTTCTCATTTGGTTTTCTATTGTAAATTTTCTGGTTCTTTAATGATTTTTTTTTGTTTTGGGGTTTCTAGGTTTTAAATTGTTAGACTCTTTAATTATTTAAAATTGTCTACATTTAATTTGAATAAATATTATTTTGGATTTTCAATGATTTCTTTAAATATGTAATTTTTTTAATTTATGGATTTCATGATTTATATTATTAGACAATGTTGTGATATTATGTGAATTATACCATTGATGTTTTATTCATATATATATCTGAATAAAACATCAATCACACACACACACATATCTATTCCTATATATATATATATATATATATATATATACAGTACCATGCCGGAAGCATCCAAAGTGCGATAAACCGCGTGTATTATCGTGATGTGGTGTACTAATATTATATTTAGCCTTTCATCATAGATACATATCAAGATTGCCTGTAGCATCACCAACACGCATGAAGGAGAATAGAATTCAGTTTTGAAGTACTGAAATTACTTTTTCTAACGGTTGTTTTATGTGAGAAGTTTCATTATGAATTGAAGAAGAATTACCAAACGTTTCGGAGTTAGATCGAGAAAGAATCGTTATCGTCAGAGAACTCGGATAATCTTTCCGAGAATTCAGTGATCGTATGGGGTGTAACTAATGAAAAGTGATACTCACATGTAATAGATGGATACATGAGAAAGTGACTGATCGATGGCACTGATTGCATCTGCCTCGTCACCTCATTACATGTGATGATAAGCATACTTAACAAATGAAAATGAAAGATTGCTCTGCCACATCGGGAACCATATCACAAAAAATATAGTCTATTGCCCAACTATCGGTGCCAGCATATCCGTTCGAAGTCGGTTTCAGCACAATGGAATGTAGACAATACGTTTATTGATGCGATAACATTTGTCTCAAAACCATAGATATTTGTGTCTGTAGCAGTGCAGTTAACGGCGAATATCGACAACCGAATGGCACGGCATTCTATTTATAGATCATTTGCACTTCTGTCTGCAACATTTCTACGTTTGGATTAGGCCTGGATACATAAAGAAGAGAGGTTTATTAATTTTTTGCTTATGCATCGCCAGACAAATACTGCACAAAACCATGACACCAAATGGTACACCGGTTCGGTGTGGTATTGAAATTCCGCCAAATATTCATTATATCATCGTCGATATAATGACTATTCTGTGCTTTATCTTTGAGGGTTGGGAGTCTGTTATTTTCCCTTAACTTTATAGATTGTCGGTGACCACATTCCAAAAGACAATGGGCGACCACATGTAAGAGTCCAATAATTAGTTCTTCTTCTGGTATTAGATTGAATTGCTGCCTTGGTTTCTTGTTCTTTTGATTTATCATCTATTTGCAATGGTAGCAAGCCGAAATAACGTGGGGAGCAATGAAAGCGGTTTCGTGACATTAAACGATGAGTAACTCTTCGGGTTACGGTAAAATGACCATCGTGTGTGGATGTGGAAGTCCTCGGGACAAAGGCTCAATCCTGTTTTTGCTTTCGACTGTTATAGCTACCGGATATCAGAAATATGGCCCTAGGAACCATAAATCTTAATATTCAGTCATTTGTAATAGAGATTCGTAGTACAGTAACATTCTAGTGTCGTGTGGAGAATTTTGTACTGACGGGAATAGTCATATTACTTACAAGGAATCTCAGTTCTTTGTTTCAGTAAGATAACTAAAACTAGGCCACATACGGCCCGAGTTGTCCTATATCATAATGAATAACTTTCATATCCTTCCCTCTTTCCTTACCTGCACCCTATAGCACATGTATGAGACCAGATTAAACGTGACCTTCCGCATCCTCGCATATTCGAGATTATAAAGCCCTGTATAATAGGGTTGGGCCAGTCTTTCCCATGACAATATGCGTCAGTTTGATTCAATATCACATCGTATTTCGGCTTCTATTGAAGCTCGCGTTTCGTAACGCCCCATAGAAAAGAACTGGTCCAAGGCCCATAATGACTCCACTGATTACTCAGCTAATCTACATTTGATATCAGTTGTATTCCTTATATGTATATTTCTTCATGTGTAATAAATTTCATTTATATCTAATGCTTCCTTCTTTATGCGCTATTTTCATTGACTGCGAGCGTATACATAAGCACACAAACGTGTATATATATATATATATATATATACTTCATAAAAATTGCACTTATAAAGTAGCTGAACACATTATAAGACCGAACGATAAAATTAAAAATGTAAAAGAATAAATGTATGTTGCTTATAGAAAGTATGACATCTGAACTCCTGTCAAAGCCAGTTCAAAATAATTATTTTATCTTCTGTATATAAAAGCGTAAGAGTAATTTTCATTTACCGAAAAGGCATTGTACAAAACTATTTACTTCGAGATAGAATAACGTTTTAACATTAAATTTTGTTATAAATTAGGTTAATCTTCTTTTGAAAAGTTACAGATGATTCAATTAGTGTATGGTGATGCATAGTTATCAAGAATACTATGATATGAATGGAGCAACTACTTTAAATATGGATACGAAAGTATTGAAGATAAGGCAAATATAGGGTAGGGTGTGCCCTTGAACTTCTAAGAATAAAGAGAATGTGCAAAATATTCGTTCTTTATTAAACTTTGATGGAATTAAACTTCGTTCTTTATTGAAACTGTTTTTTATGACAACTCAGCAGCTTTCAGACATGCCTGAAAGAAACAAAGAAAGCTGACGGTTAATTTTCATTGAAAGATTTAAAATCAGGAAGGTTTGTATCTCAGATTTGTACAGAATAGCTAAAAGGAGACTGAACTGCTTTCTTTGAGAATTTACTCACCATTGAGAGATAGGACAGCTATTTTGTGAAATATATGAAAGATAAAGAGATGAGATCTGTGATCTACAATACAACCCTGAAACAAAAGATAAAGTGTACTGTGCAAATAATTGTCTTCTCCTAAAAAAAGCAGTTGTCACAATCAAACAATGCTGATGGCAATTTGTGATTACAAAGGATTTATTCACTATGAATTTATTTCAGAATATCAATAAATGAATCAGTATTTTTACAAGGAGACACTTTTTAAATTTTGAAATAGGATAAGGCGAGTTAGAAATCTGTAGTGATTCGAATATATAGTTAGGAATATATAAGGTCATTAGCAGATTTTTGATTCTGGGCACTGGTTTCTTGTTCTTGATAATGCTTGGTCCCATGTACTTAGTATTTTATACACAACAATACCGTGTTAAGTATTAGGCTACATTGATAAATCACTTACGTATTTTCTCTACTTACCACAGGCTGATTGTTACTTTTTTTAGAAGTTTAAGATGGCCATAAAGTGATAGATATTTGAAGATGTCTCGGATGATAAGTCAAATATTACGTGTGTTTTTGCGAATGATTATTTCCAAAGTTTATAAACAATGTTTATATGATATAAAGAAACGTTGAAAAAATTATATAGACTGTTCTGGAGATTATTTTAAAGGAGATAAGCATTTTTGAAATTCAGTAATTGCTTACTTATTTATAAGGAACTATTCTGTTATCTTATAAGCGCATCTTGTATTTAAGCCGAAATGCTTATCATTTAATTAAATATTTTTATTTTTGTCTTTGTAAGGCTTTTAGTATTGTTGAAAGTTCCGGTTTAGGCATTATTAATCGAAATATTAAAATATATAATTAAATAACGATGGTACTATTTAATAAGAGCAAATTTATCGAAATGTTTGTTCAACATGTTAGTTAAATGGAATTATAAGCTCTTTCTTCTTTGTCCGTTCTACTACATGCCCTAACTATTTAGTATGGATTTCATGGATTTAAAACACCTTTGCTTATATTTTTACTATTTAAAATCCCCATTTTGCTTGATTATACGCATTTATAAATGGGACAAATAATTCTTTCGAAAAATATAATTTCTTATTGCTTAATAAAGGAAATAATTTACGATTACTATATATCATACTTAAGGATAATATAATTGAATAGAAATGGAAATTGAAATGTATTTGTTCTTCTTTGGAAAATATATGCAATATAGCTTAAAAATATGTACTTGAATAAGGAATAAAAATGAATCAAATAATCGAAATATTTTTTATATAATTGAAGATAAATGAAAATGGAAACACATAATTTTCTTATATGGCCAAATGAATCAAAATAATGTGTATTATTCCATAACTAAGCGGAAAATATAATACGGGATATATTTTGAACATATACTTCATTTACAGATAAAATTGTTCATAAACGTATTTAACCATAAACAACAGAATGTTGAAACTATGCATATAACGGATCATTTAAAATCAAAATATACTTTTAAATGAAGATATGTTTAAAAATAAACCTATATTCATGAATATGTTTTATGTAATAAATCTTCTAATAAATGTTTTAGAATTATATATTCTCCATACCCGGAAGAAGTTAATTTTGATCAATGACTCAGAAAAGACTGTATTATTGTAAGTGTGTTATATGTATAAGGAGGATAAATAAAGGAGGGAAAATTCTACAATTTGCTGTGCTATTATGGATAAGAAAATGTATCTTACTTCCAGTAATTGAGATAAAATAAAACATGAGACACATAATATAATAACACCTATATTAATCCACATTTCACATTAAAAATGTTATTAAAATTAGATTAGTTTATTTTATGCTTGTTAAAATATTTAATAGCTTGAAATAGAAATTTAGAATCATTCAATAATTTTTAAAACACAATCGAATACTTTTGATTTTTTTTTCTTAAAAATATTGTCATTTTAGCACTATTTACGACTGACTTAGAAATAAAATACACTATAAATATAAACTTAAAGCATCCTTAAATATTTATCTAATACATTAAACTAGATATATTTATTTCATAAATACATATACAAATGCTTATAATACCAACATTTTACTATTTCAAGAAAAAGAACAGATTCCCACAAACATATATGCATATCCCTTTTTTATTTTCGGTTATAAATACACAGAACTATTTATATTAAAACAGTTTCAAATATTTATTCAAAAGCAAACAAAGAAGTTCATTTTTATTTAAGGTACATATCATAAAGATAAACGGAATAGTTGAATAATGTTTTATTGTTGTTAGATACAAACAAGTATTAAGTGAAATACCTTTTCATCAAAATTAAAGTTTTATGCTTAAGTTCGACGATAAATTTTTTTCCCAGAAACTATATAGGTTGCAGCTTCTTTTTCAACGAAGAGGAATATGTTTTACATAATTTATATATTGATAATTACTCTAACGTTTAACAAAAGGTTATTCACAATTCTTTTATTCTTGTTAAAATAGGTTTGTTTAATAAGGAACAAACTAAAATTTCTTAAAAAAAGAAATTCATTACCAATATATAGAGTCATAGTGTGTGTTAATATTAAACTGAAGAAAGACGAAACTCCCCTACACATCTATACACTCACCTATTTGCATTATTTACATTATAAAGGTTTAAATTTTTAATATGTTGAGGTGTAAAATATAATAAATATTAGCACAATATGAGGCTAATATGAGCTTGAAGAATATAATATTTATTATTTTTTTACAAAATTAAAGTGTTCTTTTGTATTCATTTTCAAAAATACCGGTGTGTAATTTTTGCAAAAAAAAAAAAAAAGTATTTTCCCATTCGGAGAGTTGAATAGGAAATAATACAAAAGAAGCATAGGAAATGAAATGTTATTTGAAATATGTTACACTTTTTTAAGTAAATCGACACTAGACGCTTTGTATTCACTATAAATTCATATAATATGAAGATATTTTATTCACAATCAGAGTTTTGTTTAAATTCACAAATGCATTATAATGTTGAAATTTTATTTATGATTTTAAAACTTGAATATATAATAGCATGAATATTTTAAGCATATAGCCTTTTCGACACTATAAAAATTTAAGATTAATATTTTATTTAAATTTATTCCATTGTGTATGGATCTATGCTATTTAAATATGTACTTCTTTCATGCAAAATACCTATACTATTTTCTTAAATTTCTTTAAACGATAAACCAATTCTGGTTTACTTAAGTAATCAAAAAGATTTCCTAGGGGATTAAATTCTTTGCAAAATTTACATTCCAAACATTTTTTTTTTTAATCTAACAATATTCCACACGTGCGTGAAAAGCGTACTGTATACAGTAAATTTGTATTGAAGACATATAATGAAAGAATTTATTTCATGTATTTTAAAAATAAATTATATTTTTCATTTCTAGTCAATGATTTCCTACATTTTTTTACTACTTTATATTTAAAAAAATAGATAAATGTCTTTGAAATTTGTGTTACACTGAATTGTAAAATGATATAGTTTCTGAAAAATTATGGATAAATCGCATTCTATTTGTAATATATATTTCTTAATCAAATGGAAAAAGAAGTAGCACAATACTTCTCAAAATTTTATATCTAGAAAGCATATTGAAGAGAAATAATACACATAAGTTTGTGTCATTAAGTATAGAAAAATTGTAATATATTACATTTAGATAATACCAGATGTAACAAAACATACACCATATGAAACAAAATAATATACGAAAAACTGAAACATAAATAAACGACAATATATGTAACTTACTTACATACAAACATAATGAGTTTCATATAAAATAATTATATTTAAATGGAACTATGTATAAAAAAATAAAAATTAATATAAATATTGTAAAAATCAGAGCAATCTAGTAAAGAACATCTAGAAAATTAAGAATGGAATAAAAATAATTTAAAACGTGGTGTCTGATTGTAAACAAGCCAAGCGTGATTAAACGCACTTTATGGATCCGAAGTTTCCCCCCTCAGCAAATTACTTCATGACAAAATGGTAATATTATAATAATTTAAATTAAGATACAAAAGTTACATTAAAAATTGTATTATAATCCCAATTTTTTTTTAAAAAAAGTATTTTTCATTGTAATACATTGTTCATAATTTTAA
Organism: Nephila pilipes; assembly: GCA_019974015.1. Taxonomy (NCBI): domain Eukaryota; kingdom Metazoa; phylum Arthropoda; class Arachnida; order Araneae; family Nephilidae; genus Nephila; species Nephila pilipes. Next base: position 701,207 of record BMAW01077340.1, read on the forward strand.
AAATATCCAAAAAATATACCATTGTATTGGTATTATTTAATTAATTATTTACTTTATTAATAATTATAGTTAATATAATTATTTAATTACTTTATTAAGAGTAGTCGGTTATATGCTCAAAACGGAAAGGAAGTGAATCCTCACAGGATATATTGAGCCAAAATCGAGGTGAAATGAATGTTGTCACTTTACGCTTGCGAATTTTTCGTGATCAATGAACTTTTTCATCCAACTTCTCTTCAATGCCTAATGAAATTTTTGAAGCATCACTCCTCTTAAGCTTCAACAATTTTCTTAAACAATTAAACGAAGACTTGATTTCTTTGCCTGTCTCTCGATTTTAGCTCTCTAATTAAGTACTGCGGTTTCTACGGAGTTTTTACGTAGTTCTAAGTACTACGGAATACAGCGGTTTTTAAAGATATACTGATAACAAATCCCCATTGAAATACAGGCCTCCCTGGTATAACACAGTTAATTCGTTCTCTCGAATTCACGGTGTTATTCAAAATCATGTTTTTCAAGGAATGCAGATATATTGAACTAACTATTACATTGTTAATATAACAGGTCAATTGAAAAGTCCCCGGCCTACCATAGTAAAACACATTTTTTTGGCTAAATTAGTTTTTTTTTATTCAACATAATTCCCTTCAAGGGTGATGCACTGATTATAGCGACCCTTCAACTTTTCGATACCATTTTTGTAGTGCGATTTGTCCTTTGGTTCAAAATAGGCCTCATTTTCGGCGATCACCTCTTCATTCGACGAAAATTTCTTCCCAGCCAGCATTCTTTTGAGATTTGAGAACAGGAAATAGTCGCTGGGGGCCAGATCTGGAGAATACGGAAGATGAGGAAGCGATTCGAAGCCCAATTCATGGATTTTTGCCATCGTTTTCACTGACTTGTGACACGGTGCATTGTCTTGGTGAAGCAGCACTTTCTTTTTCTTCAAATGCGGCCGTTTTTCGGCGATTTCGTCCTTCAAACGGTCCAATAACGCTATGTAATAGTCGCTGTTGATTGACCTTCCTTTTTCAAGGTAGTCAATGAAAATTATTCCATGCGCATCCCAAAATACAGACGCCATAACCTTGCCAGCCTACTGTTGCGTTTTCCCACGCTTTGGAGCGGGTTCATCGTGTGCAGTCCACTCGGATGACTGTCTATTGGACTTCGGAGTGAAATGATGGAGCCTTGTTTCATCCATTTTCACATATCGATGCAAGAACTCGGGTTTAATACGCTTGATCCTCTTCAAACACTGCTCCGAATCATCAACTCGTCGTTGTTTTTGGTCAAAAGTGAGCTCGCGCGGCACCCACTTTGCACAGAGCTTTCTCATATACCCAAATATTCGTGAATGATATGATGTACACGTTCAGTTGATATCTTTAGAGTGTCTGCTATTTCATTCAATTTCAATTTACGATCATTCAAAATCATCTAATGATTTTTTTTAATGTTTTCGTCGGTAACAACCTCTTTTGGGCGTCCACTGCGTTCACCGTCTTCGGTGCTCATTTCACCACGTCTAAACTTAGCATACCAATCCTTGATGGTTGATTTTCCTGGGGCAGTGTCCGGAAACTCGGCATCAAGCCAAGTGTTTGCTTCAACTGTACTTTTTCCCTTCAAAAAGCAATATTTTATCAACACGTGAAATTCCTTTTTTATCCATTTTTTTCACTATAACAAAAGTTGCTTCACTCAAAATGCTATCGTTCACAAACTAATGATCCAACAGCTGTCAAATTTATACACGCATCTTTTGAGGGTTAGGGCTAACTAAAAACATATGGATTTAATTCTAGTAGCGCCATCTATGTGTCAGGCAGGGGACTTTTCAATTAACCTGTTATACTATATACAGTCATTTCCCCCTTCTATGCCAGCTATATGTATACGTATATAACATGTTATGTACTGTGTGATTGACTTAATTTTTAAAGTAATATTTTCAACTTCGTGTAATTCAAATTCCGTTATTTGAGGATCGTCTCAATTTTGAGCTTTGCTATTCGCGATTTCATACAAATCCAGTATTGCGCTTTTCAAGGGATGCCTGTATTAGTATGAATTTTAGAAGAGCTGTAGAGACTAAGTGTTGGTAAATTCTTTCTTAATGTTTGCTTTCTTCAAATAATTTTATTATAAAAGGATGAACGAGATCCAAATAGTCTAAGTAATTTGAGATCCACTAAGGTATAATTGCTATAACATTTGAGATTGTGAAGAAACTTTAAGGGAAATTTATATTTAATTGTATCAACAAACAAACACAACAAAATATCCAACGATCATGAATTACACCACCTAAAGTTCTAATGCTAATCAACTGTTTTGGAAATTGGAATTTCATTTAAAATATCACAAACATTTCTTTTGTAACTTTTTTATATTACTTTATTTATACTCTAAGATTAATGAAATTCAGTTAGAAGCTTTATTATGCTAAGTGATTACATGTACTCAATATAAAATATTTGTTGACTTTAAATACAGTTTCTGGGAATTTCAATCTTTAAAAAGCAGTAAATAAAAAAAAATTATGAAAAGATTTATAAAATTTCGAATAAAGTGTGTAGTTCTTTCGCAAAGTTTGAATTAATGATTTTCATATAATTAATAAATGTACGCATATTTAAGGTTAAACTTAGCAAGGGTGCTGATAAAACATTTTAATACATAAATTTCTATATTTACTGAATCTTTATTTATTAATCCATTAAAATACCAGTACAATCCGGTTACAACAACAAAAAAAGTAAAAAGTATTGTTATGAATTATGTAAAAGAACTTTGTTATAAGATTTTTATTTTAAGTTAATATTTTTTCAGAAGTGATCTTTGCTCATATTCTTTAAGGTATACTTTATTGTGATGTTTTATTATCTTTTAAAAATTATATTTGGAGTTTTTAATCAAGATCTATGGAGGTATGATAAAATAATACAAATTATTATCGCTTCATTTCGAAAAATGGATTCTGAGCAATGCTTGGATAATAATGAACTGGATAATATTAAAGTTATAGTAATAACTTTAGCAAGACCTGGATAATCTTGTACCTGGATAATAATGAAAAAATCTTGTCGCAAGATTTTCAAAATATTATGAAAAACTTTACAAAAAGCTTTTTATACAGCTATTTTAAAGTAATGGAAAATAACATTGTACGTAAATAAATTTATTGTTTTTAATAGTTTTAAAATGTGTAATATTTTCTATTATTGCAATAATTAAAGTATTTTTGCTAATTGTTATCAAAATATATGCTTTTTGTCAAAATAAAGTTTTGTTGAATTGTAATAGTCATGACAATAAAAAAACCGAATTTCTATGAATTTTCGAAAATATTCCCAAGCATTTTTTAAATCCAAAGAATAAATAATAATGCCCAAAAAATTAAGAAAAGACAGGAAATGTTAAATAAAATTACTTTAAATATTTATTTCTATATTTAGCCTATTTTTATATGTCCACCTGATCAAATTTTATGAACTGATTTGCAACATGCTGTATGAAAATGTCACATTTCATTGAAATATTTGTCTTGGTCAATTAGGGATGAATTTTATAGAATATTTTTAATTAAAATATTTCAATAATAATAATAGGCTATTATCATAGGACAGTGAGTAATTTATTATTTTTTTGAATAATTCCTAATAAACATTTGCAATATTTTTTTTTACTGTCCTTTGATGAATTTATTAAAATCGTATAAAATCATTTTTGCAAACTATTTATAAATTTTCAGAACACTTTTTACATTCTATGTAAAACTTTACATTTTCTAATTAATTTGTTTTTATTTTTAAAATAACTATAATCCTCGTGTAAATAAGAAGTTCCTTATTACTTTCACTGTTAGAACATTATATTTTAATTCAGATTATAAGCAATAAAAAAAATTTTCAATGTTCTCTTAATCATTCAATTCGTGAACTCATGAAATTTTAAAATGCTACGTTTATAAAATATAGGTCTGACATATTTTTAGAATGAAATATTAGAAAGTTATAAAATTAGAATTTAAAAATTCTACTGCACATAAATATTTAAATATTTAATTATACTGATATTAGTCTCATATTAATTACAAAATATGTTTCCTTCTTTAAATTTGAAAGAATAAAAATTGTTGTATTAAATTAATTTTTTTAGCATTCTATGCAGCATGTACCCTTGCAAATGTAGAAAAAATTTCAGTGTCCTTTTAATGCATGTAAAACTCCAACCATAACTCCTTGTCGAACGAATTGAAAAATATGAGAAATATAGCTCAATTATTCACAGAAATCCCTCTAAAGAAAACATCAACATTAATCACATTTTGACAGACAGCCCGAATGAAATACATTTATTTTAAAATAGGTGGATTATGTTACACATTTCGAATAAATTTTAATGCGTAAGAACGAAATAATAGCCGATTTTAAAAGAAAAAAGATATTACAAATGATATTCTTTTCAAATCCCCCCATCGAGGAAAAAAGGCAGGGAGTTTTCATATTTCAAATAGCAGCAGAGAAAACTTTATTTAGAAAAATTGAATTCTACACAGAGTCCACTCTCTCCACTGCAATCTATCAAAATGCCCCAAAGCAACACCGAGTGAAATAGAATGTCTTTGTTTTGAAGCCTCGAACATAAATCTCGACTGGGAAGCGCCCTAAACAGAGGGGTTACACTGCAGTTGCGAATTTGACATTCACCCTGGCACTCTGTGCGAGTTTCGTGCCAAAACTTAGAGATCTAGTGGAGAACAGTTGAGACTTTTCTAAGTGAATTAAGCATTCGGTCGAGAGTTTTCGTGTGCGTGACCTAAAAAGTCCAAGATCTACGTCACAGTGACGTAACACCAACGACATTTACTGAAAGAAGAACATTTACTGTATCGTAGATTAGGCCGCGTGCCATTTTGCATTCAGACTTTTGTCGCTGCGCCGTTAAACGACCGCTATTTACAAAAGACGAGCTTGTCAGCTTCCTTCTTTTTATTCGAAAGATCATTTTTTGTTCGCCCTACTGAAGCAGTTTTGCCTTTGGCCTAATTAGACGTAATGTATGCTCCAAACATGAAAGTTTTTGTTTAAAAATGAATCACGTCGAATATTTTGAATGCAAACTCATACCATTTTCGATGCAAGTGAAGGCGATGAACTAAGTTTTGGTGTTCATGAGATTGGAATGATTCCAAGTAAAATATTGATGGGGAGATACCGAAGATTATACTTCTTGAGCAGTTGATAGAAATGCAATTAAGGTGCAGTGTTAAATTACTAGTTTTCAAAACAACTAACTATTTTTTTTAAAGAAATAAAATAAGAAAGCAATATTTTTGCTAAAGGTTGATTATTGTGATTTTATTGTGATGGATTAGTATTAAATTACTAAATGGGTTTTGTTTTTATATGATTAATGATCTTACGTACGTGCAATATCAATCATGCCTTAATCACCAGTTTCAAAAAAGGATTTTAGTGTTAATATAAAAAAATTATAGAAAATTCATGGACTGAAATGAAATTTTGTACAAATTTAAAATTTTCCATTTTTTGAGTAAATATTTTTCAAAGTGAAGTGCATTTTTAAATTAAATATACTCTTAAATTTCAATTTAATGATAATGTTTGATTAAACAATGTTTGTTCCATTTTAGCCTAAAAATTATCCCGAAGGTTCCGTTTCATGTTTTTAAATATGAGTATCTATTTCATAATCTGGGTTTGGATGTACTATCACAATTGTGCTATGTATCTTCCATTCACAGTTTTAAAATGTGTTCTGTAAGCTTTTTTTAAAATTAGAGAAATGCTATTTAAGAAGACTTTCTAAAAGTGCATAAATATATGAGCTTTTTAGAAAAGATTAATTTTGAAATTTAATTTGAAACTGCTTTCAAGATTAATACCTTTGTGGGAGGTAAATGGTTTTATTGAAAGTATTTCTGAAGTTAAAGAATATATCTCTGTTTATTTGACAAATTCTTTAATATAAATGTTATAAATACCTCGTAAATCTTACACATTTTAATAAAAGGAATAGCACATTAAATAGCATATATTATTAATATTTATGTAACATAAAGGGATTATGAAATATAACTTTATGGTGTTAAATTTTCTCAGAGTACACGTATTGCATTTTTTGCTTCTGAAATATGATTTATAAGAAACGTGTATTCATTTTTGTTTATAACAATATTAAGGTTCATGAATGTTCAATTTCATTGTGAAAATCAAGCAAACATTTTTATTATAAGGTTATTCAAAATGATGTAGTAAAAGTAAAGTCTATAATAATTTCTAAAATAATCTTTGCTTGAAGAAAATGCAGATCCATGCACAAAATAAATAAAGCTTATAATTTTTCAATTTAATGAGTCATATGAGTTATATGGCGCTTAACGATGGAAAAACTAATATTCTAGTTATATTTTATTGATTTAATAGTCCAAAGAGGATAGACATGAAATCCTTTTAAAAATAAATAAGAAAGAAACAATGTAGACAAGAAACATATAAAAAACCAAACGTTAACTTTTAAATAAACTATTTTACAAACAATCAAGATTAAACCATTGCTAAAAAATATTTTTACGAGCTATTTATTAACGCAATTTTCTTCTTTGTACTGGATTTTATTGGGTAAATTTGCTTAATTTTTTCATTTAAATTCCATATTTTATTTTTACTATTTAACATTTAAGAAAAACATCATATTAGTAGCTTCTGGTTTACATAAATTATTTTTAAGTTACTAATTACAGTGCTTTTAATAGATGTCAGTAAGAGTGTTAATATAATTTTCTCTGTTCTTCTTTGTTTTATCATTAGTTCTCTTCTCCCAGTTTAAGATATTTTGATCAAGATACCAATTTAGATCAAATTTACTTACTTCCCGGATTATTAAACAATACTAGAAGTAAATACCTATGCGTGGTAACACAAATTTAATAAACTAGAAATTAATATATTATATTTAATTTAAGCAGTGAGGTTTTTATTGCACAACAGTTTTTGTATATGTACAAACATAATCCAAAAATTAAAGTTTCTTACTTTTTAAAAATACAAAAAAAGATTCTTTTTCAATCACGTACTCATGACTTTAACGTTTGAAAGTTTATTTATTTTCCTACATAGGTTTTTTTGAATGATGCATTCTTGTAGACGTAGTGGTGGTCTTAGTATGTCAGCATTACACCATCTCCTTAACATGTTAATGAGAAAGCGTTGAATCTCATTTTTCACTTCAATGTCGTTGCTGAGCCCCCTTTCGATCAATATTCTATCAACTTAGGAAACAGGTGGCAGTCACTGGGTGACAATTCTGGTCCATAGGGTGAGTGGGTGGGTGATAGTGTCTCACTCAAACTGTTGCAGAAGTGCGACGATTTGAGAAAGGATGCGAGGGCAAGCATTGTCGTAGAGAATGCTTACGAATTTGCTCAGCATTTTTCTACGGTACAGAATTGCTCGTCCGGTTCATCTGAGGTTTTTCAGTGTCTTACTATACCTTTCAGCGCTAATTGTGGTTCCAGAAGTCATAAAGTCTAACACAATACCTCCTTTTAATCCTAAAACGCAGTACGACAAGCAGCAAACTGCCTACATACATACCACAGCAAACTCCCCTTTTAATCTCATACGTTATTCGCCACTAATTCGCAGTGAATTTCACTGGGCTTATATCATTTATATTCAAAACCCGAATAGCTGTGCTAGTACTTGGCGATAGTGCTAAGCTGGAGCTTTATTACAAATAGCAGTCAAGCCAAAACTGGTCATGCCAGGAGTCTCCATCTTCCGAACAAGCTCTCCATCTTCTCCATCTTCCGAAGTGCAGGCTTGTTTAGGAGAGGAAGAAGTCACAAACATAACAGTGAAGCTAACATATGCAAGAACAGTTTTTCTTTGTCTCCAGTACTTTGGAGACTTTATTGAAATAACAGTTCTAACATACTTGCATACCTTTGACTCCACACTTTTTTAAAATCAGTTTTAGTAATACTTTTAAAACATCTTTTAAACACTTGGTAACGTATTGTTGTTTTAGGAAAATAGCGACAACAAAAATGCGCGGGCATAGAATAAAGGATACGTTGTGTTAGGTTAAAAAGATTGACATTATAATACATCATGATTATAATAATTACATTTAGTTTGCTTAAGGTATAATTTACTTTGCTAAGACACACGCAATTTAATATTTTACCGACAGCTTTTATTTTAATATCCAAATAGAATATTCTTGCCCACTTAAAAATTTATCGCTGGCTTTTATTTTAATACTTATTTTAAGAACTGATTTTTTAAGGCAGAATTGCCAGTTTTTATTCTTTTTGTTGTTAAAATTGACTACATTTTTGTTCTTTAGAATGTTTTGCTCGTTAAAATAAAAAAAAAGTTATTAGAAATTTAAAAATGATATTTTCTTTTTTTTTGATTGTAAATGCTGCTGTGGAATCTGGGGCTCGAACGCACGCTTACATTACGCTGATCAATATTCCTTTTGACAAACTTTACTTTTTGAGAACTTAAGAGAAGAAATTTAAGCGCATGTTCAAATTAAATTACCTTAGTCAATTTCACTTTTTTTTTTTTTTTTAAATTGAAGATTATAACGAAAATATTTTGATTTGAAGTGTGTGTGTACTTGTGGTAACCGTAAAGGAAAAATCCATCCGACACTAAGAACTTTTTTCGATTGAATAAAAATTTTACAGGTTCGAGATTTATTTCTCGACTTGAATAGAAGTAACCAATTTTGATTGGATCAACCATTTTTTTTTAAATTTCCCTATGTAGCACAACGTATTAAATTTTGAAAAATGACTTACATTTCTTGATGAACCCGTAAGCAGGTGTCAGTGATTAATTTACAAAACGATGATATTTTATGTATTATGATATCCGTTGTTAATAATATATTAACGAAAATAAACTTATAAATGGAGCATTTCATGTATTTTGTTATATTTATTCAATGCTATTGTTTTACGTACTAAATTCATATTTCTATATTTAATGATAAAAATTGAGTTTATTTCTTTTTTAATTTAATTCCTTTTCAATCAATAAAAAGACAAAAGCATTCCGGAGCTTCTGTTAGAAATAATTACGCTAGTACTTTACGAATCGGACAATAAATTAAGTTGAAACGGAACGTTGCAAGATCAAAGTGCATGATGATTACACTTTCCTCTTCAACCAATCCAGCTATCTCTGATTATTCCATGTACATCGGTTTCATTGGTTAATACGAGCCGTGGCCTGTCTTACGGGAAATGTTGGTTGCCTGTCAAGTTCCTGAGCTGTCAGACAGGAGACAGATGATAATAAATATTTTCTATTCCCTCGTATCCTTTATGAATTACGTTTGTATTAGAAATGCGACTTAAGCATTGCACGATTAATGATATAGCACTTTCATTAAAGAAACGATAAGGAACTATTTATTTTTCCCAATGTTGAAATTGTAATGATAAATTGTGGAGATAAACATACCTAGCAAATGAATTAATAAAAATGAATTGTCTTCCATTTATTAAAAATACGCATTTAACGAGGGGGCTCCAAAAAGTACCTTTCTTACAAATAGGTTTTGTTAGTTTATTGTTTGATTAGCATCGCTCTTTGTATTAACACAAGAGCTATTGGTGACGGACATCATAATAGTTGAATTTCAAGATGTACAATTCTTAATTTATCCTTTTTAAATGCTTATTAATGAAATTAATAGGATCATTTTGCTGAAATGCAGATTTTGAAAAACTCTTATAATTATTATTTTCAGTTCATTACAAATAAGTAAATTAGTATTTTTAGTAATATTATTACTAATAATATTTCTAAAAATAGGTATATGTAAACAGATGCTCTAGATAGGTTCTTTATTAATATGAAATTTAAAACTATCTCTCTTGTCATAAATATTACTAATAATTTTACAATCTCTAATTTTTCCATTTGATTCTAAATATTCTGTTTCATATTTATTATTAGTTGCTTGAAAAAGATTTAAACGTGTAGAATAAAAATATATATATATATATACGCACACTTTTGTAATGATGCAATTTATGAAATGAAATATTTTTACCTATAAAAAAGATGTAATCTATTTTATTTCTTATTCCTTATCAGAAAAAAATAATTTTACGCTTCCTTTTGGTACCCCTCATATCTAAGAATTTTAAATCTCAAAATGGTATCACAATATTACAGCTTTTTTTTTCAGATACTTTTATTTTTTGAATTCGATAACTCAGATATATTCAATAAAACTTTCAATGATATTCAAAATCAATAAAAATAGTTTAATGTTAACTTTCTCGTCTTGTATAATTTGAAATGTTTCTATTACTAAGGATCTCAAATACTTTAATTTGCCTCTTTCTCTCTCTCTTCGCATAGTTTTAACGTATTAAACTAATAAATAGGCAATTAATGTCATATGTAATTCTCTTTGAAAATCAGAAATATATTTTGGAAAAAAAAACAACCATGTAGCTGAATCTATAAAGGAGCATGATTAAATTAAACAAATATCTCACAAATTTGCTTTTACATATATTTTTTTAATTAAATGACTAACTTTCTTATTGATAAAATATTCTGAATATTGTTTATATGAGTTTTAAATCATTTTTCAAGAATTCACTTTATTCTGTTTAATGGTTGAAAAATTTAAATGTTGTTATTTATCACAAAAATTTGTCTGTAACTTATGCGAACTTGAATTTTTAAACAGTATTGAGGGTAGAACTTAATTATATATAATATACATTTGATGTGTGTAAAGTTTTGTGTGTTTGTGTATTTGTGTGTGTGTGTGTGAGAGAGAGAGAGAGAGACTAAGAGAAAAAGGGATTTTAACAATTCCAATTCCTTTGCTTAAGCCATGTGTTGAACACACACATATATCAATGGTTTTACATTCTTTTTAATTCGAAGCATCATTGTTTTGGCTAATATTTATTCTCTGAAGAACAGGTTCAATAAAGAAGCTTTTCTAAATCAAAACCCTAATTAGCATGACAAACTGAATGAACTTTTTAAGTATTTGCTCTAAAAAGATTCCGAATTCAAATGATACATTATAGTAATAGTTGATCAATTCTATTCTGTAACTGGAATTTAAGTGCCATTTTATTTAGAAAGAAAATACAATTTAATTCTTATAATCTGGTTTTCTTTCACTTTATATATTTACAATGGAGATGCTTCATATTTTATTTCATTCTTTTGAGATTTTAATGTTGAAACAAATAATAATACAGAAAACGAACAAAAACATAATTCTATCATGACAGTCATCAAATTCTTAAAAATAAGTTAAAACAGATAATTTTAGCATCATAAATACCTTATTTATAGTATACATTTATAGCTATGTTTAATTTCTGTTTAGCAAATTTGTACATAAAACAAATGAATTATTTATTCAAAATAAGTATTACGTTAAGTGTGATTATGCAGTTTTGTTTCATATATATTGTTTTTAAAAATCAAAGTTTTACATATCTTGATAATGAAACATAATACTTGAAATATAAATTTAGTATGAATTAGAATATAATTTCTATATTAAAAATCTAATGTCACATTTATTTATATCGAAATGTTTCTTCTGTTTGAATAATACAAATGAAAGATGTGACAGCAGAAAAAATATTGAAAATACAGAGTTTCTCAAGAATGAAGAAAACGAATACCATACATAAATTCAAAAACAATATAAATACAAATTTAGGAATTGTTTACCATATTTTTTTTAAAAAATCTGACTCGGAAATCTATTAGAATATAAATCATTTTCCCTTTTATTTATGGTATTTGAAAATAATTTTCCAGTTCTGTTACGAAGAAGCAATGTACTTTATCAAACTTCGATGTCTGTAATTTTTGAGAAAAACAAACTAGAATATAAATCAGAAATACAGTTGCGAGTAGTTTTTGCATTCATAAGATATTGCGTAATTTCCATTTCTTTAGACAAAACATCCGAAACACGAGCAAACAAAAAAAAATTTCAAGTTACACTGCCAGTAAGAAAGTAACTTCTTAAGAAGAAGCATCGACTTCAAATGGCACTGCAGAATTTATGTTGTTGGTTTTTTTCTCTGTTTTCTGGAATTACTGCCAAAAATAAACAAAAGTCTGTGGGAGTATAATAAAGTATTCTATCTTACATCTCATATGTGTTCTTACAACTCTTTATGCATCGAATGTTTTGGGTTTCTTATGTTTTGCTTGAGTAACCAATTGTTGCACTTTCAAAAATGAGAAAATTATTCAGATAGTAAATCTTTGTATTTATACTACACCCACTTTCAAGATACGAATAAAACCAAATAACTCGGGACATTGAAAGTATCTGATTCAAAAATATAAATTATCAGTGCAGAAACTGAAGATTTTTTTTCTGCATGGAAAATAATTTTTATGTTATTTATAGTTTTATTTCTGTACTTCATCATTTCATTAACCAAATTATTTCGAAATGTTCCCTAGTGTATTCCGCCAACATTTTATTTCTCTAAATAAGTTAAGTTTTGCTGTAAACGAGTATTAAGAAGAGAAATAAAAGCAGTATTCTTTACTTTTTATCTTTATTTGTATCAAAACTAAGCTTCTTACGTTAATCCACGAAGAAAGTTCGAACGAAAGCGAAACTGCTCAAGAGAAGCCGTATCACTGATCAATTGTAGCATAAACCTAAAAAAGTTTCTGGGATATTTGTTTTCTAACACAATGACTTTTTTGTGTATAAAATATGTATTACTTAAATGTAATTCGATATTTTAACTAAGTAAGGCGTTTTGTAACATTTTGTATGGTTTATATATAGTTACGTATTAATAAGTAAATGATTTCCCCACCTAATTAAATATCCTCATTTATAAAAGGATTTCATTGATATATTATTTATTGAAAACTTATCAATATATATATTTATGTAAGAAAATTAATTATACTAATATTCTATACATATTGCTTGTGTTGTTTTAGTGATTTATAGAACTTGATACCACTTACGTATTCACAGATAAAAGGTTTCTCTAAATAATTAAATGATTATTAGATATTAAGGGATTTACTTTTAATGAAATTTCATCAGTTCTCATTATTTTTTAGAAAATTATCAATTGGTTTGGTTTTATTAACGTCGCACACTAGAATCAAAACGAAGGTTATTGGAGACGGAAATCGTAATTTTGAGCTTCGGTCAAGTGACGAGGACGACATTTGAGCTGTAATCTCTTCTAAATTTCACACAACGCTTACGAAATGTCTTTGTGAGCTACAATAGATTTAATGTGCATCAGCCTAGGCTACATATCGTTTCTATAGTGGTATCAAAACTCAAACCCATGACCCGACGTAAATCGCCAACCACGAATCTATGACCATAACCACTAGCGGACTTGAAAACTTATGAATAGATACATTTATGCATTTATGCAAGTAAATTAAGTATATTGCTACATTTTATATTTCCTTTGCTTGGTTTCATGATTTATTTAATTTATTTATAATTTACACATTAGCAGTTAAATGATTTATTTTTTATCATTAGATGATCATTATATGTCAAGTAATTTTATTTCCAAGATTTTATATGATTTTTTTTCATGATTTTATGTCATAATTTATTAAGAACTTATCAAAAGATAAATTTATGCAATTACATTTGGAAACACCACATATTTATTGTTTTTTTCTGTGATTTATATGTTTTATGTATCAATTGCGTATTAACCGATAAGGTATTTCCCTAAATAATTAGATCAGTAAACATCAAATGATTTCATTTTCATGATTTCATTAATTCTCATTATTTATTGAAAATTCATTAATAGATATTTGTGCAAGTAAATTTAATATATTGATAACATTCACATTTGTTTGTTTGCTCTAGTGTGGTTTGAGTAGTTTACATATCATTTACATATTAATAGATAAAGGAATTTTCTAAATAGTTAGAGAAACACTATATATGAAATGATTCCATTTTCATGAATTTATTACTTCTCATTATTTATTAATAACTCATTAATGCAATATATGTAAGTAAATTAAACAGATTTCGATGCATTATTTTTAATTTGTTTGTTCTAATAATTTATATTATTTATATATATAATTTGCTTATTCATAATTAAATGATTTCTCTGAACAATAAAATCATTACTACACATCAATGAAGATTCTGTTTTCATGATTTAATTACTTCTCAATATTTATTAAAATCTCATTAATATATACATTTTATACATAAATTTAATACATAGTTTTCTATACTTATTTTGGTTTGCTTTAGTTATCCAGAATATAATTTATAATTTCGGTTGCATGAAAATTGAATTCATTTGATATTTACTTAAACACAAAATTATAATTCAAAAATCACTTTCTCGTGCATTCTAATTAATTATTTCGAACATTAACAAAATCTATCCAAACAACATATAATTAAAAAATGTATTAAGAATTCTAATTACTAAGCAATACAAATGTATTCACATATAAGTGCATACATGTACATATAATTCTTTAGAGTATTTTTGATAATTTGAAATGGAAAATAAGTAATTATCATTATTTGTTAATCATCTGTTTCGTATTTGAGTAGATTCAATAATCATTTGAATAGAAAAATTGCATTAAAACTCCAAATTTTCTCCATTGTTTTCTCATTTAATCATAAATAAATAGCTTACTTGACTGATTCAGAAAATCCCTATTATTATTGAAATTTACATTTCTCTGCCTCTAATAACTATACATTCTCCCTCAACACTTACTATTGAATATAGTCATTTAAATACTCAGACATTTGAATTTATTAATAATTCCAGACGTTCTTGTTAAAGATTATTGAAAGCATAACTGAATAACAAAGGTTTAATTCCGTTTGGTTGCGTTTACACCTCACTAGAGATGCACAATGAGCTTTTAATTGGATTGTAAAGTGCATTGAGTTTAAAAGGTAAAAGGTCTCTTTCAAATCTCCTTTTCACAATCTAACCTTAATTAACCCGTACAAAGTGAATTTCTACTTACAATTTAATCATCTTTTGACTGTTTAATTACTCGGAACAATAGTGCATAATAATATATTCACATAGAAGTAAAGCTAATTTCTCCTTAGTTGAGTGCAACATTGAAAATTCACAGACACAATTACAGTAATCCTTTTGGATAAAATAATTTTTATTAATGAGATTAACCACTGGAATTATTTTAGTCGCACTTATCATGAAAGATGTCATTAAAATTCAGATTTTAAACTAATGTGTTTTTCACAGTTCAGCACTTTTAGTTGTTTGAAGGAAAAAAACACATTTACCAATGTGAACAGCAATATAAATTCGGAACATATTGACGTATAATTTTAAGTCTCAAAGCAAATAAATATTTTATTTTCCCATGGGTTCAATTTAGTTAAATTGATTTATTTTAGATTATGATTGTTCGTTTGTATAACACTGAGAAGCAACACGAGGCGTATTGGTGAAGAACCTCTTCATTTTGAGCCTCAGTCAAGTGACGAGGATGACACTTGAGCTAACACTTCAAACTTTCACACCAACCATTGGTTGGAGTTGAAACAGTTGCACTACATGACAGGTCCTTAGTAGCATCATAGCTGCAGCCTATAACTCGACGAAAACAACATCTGCCTCGAGACTGCGACCATAACTATTAGGCTACCGCGGCCTCTATATATTTTAGATGATTTGTGTGAATTAAGTGATGTTTAAATGTAAAGTTGGGAAGGGTGTTAGCTCGTCTCTCTGGATTGCGGTTAAGAATTACGATGTCCGTCATCATTAGCTCCAGTGACGTTTCTAAATGAGACGCCAATATATTATAAATCAATGAATAACGTGGATTAAACCTTTTAATTAGATATAAATTTCAAAAAAAAAAAAACCGTTACTAATGTACACAATGTTTTACAGAGAAATAATTTTAATGACTTCAGTTCTGTTTAATTTTTTTTTGTAACAAGCACGAAATTCTGAAAGAAATTTTAATATAAGACTTCGTTTTTGTAATGAAGTGCTTAGAACACATATTTCATGTACTGACACCATTAAATTTTGTTGCACAACTACTCGTAGGCTTTAGATTACAAATGGAGAATTTTTTAGCATCGAAAGGTGTATTAAATATTTTGACAAGAATTTCAAATTTACCTGAGTCGAAATCTGTCCCCTACGGAAGAATAGTAATGCTTATACTAATAAGCTTAGCTAACTGTTTAAAAATCAAAAGAAATACAGTTGTTATATTTGTCAATTTGATTCAAGTCTTTCGTTTCAGTAGTTATAGGCTTAAAATTAATTCACAACTCCACATAAATTCTTTTAATTAATTTGTTTAGCTCGTTACATAACAAACTGTTTTAAGTCTAAATACAATACAAATCCTTTCAGTGGATATATCTACTATTAAATAAATATGCTAAAAGTTTATAAAAAAATATACATTCAACTCTCACATACTTTTTTAGGAATGTTTAGGAATTATCATTGCAATAGCTTCCTAGGAATTTTTTTTTACCTTTGTGTTTCATATTTCCTGCGTTTTGATCAAAAAGAAATTATACATAAATAACAGCAATGTCTTTAATTTATTTTGATCAAATTTGAACTTTAATACATATTTTGAAAACTTCAGAACAATATACATTTATATGCATCGGAAAAAATAACAATTTTTTTTTATCTTTTTATGTTTTAATGAAGAAATATTATTATTATACTGTATTATAGATTCGAACTGTTTATTTTTGTCTCCGTTTTCACAATTTAAGATATTGAAATAAGTCTTATTTGTCTTCGCTTACGGAAACTCTCTATTTCTGATCATCTTTAAACTTAAACAAAATTTCATACACCCAAAAGATAAAAACTACAAATACAAAAGATTACAATACATAATGGATAAATACAATCAAAGTTTTACAAGAAGAAAAAACTGTTTAGGTTTTCATCACTATTTAGATCATCGATATTTTATGGTTAAAATATCGATTACATGTATAATTACGATTATTTATGCTTTATATAAATGTCATGCACCGATAGGTTCATACTCATTACGAGTTTAGAGCTTGAAAATGTACTGCCATAGGATTGAAAGAGGCGGGATAAGCAAATCGAAGAATAACTCAACATTTGGGTTGAATCGAAGCGGCGATCAGAAAATGCTGGTAAAAATAGGTGAACAACTGCAAACTTCAGTATCAGAATGACAGCGCTTGTCGTAGGTATTAAACACGATGGAAAAATAAAGCGATTGTCAGATTTAATTACTAGTTCTCGTTATCGCATTTAAGTATTCGATGTGTGATTCTTTCAGAATTTACAACAAGGATCATTAACAGACATCTGAGGCATCTGTTACGAAGCTTACCATTGTCGCTTGTACACCTTGAGGTCTGATTAAAGTGGTGCTGGGCTTCATCTATTCGAAACTGTTGGCAGGGGATGAATTCTTATAACTGACAAGTTCTGTTACCAACAGCATATTATTGACCCGCTAATCTGTATCTGGAGGAGTTTAGAGAAGTGTATAGATCCTTGTCTAATTACAACAAACCATAATCGATTAATCGATTGATTATTAATATCGCAGGTAGCAGAAACACGAAGACAATAAGCAATGGAATTCGTAATTTTGAGCCTCTTTCAAGTGACGAGGACAACGATCCAATACTTCCACTTCATGCGATGGAAGTTATTGAATCTTCAGCAAATTTAACGAACATTAACTATTCTACACGGTGGAGATCTTATCACCAGGACTTGAACTCATGAAGACGGAAAGAACGAAAGCCCTGAGCTGGTAACTACGACAACTAAGTGAGCTCAGTCAAAGTCGTACACCGAACACCCCTACAATAGGTCGCAATAATCAACGGTGCTATTTTTATAGGGTATACCTAACTCTATAGTAGTCAATCGTGAGTCATACTTCTAGCAAAGCAGTAAGTATACAGGATTATACAAACCAATATGTTGTGATTTCTTTTGTAACATTCCGGCTTTATTTTTCATCAAAACAACGCCTTTATGCTCATGAAACTTGTGATGCATTATCTTCAAGCATTCCAATCATTTACTTGGTCAATTAGGTTACTTGAGCTATGACCCATAGAACCCATTTGATAGCTAATGGGACGATGTTTCAAACTATCTCTGAAAGCTACTGAATTAGCCCGACAATTGAGGACTATTTTGAAATAATTCCTTCAGAACACGTTCCGGGAACTTTACCAGTCTATTCTACATACATGGGGGATAGCTTAGTCTCAAGTCAGATGTGGACTAATGCCTCGTTTTTTTCTTCACTATGCAAAGTTCGAACTGTGGAATGAATCATCTAATAGTTCTGAACTTTCAGTTGTTTTTTTCCATGCTTATTCTCACAATCTTACTTTACGGAATCGGTTAACTCATTCATGGTGCCTTGATTTATAATTCTCAAAGAAAATATGAAATTTTACAGAACTAAAATTACCTTCATTTTGATACTACAATTTCTACAAAATAATTTATTCACTTTTATAACGTTAGACATATACTTAGAAACGGTATAAACTTGAAATATATTTATTACAATAATATCTTGTAAGAATTAGCTTTGAATAAAAGTATAAAACTTTTTATAATAATAATTTTCTTCATGGTAAAATAATTTTTTATAATATATATATACATACCACTTTTCATCATGTTAATTAAAATAACTATATTTATTTATTTTTTAGAAATCCGTTGTTTAAAAGGAAATATTTAAATTATGTTTGTATAAAATATTTAAGTTGGACATTTTTTTTCGAAAAAAGTCATACTGAAAGAAAAGTAGGATAGCTTTAAAAGGACACATACTTAATTTTAAAACGTTTTGTTTCTAAATTTGAAACATTTTCGTAAATAAATATAATTTTAAAAATGAACCAGGCAGTATAAATACATAAATTCTTTAACAAAGATACAAATTCTTTCTTTCATGGTAAGAATTTAGAGATTTGATTAATTTCCTGATATATTCGCTTTTTAGAAACATTTCAATGTATACAAAATAAAGTAAAAGAAACAAAACATTTATGTAAACTACCAATTAAGAACACCAGTTTCTCCTAAGATTTAATTTAATGAAGGCTTAGATTAACAAGAACTATCTAGAGGGAGATATCATTAAGACAAACAATTGCTTCATTAATGAAAATGCTGAAATGTAAAGATGTCGCGAGGAAAATGTCAAAGTTTCAAAAACAACCGTGACAAAAAATTCAGACAAGTGATCGCTTTAATCTCATTAATGTCTTCAAGACAGATAATGAACATTTTAAAAGAACATATATTTAAGCCTTTAGTTGCTGTTTGTCTTATGGTCTTTCACTGGACTTTTTTCGTTATCATTAGCTGCTTTCTTTTATGTTTGCTTTATGTCTTAAGCTAATATTCTATGGACAATTCTGAGTTTTGATACAAAGAGAAAACATTTTTACTCTTTGTATACGTTATCATTCGTATAGGTATCAAGTGTTATAATGTTGAGATAATTAGAGCATGTAGTATATATGCTTGTTTCCTCAAATTAACTGGAAAATAACATTGCAATAGAGCTAATAAAGTTTAAATAATACATCTTGCTATTTCCTATAAATATCTTAACTTTCAATCACAGCCAAGAGACGAGAAAGACTTCAAAAAATTAACTTTGTCTTAAAACTTATTTTTTGCATGCAGATATCAAAATATAGTTGTACTTAAAGCATAATGGAAGGGAATTTTCATAAGTCAAAATATTACTATGGTCTGCATTGTGGGTTGCAATTAATTCTAATTAAATGTCTTAAAATTTGGTTTCCAACAATATATTAAGAAAAAAAATTACTAGAAAATAATCAAAATTAAAAGCATTTTTTAAATTTATGAAAAAAATGAAAATAGTTGAGTAATGTTTTCTCATTGAAAATTTTAGTGGTATTAATCTTAAGCCAGTTGTATTCTGAACTAATTTATTTCTTATATCAAATTTTAGAATTTTTCTAATTTAGAATCTAAAAACTAAACGCTACTCTTCAATCTATTCTAAAAAGATATTTTTATATTTATTTCAAAAATTTTTCAATTCTTGTAAAAAACTATAAATAAATGATTCTCTTACTAATTTCTTTTTATGCGTCTACTTACTTTAAATTCTTTACGACTTAATAAGAGTTATTAAATCATTAAATGTTATATATATAGTTTTAAAGTAATATTTACATATTTAATACCACAATATACATTATTTTTTGACGAGGGGATTTATTTTCTTTTGAATATATATATATATATATCACAGTTATATATATATATAACTGTGATTTATATTCAAAATGATGGACTTGACATTAACAACTAGCCTTTATATAGTTTGGTTAATAATCATACAGAAAACAAATGAAATATTTGTTTTATTTTAAATACATTTTTAAATTTTAAATAGTGAAATTTGTATAGTTCCAGGTGAAAATATTGTGCATCATAATTTTTTCTAAAAAACTTACATTTTTCAATTCTGTATCAATTTTAATTGTTTGTGTTTATCATGGCGAAGTACATTTTATGCATTCAATCATTTTTCATGTTAAAAGTCTTACCTATTTAACTTAATTACTTTAAGTACTATAAGTAAGTTATCTATGTTATTTCAACAAAAATCAATTTTTCTATCATAATAAGAACATTCTTCTGCTTCGAAAACAATTTCGACTTATAAATTAATACAACTTATAATCTTTCGATTTATAAGGTAATGAAAATTATAACCTTATCTGCTGATATAAATCACTTTTAAAGAAATTAATTTATCATTAAATCATGTCAAATTCACACAATATTTTATTTAAATTAATTAATGTAACATATATTATCATTTATGAAATCCAGACAAAATTAATTATAACATTTAAATGATTAAGAAATACTTTAGTCTGATTAAGTGATTATATATTTTCTTTTTAATCTCTACTTATACACTAAGTTCTCCCCATATATATATATATATTCATATTTGTGTGTGTACGTGAGGATTTAACTTATATAAATTTGTAATTATCTCACATAAAAACAATTTAATTTTCTAATTTTTCGCATTCTATAACCCAGTAGTAAAGAGTTCATCCTGATCTGCTGATATAACTCCAAATTGTCCATTAATTTATGTGAACACGCGCTCATAAAATAAGTTGAATCACCTTTCCTATTGTCATAACTATGTTGAAAATAATACTTACTAGACTAATAGACATCATCAAAATCCCTCAGAAACCCTTCATTTTATATAATATGAGTTACTATGAGATGCGGAGAAATCCCTACCTATAAATTCGAATGAAAGGAAAACTTTTCTCTCTTCTTTTATAATCGAAATGGTGAAGGTTTGTTCTTGCATTATTCATTTTATTTATGTATATTTATTGCCTCTCTCTAGAAATAAAATGAATAAAGTCTTAATTGGGAAAAGGAGTTCTTATTACAATCTTGATTTTGACAAAGTTTCATTTTTAATTATTCATTAATCTTGAAATTCATTATATACTTGAATAATTTATAATTTCAAATATTATGTAATGTCATAATTATCATTTTCTAACAATAAAATAATCATTAGAAACAGGGCTTTACTCTCATACATGCTATTTTATGTTTTCTTTCGGACTGCTTCCCTTTCAAACTGCTATAAATCTTGAATATAATCAAGTAAATACTAGCTTAAATAATACTAAATAACTTAGTAAGCATCTAATTAATGAAATTACCTCAACCTAAAAAAACAAACATTTTTTTTTTCTTTTGCTGCTGACAGCAGCTACTTTTTAAAAAGAGCTTTAAAAAGAAATTATAATGTTTATTTTCGTAATAAAAAAGTCGAAATATTCGAAGCCAGATCTGTAATTTCGTTTTCATTACGTTACATGCGATGCTATTAATATGTTTAATGACTAATTTTGTCATCTAGCTAATTATTGAAACATTTTCCCCATTCACTTATCGAAAAAAAACAGTGAAAGTACTCATCACTTACGACGGTCTTTTTTTAATTATTCGCTCATTAGGGTTCTTTTATTATTAATCTTATCATTTCCATTTTTTACAATGATAACGCCGTCTCTCTTTTTTCGCTGTACCTCGTTTCATTGAACTGCGAATCGAATCGAAAATGATAAGCTAAAAAAACTTATTTCACTTCTTGTAATGTAATTAACCTACTGAAACAATTCGGGATGATGCAAAAGACCCGGTTGATTTTTTTTAAAAAAAAATTACTAAAAAACAAAAAAAGAGAAGAAAATGCTGGATTTTGTAATGTTTTGAAAAATTCATCTCAGAATGTTCTTTCCTTATCCAATAGTAATCACACTTTTAGTGGATCGAAAAATGGTTAAATTTTTTTCAATTATATTCGTAAATTAAAAATAATTTTCATTTATTGATTTATCATACAAAGGATTAACTTTTTATTTTACTAATACAAAATAATATTCAAATCTTGGAAAATGATAGTAGATCATCGTTTTGTAAATTTAAATATCTAAGGAAATGTTTGTATTCTAAATTGATATATCTATAAACGTTTTAAAAGCTCTTTTAAATATTGGCATCGAGAATATAATATTGGTACAAATAATATTGATATCGATATAACGTTTTAAATGCACATTTTTTCAGAAACATAATTGTAAGAGTAGTTTTCAGAGGTAATTATGTGTATGTGTACAGGAACATAGTTTTATAATGTTTGTAGAGTTAATCAAGTGTACAGGAAAAAGTGTTTAGAGGTTAATATGTTTACACGAACTAAAATAGAGTTTTAGAAATTAACATGCTTACGGGAACATAGTTGCATGAATTTATTTACTCCACATGTCTATACTTAGACTAGAACAAAAACCATTATTTATTTCCTTTTAGAATACTAATAATACATGTAAACACATGCATTCAAACCTTCAAAAACAGTGCCAACTCTTTAGAGCAAAATGAATCCAAACAATTGAATCTGTGATAAAAACTCTTATTTAGAAATCGAATATTAAAATTAAAGCAAACAGTAAAATATGAAAGTACATATTAAAACATTAAAAATAATTATTGCAATATTTTCTGTTCAGATATTAAAATTAATGCAGGTTGCTTTAATTGGTTGTTATATATCAGTGCCAGTGTTCAATTCACACCAGGTTCAAAATTAAATTTGGTGTCATCATTAGTATTAAAATTACACTCTTAAAAACACGCATAATTTTTATGATTTCACAAGTTTTGCTTGACTAGTCTCAATAGGCTTACATTTATTAGTAATTTTACAGTTTTATTTTAAGTCATAAGTATAGTGAAACAATTAACATCATTTTGATTACTAAAGTCTATTACTTTAAAATAAGTGCGTCATGGTCACTCATTTTCGTTCCTCCTCCGTCAGTTACCAGGATTTTACTGACGGAGAAGAAACGAAAATGAATGTACCATCGGTACTGCATTTATTTTTAACACTTTAGTTGAGATCTGAATTCCTTTGCGTTTGAACGTGTTTTATGTTAATGTGATGTTTATTTCAATTATCTAGAAATAATGTGTTTCCTCTTTTCAAAATGATAATGTTTTTAAATGGAAGTACATGAATTATTAAAGCATATTCTTATAACATATTAATATAATACCCATACGTATACAAGTTTATTTAATTTTAAAACTTCCAATTAGTTGTTTATAGTTTCATTATATAAAGGTGCAAAAAATTAAATGTTTTTAATTGCATGTTAACAATATTTATAAAATATTATACATGATTTAAAATATTATTTAAATGATGCAGATTTTTTTAAAAAAAACAAATGATGATCGTGAAACTCAAAATTTTGTTTTCATTAGAAGTTTGATTATGAAAATAAAACGAAGTGGGGAGGAAAAAATGGTGTCCATTCTCAATTGTTGTTGCCATAGTTACAGACAGCAGTGGGGGAAAGCTCTGTGACTTTGAAGTGCCTATTGTAAGGTAGCAGACTATATTCAATACGTGTTTTATCAGAGAGGTTTATTTGGATTTAATAATATACTTGCTTTGTTGTATTAATTAGCCATCGAAGGAGCTATTGTTTAAGTAAATGACAAAATTACTATCAGAGCACATTTTAATGCTTACTTTCACTAGTAATGAACTTATCTTTATAAACATAAAGCGAATTTCTCTTAAATTTTGTTATTGGATTGAAATAAAACATATATAAAAATATTTCAATTCATTTTACGGCAGCAATAATTACATTTAGCTTCAAATATATTCAATTTAATAATCTAGTGTTTGCTATAATTTTAAAATATGAAAGGAATATAATTGTTCACTTCCGTGTTTTATTGTTTGGTTTAATTATAATATTTGAATGAATAATTTAATAGTTACTAAGAAACTATTGACACCCTTGATAGCTAAATTTGGTTCTTGCAAAATTTTGCATAGAACAATTTTTGAAGTGTTTTATATGTTTAAATTTTTATATTTGCATGAAACAATACAGAGAAAATTTTTTATAGTTATTGTTATGAAAAAATTATTTATTTGCATTCCATTTTGTGCTCATATCTTCTCAAAAATGCCTGAATTTGTTATAAATAGGATGGACTTAAATCCTTCCTTAGGAATTCATATTCTATTTCCTGATGAAGAGATTTATTTGTCTGTTTAGTCTATCAAATGAAGAACTACCATTTTATCCGATTTTTCACCTTACCAATCTCCTAAAATGAATAAAATGAAAATATTGATTTACTGCAAACTCATAATTAGTCTTAAGAGAGAACATCTTAAATTTCTAAATCTATTATAGTTTTAGTACTTAAATCACAAATAAGCTCTATATTAAAACTTATGACGTTTTATTTTAAGAATAAAATAAATATTTATGCATTTATTTTCATATGTTTTTTCTCTTATCATAAGTTTTATAGATTTTAACATTTTGATTTGAAACATAATTTTGTTTCAGTACATTAAAATGAGATAATTACATTTATTGTGGGATCTAAATGGCTGAAAATGATTCTTTGAAAATAAATGGATTGGTATTAATAATCTATAACTATTCCGGTATATTATGTAACTGGCTCTCATGTGTATTTCTATTTAGCTAACCATTGGGTTGATTTTACTCAGAAAACGCTACTTAAGACCTTTACATTTTGAAGGAGCCAGTGAAGAGAAGTTGAATGCAGTTAAGAGTAAATGCTAGTACAATAATGGCGCAAGAGCCAGATGTGGCCAAGCTTTGCGAAACATGTTAAATATTGGATTGAGAGGCGAGAAAAAAATTGTAATGAAAAGCGAGTGAGTGAAAGTACTTTAATGGCGCAAGAGCTACATGTGACCATACTGCTCTAAGCAGAACAAGGTAAAGCTGTGATCTCGATGTTTGGAAAAAATTGTAAAAAGGTAAAAATTGGACGACAAGAAAAAGGGTGGGAAATAGAAAAGGATCCCTAGGGAATCCGGTAGCCTTCACCTGTGTTTACCAAAGACAGTAATACTCATGGGTTTGAAAAAGATCTCTAGGGTGTCTCTAGGTCATGATGCACGTACCTATAAAAAGAAGGCATGCCCCTGAAGCTCCGAAACTTGGAGGACCTGATATAATCCCCGGAAACAAGGAGCCTAGCTATACCCTCAGACAGTGGTAAGCCATTTTAGTCGCTCTTACTATATGCCTGAGCTACAGTAAGACTAATCTTTCACTCCCGGTCACCACACGGTTCATGAAGTAAAAATATTCGAATTTTCGTGAGATGAAGATGAGATGCAGGAAATGGAGAGATTGATGACCACACTATTTAGGTACAAGTGTGAGGTCACATTCCAAGAGTCAATACCTGGAATATGATCTTCAAATATATTTTTTATTTACTGGATTCGAGTAAATAGAAATGTATTGGAATCATGTTCAAATATGCTGTTATTCAGATAAGCAGGAGATTTAGTGATGAAATTTGGTCAAGTATTTATTGAATAGTTATTTTTATTGCGTTTCAATAGCTTATAGTTTTCGTTTCAACTATAATTGTGACTACATATGTAGGATTGATGAAAACTATTTGGAAACTTAACATAAAATTGATAACTTGGAGTAAGATTATCTTTATCTATCACCCACAAAATAATAAGCCAATGGTTGATTTAGTAGAAAAAATAACGCGTATAATTAATCGTATTGTAAATTATTAATTAATTATAAGAAATTGGAAAATTGCAGTTTCAGAATCAGTTACACTCTCTCATAAGTATAAAAGGAATTGACAAACATTCGGAAATTTATATAAAAGTATGTTTACATACGTTTATCTAATTATTATCTTTCCAAAAGATGATCATTTCCTTATTAGATACCAATCGTAATATGCTTTAATGATAAATAGCAACATTAGAAAAAAATAAGGCTAAATCTAACACATTATGACAGCCACGTTAATTTTGGAAATCTGTTACATTAATATTTCAAGGAATTGGGAAATAATGCTTAAGTGACAGTATATTTAAGCGTGTTATCTCTAATAAGAAGGGCCGACTTTCTTAAAAATTCAGAATCAAACTCATTAAAGCATATTACGATTGATTGAAATTTGAATTTCAAAATATTTACCAGACATGATCAAGATATATTCAAGAATAGATTATTATTTCTGCAAATGCATTTGATTTGGGTCATCCTATATATAAAATGAAAATTCGAATTTTAAATTATTATATTTGTAAAAATAAAATTTTTCTCAATATATACTTTGACAAAAGTATTGATTTTTCATTTTGAATTATTTATTTTAATTTCTAATTAAACTTTAAGCAATGAAAGGAAAAAAATTACAAAAAATTAAACACGTAGAATTTATAATTATTTAGACATGAAAACAAATTAATCTGCCTTTTTAAATTTATTGATCTTTCAAGAGTGCATTTAAAGCATGCTTAACAGGAATATTTAACATTCTAATATACTTTTTCTTTTTAATTTTAATGGGAAAAAAACCTAATATCTTATTTAGAAATTTCATTCTGATTGCAAACGGGAACTCATTAAATTTCTTTGTTTTTCCTTGATATTACAAAAAGTTTTAATTTTAACAAAATTTATTGTTCATAAATAAATTAAAAGAGGAAGGAAGAAATATAAAAAAAATCTCTGTCTTTACATATATATATATATATATATTTACACCAATTTTTTGAATAGTTGTAAAGTTATTCATAATAGTATTGGACATATATTTTGATTCAGAAAAGTTAAATCAAATCTATAAAATACATTCGAAAGTTATAAATATCACGTTTTCTAAACAAGTTAAAAGAATTATCAATTGTGTCAATCTATTTGTATTCTTTGTAATTCAAATTATTGGCATTGTTTTAAACTAGATGGTTAGAAAAAAACTCCTGATTCTTTGAAAAGTTTTTTAATGCTATTTAAAAGGTTTTTATTAAACAAACTTTTTGAACTGTAAAACACATCCAATTTTAAATGTGTTTGTATGCTTCACTTTTAATTTGATGGCTTGTATTGGGTAATTGATTCTAGCTTTTAACTTTTTTGTTTTGAAAAAATAAGTACTTAACTATATATATTTTTTCTTTTTTGTCTCTGCTTTAATGTATTCAATTCATTTGTAGGAAAGATAGGTGACTAATTTAAGACGCTTCGAACCAGATTTAATAAAAAATATTCCGTTAGAAAATGTTATTTTCTTATGAACTCAAAATTGGCCTTTTTTTCCTAATTGAACATTGTACATTTGAAAATTTAATGATTCGTCAATTTTCAAATGTTCAGGTTAGTGAAAATTTTAATGAAATTCAATTTTGATACCTTAATAAACGAGAATTTTTATAATTATTTTAATCTAAGAGGAATTTTAAAAATAGTAAAATTTCTTTATCATTTTCATTCCCGTGCATAATTTAATTTTCACAAAAAAATGTTCGAAGAATAAGAGTATTTTCATGCATTACATTTTATTACAAAAATTTGTAATTCTATTAATATCACTTTACATTTAAATTTATTAATCTATGCTTAAAGCATTATGATAATAGTATTGCTTAAAAATATGATTTATAATTAAGTAGGCATATTACCCTAAGAATGATGAAAATGTAGAAAAATAATTTATTTCCTTATTTTAATTGTATATCTCTTTAAATATGTGTACACAATTTTATGACTCTAGCTACTCTATTTAGCGAGTTATTTAATTTTTTTTTAATAATATGCCAAGACGTTTTATTCAACATTGAAACTTTAAGCTATAATCCTCCGGTTTTCATTTCTTATGATGATAATCTATTTAAAATGATAAGCAGTTCTTGTAATTAATATAAAGTTTTGAAACTTTTCTCTGGTTCATGTGTATAAATTGTTTGATCATTTTTTGCGCGGAATAAAGATTTAAATAAATAATTTCTTTTTTAAAAATACGAAAAAATAGATGAAGTGTTTTTAAACGAGTGCTAACATGTTCTTGTTTGGATTAAATGGCGTCATCAAAAGTGTGCTATTTTTGTGTTGTGTTTCGTAATGAATTATAGGAAAACATTGTAAAACTATTAATTACACTAGTACAAGTAATCAAGCCCACGCTCAGAATTGAATTTGTTATATAATTTCATTCTAAGAAATTAAAGAAAAATAAACTGCTTAAACTATTAAAATTTGTAGAATTAGAAAGCATTTTAAGATATTGAATTGTTTTGAATTTTTTTAAAAAATAACTCTTTATTTA
This sequence comes from Nephila pilipes, assembly GCA_019974015.1. NCBI lineage: Eukaryota > Metazoa > Arthropoda > Arachnida > Araneae > Nephilidae > Nephila > Nephila pilipes. Next base: position 730,053 of record BMAW01077340.1, read on the forward strand.
AAAATGAAGGTTTTGTTCTAAAATTCACGTTTTTCAAATATGGTGAATAAAAAACTTGCATTTGTAAATGTCTAATTGAAAAAAAGTTTACTCAATGTGTCTCTTTAAAACTATTTTATCACTCTATCTACTCAACTACATTACCTTATTAAGCGTTCGATACATATTTTCATCAATAACGGTTAAGTGTAGCTTTAAGATATATGCAATTTATACCTTAGCTTAAAAATATCTGTATTAAAAGATAATGATGATGTGTGGAGTCATGTCACTCGATGTAACTTTCTCAGGCTTTGAAGCCAAAAGTCATTTATTAACTATCATTTCGAAATTTCTCGACAAGATGTCTTGACACTTTAGAGGTTATTAGTGTGGAGTTCATGTTTCCACTTGACACTACTGAAGTAATAAACTAACAGTATTCCGAGGAAAAGAGCCAACCAAGTTGTTTGTCATTACTTGGAATATTATATTAAATATTTAATATTAATCAGTGTTTTATATTTACTAAAGAATATTTGAATTTAATCTAACTTAATTGATATTTATTACACTGGATAAAAACTTTGTTAATTTATATTTAACTGTTTTAGGCTTTATTATAAAGAAAATATTTCTTTTCAAAAAATTAAAAGTTTTAGCGTTAAAACATTTGTTTTTATCTTTCATTTTGTTATATAATTTCATATTTAATGATTAATGCAATAACTTAATAGACAGTTATAAATATTTTAAATTCTACTGAATATTAGAAATGGAATGACAAGAATTTATTTACATGAATCCCGTACTTAAACAGAAATGTTTCATTCATAAAGAATTTCAAATTCTGTATACTGTAATGGATTTAACGACATGCATTATCTTTTATTATGTAAGTCCTCATCCATGATGAAAGTTATTCGCGTGTCCAGGATTGATTAATAAAATATTTTTGTGTTGTTAAATAGTTGTGTCTACTGAATTCTGAAAAATTATTTGTTAGTTCACTTAATCTGGCGATAAAATTACCCCTAAAATTACTTTATTAAAATATTTATTTTCATAAATCTCCCACTTTATTGCCTTAATGAATTTCCATCTTGTCATAACTCTCAAAATATACAAAACTTCTGAAATTCAAAACAGACACCAATTCTTAATAGCAAAAATAATTTAAGCAAGTTGGTAGGAGATTAGAAAACTAAAAGCAGGAAGTAAAATTCTTTAAAAAGTAAAAATACTTTATAAATTTTTTCGATAACAATCCGTTCAGGTATAGAAATTGAAGCAAATAATGAATTTTTGAATCAAACATACCTTAAGAAAAGTATAACTATTGTTATTTTAAAATGAATATGAAAAAAATCTTTATATATTAATATATTCTCCAGCGCCTTTTAATGAAATACAGTGTATAAAATAGAAGAATGTTTATACATTTGTAAATTCTGAATGAAATTCCCTGTAGGCGTCTACTAAATTGTAGTTTTCGATACAAATTAAATAATAACAAATAAATTATTTCAAACATATATATTATTCACTTAGAAAAGTAAGAGGAATGTACTGATACATTAATAAAATATGTAAAACAAATTACAGTATTAATTTTACTTGGTTTAATTTGTAATTTTTAATAAAAGGGGAACTAAATAAATGTAAATTGTTTCCTATTTAAATTTTAAGGCTAAATAAATCAAAAAATATTTTTAATTTAATCTTAAAATGTTGATGATTCCAAGAGAAAAATTAAATTCTACAGTTGCTTATAGATATCATAACATTTATTACCATGGATGAAATTTCGTTCTTAAATGGAAATACTCTATCAGTAGTTTCAAATTAAGCTTATGTTATGAAAGATGTAACTTAAGGTAAAGACGTGACTTATAAATGTAAATACAATAATTGATTATTAATTGTTCATACTCAATTAATGGTACTCGTCTGTTACAGCAGTGCCCATCAAATTACGATTACGCCAATCCGTCGCCAAACACGAGTTTGGCGTCAGATTGGCGTAATCGTAATTTGGAATCTGACGTTATGTAAGTTATCGTATGTTAATCGTTGGAACCTGTCTTTTGATACAACCTACTTGGCGATATTTCTTAGTCGCTTGGCGATTAATCATTGAGGGCTGCTATAATAGATAAGTAGCCAATTATGTTTATATAAACAGAAACACAATTGTTTAAATATCTAAATGCTGGAATATGAGTTTTACATTGTTTTGGATTATTTTTAAATTTGGCTTAAATAGGGTCATTTGTCTTTGCTGAAGACATCTCAATTACCTTAAAAATAATAATTTTTGAAATTTATTGAAATAAGTTGGAATGTATTGTTAAAAGAATGTTTTGTGTCAAAAAATGAAGTATAATCAATAAAGCATAAGACAATTGCTAACTTACCTGTTATAATGAGTCTTCCAGATGTCGAACTCAGCTGTATATCACCGCTTAGGATATGTTTAGTGAGGCATCGGTAACTTTTGAATCCATCCGATATCATAGCATTTCGAATAAGTAGTTCTCCATTTGGCAGAACACTATATCGACCACCTGCAAAAATATTACTTTAAGTATTTTTTAATCTATTTCATGAATAAAAATAAACAATAGTAGTTGCATACTATCTGCAAAATATTCTAAAATTGTCATAAAAGGAAAAATAAATATTTTCTAAAATTCCATTAGAAATTCTGATTGCATATCTGAGTTAAATGGCAAAAACAAAATTGCATTCCCGTAATATGATAAAACCCTTAAGAAGTAATCTGAAAATTGTTTCTTGTTTAAAATATATAAAAAAATTAATTATATTAGTCTTAAAAATCTTCCATTTTTTCCATAACTACGGAGAATATTCCACTTATTAAAGTCACCACCTTAAAATTCTAGAAACAACATTTAGTTCAATATTCCTGAAGTATGTGGATCTTGTGAGCATTAAATTATGAAAATACTATAAGGTAGCTAAATAGAAATAAGAAAATTAATTCTAAATTTCGAAACTCGACTTTATTGTATCTATTTAACGAACGAGCAGTTTTACCAAGGATAAAATTATTTGATTGCAATCACTTTAAATAAAGCTGCTAAGAAATGTTAATAAAATAAGAAATGAATTATTTAAAATAATTCTGCTTCAATTGATTTTAGAATCTCACGGAAATTTATTTAGGATAAGTTAAATAAATGCAAAAGTTTTATAAATTAAAATGGCTAATTAACAACATTAAATTGAATACATGATGCGTTATCAGGCAATTGTAAATTAAAACAAATACAATTCCTATTAGAAAATTGATTATTTAAATTTTGTGTTCTTTCAAATAAACTTACGTACTACGATGAGTAAAACCGAATTGAATAAGTTTTGTTAAACATTTCCCTTAAACTCCAAAACTACATTTAATTCATTTCAAAATTTTAATCTTTTACCCTAAGGTGTTTTACGAACAAAATCCAGAACATAAGATAATTATGAAGTTTACATGCAAGATTATGAATTTTTTGATGAGCAATTTCATAAAGACTTTTTTGATAGTGCTGCTTTATTCTAAACATTTCTTACTGACACTCTCCGTACGTTATTTTTTGGATGAGTAGTTTCTATTCCAGAGAGAAGAAAGCAGATTCTTTTTGATGAGTATGGATGACAACATCATTAAAATATGTGGAAGAAATACCCATTCTGAAGATGAAGCAGATTCAGAATTTACGCATGGATGATTAGATGAAGATTTTATTTTATAAAAGCAAAAATGCAGCTCGCAATGACAACAAATGATGTTTTTATTCGAGAATGAATATTTATTTGGAAAATAAGACTCACAAGAAAATGTTATAAAAGGACTTTCACAGGTTGAACTATCTTTTATGATTGAATAAAAATGGCAGATTATATAAGAAGGAAAAGATGAAATTTCTGATATCGATTGGGTGAAAATATCTTGAGTTAAATTGCTATTTTTAATTCCAAATTCTATTTTCCTAATAGTATTATTCAATATGTACGAAATTATTTTTATTCCGCACAATGGAGCATATTATGCTCTATTTTTATGAATAGTAGCATAAGAAATAATAATAAAATTGACATTTCTATTTTCATTTTAGCATATGCTAACGTTCGTGTTCCGCCCGTTTCTTGACATGACGTTTTCGTTTCTTAATTTCTCCATGCAGGGCCTTAGCTTCTGGTTTTTGTTTGCTCTTTCATATAGATTCTTGCTTTCTTTTCAAGGTTTCTTTAGACAACTATTTTGTGCAACCCATGTAGTAGAACAATCTGAAATTGTACCAAAATCTCTGCTACAAGCAACAACTGTTCTTGAAAGTAGAATTGTTCTTGAAAGAGATATTAGTCACAATAATTAGTAATCAGCATAAAACAAGCATGTTTCCAAGTCCCAGGCTCACCAGAAGCAATTACTATCATAGAAAGAAAGTACCTTCTTTAAATTCCAAATGCATTTTGATTTTCCCAAGGGAAACATTCTTAAGCATAAAAACGATGCCAATGTTCACAACAAGAAGAATAAAAACAGACGATTATTAAATTAATATTAAAATAAGAGCAAGCGTTAAATTATTAATAACATTCCATTTTAAGATATTAAAATAAATGTAGATGATAAAATGTTAAATTCTATTTTTCTTAGCTATGTAAATATACTTTAATTAAACAAAATGTAATTATTGTATTCATAATGTAATAAGTATAAAGCCAAACTTTGGAACCTAATACTATGCATTTTGCATTTTATGCCTCAGTTTTTTTATTGAAATTATTTTCCTACAAAAATACAGAAACATGTTAGAACATGTTAATGAAAAGATCTTGTACCTAAATAAACATTGATCAATCTCTATTTGATTCACAATGTTTAGTTTGTATTATTGCATCTTCTTTAATTGAAAAAAAAATTGTTTGCTAATTCCAAATAAGCATGAGTAAAAACACGAGTAAAAGAGTTGACAATTTGGTTCTTTAGGGTCCATATCTTTGATTGAAAAGTGAAAATTGAATCCATAAGATTACTAAGAAGGCAGAAGGCTGAGGCTGCAATTGGAATTAAGAAATTTCTGCAAGTGTGTGGCAACAATTATTCAATGACCGAGACAACAACAACTCTAAGCTCGTGTAGTTCTAAGCCCGAGAAAGTTGTTATAACTTTTCTATGATAATAATGGTCAGTATAATTTGTATTTATAGTTCATTGTGTTTATTTATTTGTGTCACAAAATAAATTTTCAGTTCATTGAAATATGGTTAAAACTATTTATGTTTAACTAAAATATATTTTAACCTCATTTATTTTTCAACGTTATTTATTAAGATTAACAACATTTAATGGACTAAAATTTAATAAATCGTTTGTGAAAAAAAAATTCAGAAGCGTAATTAATTAAAATTTTCGTTGAATTCAAAATTCAAAAGCCTCACAGTTTAAAGAGCATGAAAACTCTGCAAATAGTTAATATTCAGAAGCATTTTCATGGATGAATTTAGCATGAATTTAAATTTAAAAAAAATTAATTTTTACTAATGAAGCAACTTTCGTTGTAATGTTTTCCTTTATGGCAAATAGCGAAATTAATAACATGTGACACATTAAACCCCCAAATTTAAAGATCACTCGATCACAAAAAATACTTTCAGTAGTTATCTATCATTAACAGTAAAATATATTCAAAACAGATTTTTTTCCAGTCATTTAATGTCATGTTTGTGTGATCAGACATTAATTTTTTTCGATGCCGTTTTTTGTTTTGATGACTCGGATTTTATTGAAAATGTTCCATGAGAATAAAATCGTAATTGAAGAAAAATCGTAATATTTTAAAATTATATATTTTTATGTTATCATGAAAAATCACACATGAAATTTTGATTATTTGGACGGTTTTTTTAAAACTTTTCATCGTCCAAAAAGTGTTTTGAAATTGTTTTCGGAAAAAATTACACTACGAGGTTTAAGATCTCTATTCTCTATATTATTCATCAATTCAATTATTCCTACGTCTAATTCTTTATTTAAGATCCAAATGCGAATGGAAATTTTATGAAAACACTATTTTGAATTTTAGATCACTGATAAAAATTAAAATATATGTGAAATGAAGAAACTTTCCAAAATGTTTAAAAATCTGAAAGTTATCAATTCTATGATAGCATGAAAGAAAAGCATATTGATGTACATTTGTACTGAATTTTATTAGTATCTAACAAGAATTACAATTTTAGTTATCTGTGTTGAAAAATCGAATCCTTCCTTCAAAACGAAACTTGAAATTGAATCTACGTACAGCTGGGACAACGCCAAGTATTTCATAAAAGCTCATGGAAACCCATTAATCCTGAATCTTAGCACAACCCCAGGAAACTTGCTCCAATAAATTTCTTTCCAATTACATTAATCCAATCTTTGGTGAAAATGGTCAATGAGAATTTACATCTGTATTTATATCAAAATAAAAATTCGACGGTGTATGATAATATAATACATTAAAAGCACTACTTTATTTTTGAGAAGAAGAAAAAGTAATCAAAATTCCGAAGAATTTGTATTCTGTATGAATTCTATTTCAGTCGAATTTAATACTTCACTTTCGAACCGGAATAAAGCGAGCCCTTTCAAAGCTGTTTTTATATCCATTACAAACCATGTAATTCTGAGAAATAATAAAGTAAAATTTCTTTGAAATGACATTGAGAAATTATGACAATATTTATCTTCTTGAAAACATCGCTGCTAAAAATAGAGCTTATTTTTGCATTCTGATGGGATCTGAAGCTAATAAACGACGTTTAGGTTATAAAATTCAAAAATACTACTGATGCTTAAGACTTCAGTGAACAGTTCAATATTCAAAGAAATATATGAACTCGTTCATGCTTGACGACAAATATATAAGAGAAACAACCTTTCTCTTGTCAAATTTCCATGTTCTCAAAATAAAACTTTAAATTCAAAATGTAAATTGAATGTATTTTTCTGAAAGTTGGTTTATTTTTATCAGAAGGAGTTTCTGAGGAATACTTCAGCAAAATTTCTTCGAAAAGAGTGAGAAATAATAATTTTTATGTTTTAGGAAACAACCCTGCTAAAAATAGAAAGGGCATTAATAAAATGAAAATTCATCTGAGCGTATTTTAATGCACTCTCGTACGAAAGAGTGATTATGAAGACATATAATCAAAGATTCTATCAATTTTCGAGACTTCAGCAAACAGTGCAGCATTTAGAGAAATTTAGAAACTCTTCAATACCTTTCTACAAAGACACTGTATAACATAAGCGAACTTCTTTCTCGGAATTTTAAATACTAAAAATAAATTCAATAATTCTAAAATGTATATTATACTAATAGCTTTGAAAGTTGATTAATTGTTATTTGGTATTTTAATTATGGTAAAAAAAGTAATTTAACTGGAATATTTTTATGTGAAAAATTGTACTTTCTTTGCCTTTTGAAGCAAAAGTTGTTTTTTAATCTTAAGAAAACGAACAGTAATGTTATTGGAATGACAAACAGTCAATAGAAAAAATATTTGAAAGTAATAATTAAGTAATAAAAGATAAAAATGTATTAATAAAAATAAAAATAATTAATTTAAGTGTAGTGATTTCCGTACTTACTGTATAGAAGACGAGAATTTTCGGGACCTTTCCTAAACTAAATTATGGGAATAAGCTTGCATACGGATTCGCTAGTTGGTGAAAAAGTAGGTACTTTTCGGTTAGCCGCAAACAAGTGATAAACCGCCAAATGTTATTACCTGTTTTTTTTGTTTTTTTTTAAACCAATATACTTTAAAGTTAAGAGAAAATAGTTCAGAATGAAATTATTCTTGTGAATGACTTGCTTGGTTTTCGAAATTTTTGTATTACTGGTTTGTGTAAATTTATCGCCAAAACAAAGGAAAAAAATTCTGATCATAGGCAAATAATGCACTTGGCTAAGAGAAAAATTAGGCCCAGGTAGACTTTAACTTAACATAAGGAATTCGACTACATAGAAAACTCAGATTTGGGTGAAAGCGTCAAGCATTTTTTTTATTCATTAAAGTACATGAAATTTCTTCCTTTTAAAGCCACCTTCCATTTGTCGATGCGATATGCAGAAATGAGTTTATAGGCATTTTAATATCAAGCAGTTCTCCCAAAAAAAGCTATTAACCGGACGCTATTTCGAAACAGAAAGGTAATGTCTTTCCAAGAATATTCATATTTCTTCTATTTTAAAGAATATTTGTCGCTTAAATTGTTTGGGGGAAAATAAATTTTTTAAATATAATAAACTTCATTTTGAGATATCTGGCATCATATTTAGTAGTAAAATTCCCAAACGATTACACACTGTTTATTATTTGGGTGAGTTACATTGTTGGAATATTATTTGACATTTCGTTGCAACTGTCATTTTATTTCTGACTGAAATAACTGTTTAAATTATGCGATATCCTTTTATTTCTTTTTATACCTTGTGTAGCTTGAAAATTAAATGTCAGTGAAAAAAAGAAAATGTTATCGAAATCACTATACTGCTTGTAACACAGTTACCACAAAAAGTGGAATTAATATTGAAACTGAGGAAAAACGATGAAGGAAAGCTTCAACAAAGAAAGAATTATACTTGATAATAGAATTTACATGAAAGAAATTCTTTAAAGTGTCTTAAAGTTCTTAATCGCTCAATGTGTTTTTCTGAATGTTTAGAACTCAAAGAAGAGTCTAGTGTTTTGAGTTTCTTTCCAATATGTTGAAATGTACAAATTATAGCTGTGTTCTTCGATTTTTATCAACTAAAGAAGGAAATAAGAAGATTGAGATCAACATTCATATTATGTTAGGTCATATTTGGTAGAAAAATATCACAATGCTTCCTAGTACTGCATTAATCAATTATCAGGAACTGTGAAAAGAAGTACTGTTTAGATCCTATTTTAGTATGCTGCTTGGTGACGAAAAATTGTTTCGGTGATTAATTGCCAAATTGGTAGGTAATCTTCCTTCAGGTTACTTAATGTTGTGAGTCATCATAACGCTAGAAAAATGAATACTTCAGCTGTCTCAAATGGCAAAAGCGTTCGAAGAAACATTATGCACCAAAAGATTCCATGCTAGATGGTGACCCTGAATAATTTTTCAAACAAATGTTATTTCGTGATATATTTAATCACTTGTTTCGAGCACATATTCGTCATTTCTTTGGCATAATTTCTATATCGAGAAATTTACCCGCATCAATGGATAAAGTTGCTATACACCATTTCATTATGAGTGAACCTTGACTTTACCAAGAGTCATCGCAAGATAAACTATAGCTTGTCAAACCTCACCCTTATAATTTAGCTCTTTAATTTCAAAAGCCTCAGTATTCATTAAATCCTGGTATTGTTGTTCACATATATAATAACTATTCAATACCTCATAATAAACACGTTACATTAGCAATTACGCATGAATGTAGAGTGGATGGACATAAAACTTTATTATTAATCCCACGTAAAGTTATTGCACTACATCTTATGGCAATTTACGGTTGCAGAGCGCCCATCAAATTCCGATTACGCCAATGTCGTCCCCAAACTCGTGAAGCCTATCTTGCAATTCAGCATACCTTTGCGGTATTTCTTATCGACGGGTGCCCCTATAACAGGTAAGTACCAATTTTTTACTTATCAAATTATATATATATATATATATATATATATATATATCAATAATGTATAAACAATCTTTAATAATAAACTTGCAGATAACTTGTAAAAATTTATTTGAAATGAAATTATAATCATTTGCGTTTTGATACATTCTAAAAGATAATATTCCAAATTAAATACATCGGAATTCAGAATATTTGTAAAACTAAGAATTCCCTTAAATAATTTTTCATTTAATCGATCGTTCACAAAACAAGAAAAGGAAGTTTCTCCTCCGGATGAATCTCTAACTTTAATGAGAAAACCTCTGAAACACATACCCACATCTCGCAGCCTTAATCCAAACATTAAATTTCAAGTTAAAATCTCATTTATTTTAACGCAGAACGAGAAACATCAAAACCCACTTAATTCAACGCATTTCCCTAAATGAAAAGAATCCAACGGCCCTCTCATCGAAAACTATAGAATTACAAGAGCGAATATAATTATTTTTCGCGAATACTTTAAATTCCATTAGGTCCGATATAAATATGTTAAAATTCCTCTGCAAGCATTCTGATTTCCCGGGTTATCTTATTGAGTTCTTCAACTCTTTGATCTTTGCCGTGGATCGAACTCAAAGAGATGGAAAAGATGAGGTAAAATCTATTAACCTGGGATGCTTCACGTCTTCATCAGAAAGTCCAATTGAATTCTTCAGGAGAAATCTATTAAAGCCTTTATGGAAATGGTAGCTAGAGGGGGTCGGGTACAAAGCCAATCGGAGTATCATCGCTTGAAGTGCTTTGAAACTTTCGCCCAGGTGATGGCGTTATCTATCTGTTAATGATTTCGCTCTAACAATCCTTATCGATTTCCTCTCTTTCCGTGAGGATGTTATTACCCTGTGAAGGATTACGTTTCTACATTCGCTTCTGCGAAGGAAAATATTTATTTGATGGAGCATTTAAATTATAAATTGCATCATATGTTGAAGATTTTATTGGACCATGCCAGATGATTATTTATCTACTTCGTTACGAGGGGCATGTATGATTTTAATGAATATTTCAAATGTCCATTAGTAAAACAGTTACAATTAGTAAGTAAGCAAGACTATTATTTAAGTATCGATAAAGTACGGAAATGTGAAATTTTAAATGAAAATCTAATATTTAATTGATTTATATGAATAATAATATTGTTTTACAGATGCTTTAAATTGTAACAAATGCTTTGGAATTGTGTTAATTTAGGGCAAACGACTGCATTGGTTGTTTTTATATACTCAGTAATAAACAGTACAAACGTTGCCAGAATCCATCAGTAAATTTATTAAAATTTGCTTGTGATATCAGTATTTAATTTTTCTAATAAATATTTAAATATTACATTCCAATTTGGCTAGATTTATTGTAACCGTAATAGCTTAGTGGTCATGGTAGCGGCGATTTTCGTCGAGTCGTGGTTTCGAGTCTTGATGTAACTAAGACTCCCCATTTAACTGTGGCTGATTTACCATAGACGTAGTGTGGAAGTTTGGCAGCTCAGGTGTCGTCCTATTCAGTTGACCGTGTATCAAAATTACGGTGTCCATCACCAATAGCCTTCGTGTTGTTTCTAATGTGATGTTAATAAAAACAAACCAAACTATGCCAAATTTGTTAAACTTTAGAATTAGCAGAAACTATCACTAGGATCTTGTCTATATTCCTTAGAAGAGGGTGCTTAAAAGAATGTTATTTTGCATTTAGAGCATTACAACAGATGTTTTAAAATATATCTACTAATAGTGAGGCGAGCTTATTTTGTAAGCTAAAGGATGAAAGTAATTTAAAATTAAACTTGAAATTTTAAAAATGTTTGGGGTCGTCTTATATATATATATATATATATATATATATAGTTTTGTTTGGCAATTGTGTTTGGTGTTCCTATTTATCTAAATTAATTTTTTGGGGTTTTTGATATCGTAATGTGATACTCTAATACTCGATACCCTTTTGAACTCTCCAGGAATATCCATATTTTTTATATAGCATTTTCTGAAGGTGAATGTTGGGCTTCAAAAACATGTTCAAATCTGCTAATTGGTAATAACCAGATTCACACTTTATAACTTTAGTATTTCATTTTCTAATATGGTTTATTTTTTCATTTCTTTTCATTGTTTTTCATGCATAGATGAGTGCTTTATCATATCTTAAACTTTTATATTCGTGCTATTTTTTCTTATTTCTCATGTATTATTTTATGTATTTGTTCTTTTTTTAATTTTTTGTGTTCTTTTTTTTTTGTTTCTATAATTTAAAAATTTATATGTTAAGTTTTTCATCGTAATCTTAAGGAATTCTACATAGTTCAATTTTATGTTGAATTTATAGTTGGTATTGTAACAAAAATTTCTGAGTGTATGGGAGTGAAAGTCTTGTCCAACTAAGCGGATAACAACAAATGGCACTTTATTCACAAATTTTCAGGACAATACATAGGTAGCACAGTTTGGACAATAACAGCACTAACAGGTACTTAGCACTTTGACAAGTTAATGACATAGATACAGAAAATAAAACAACACTTGTAACGTCAGTCACAACTGTATCAGCAACGTTTAGTTCACTAGAATACTTGCTCTCATTACGGATGAATCTTGTCGGTAATGCAAGTATTCTGCACTTCCAAGAGAGGCCCCAACCGCTTATGACAAATACGCAACGCTTCTCTTCAAATTCACAGTTACGATTTCGGCATTTCTCGGCATGTCCAATGCCAACAACTTCCAATCTATTTCCCGAACGATTTCTTCCGCAAGTGTAATGATAGACTGACTAACTGACTCACAGACTCTCAGCGTATATATAGATCCTCTGGTCAGGTATGACGCCACATTGGAAAACTCAGGAAAAATCTGTAACTTTCTTCCCCGTGAAGATATCGAAATGGATTTAACATTTTCGGGAACTTTTCATTTGTCACCATAGACGTTTAGTTTCTGGTCATGTCTCGAAAATGGTCACCAAGGTTAAGGGAATTCTTAAACATTCCTTGGCTGACTGATGACATTTTTGTAAATGCTTATTTTTCCTTCACAAGAAAGCAACAGCAGAGCAGCACCATATTATGTTTGTAGTAGTATAAAACGTTTCTTATTCGCTAATGAGAATTTAAGATATGAATAATTCGTATTCGTTGAATTCCTTAAGAGTAAGCTTTTAGAAATTAATTCTCTGTTCTTTATTATTTTGGGTAAGAGCACGTACCAGCTGTAAATTTCATGGTATAAAAATCAATCTTTTTCTCAACATTTTCCATATTCTCATATTTGTTCGTGGGTGCTTAAATGATTAGATTCCACTGCGATTTATTGGTCACAGAAACGATTATGACCTTGTTCTTAATCAACGACCTCCAAAAAACTCTGATTTAACACCCAGTATTTTTTTGAGGCTATTTAAAGCATAAAATATATTTTATGCCACTATCGGCCAACAGTGACGAACTGAAAACGGGGAATAACTGCAGTCATTCAGCATATAATACAGGGCATGCTGAATAAATGTGTTGGAAAGAGTTCTTTTATTGACTGGATAGTATTCGACTTCCGCTCTAAAACTTTCGTAACTTCTTTGGTTTTGTAATAGTAGCTCTTCAATGGTAGTATATTCTTTTGTAAACTCCCAACATTTTAATCTTGTGGATAAAACTGTTAGACTTCTGTGAACTTTGTTGCAATATATATAGAATCACAGCCAATATAATTTAAAAGTTTTATCTTTTTTATAGTGCTTAGATTTTATAAGCTAGGAAATCATCGATAGAATAGAGAAACTTCCAATAATCATCAGTAAAACAGTTAAAGTTTATCGATAAGACCAATATTTAACTATAGTCATAAATATTTAACAACGAAATTTTAATTGGCAAATTTATCTAATTCTAGTAATTTATAGTATGACAATAAGTTGCGGTTCTAAGAGTAGATCTTGTACATTGATGTAACATTAGGCTTACATATCCAAGCTTAGAGGAGTCTTATTATTTGATATAATATTTAACAATGAATTAAATCAAGTGTTGTGAATGTTATTGGGTCTTAACAGATTATTAGGATGCTAATCCTAGTAAATTCAATTAATTGGAACATTCGTGCTTGTAATGGATGATACTAATGGTAATTTGATAATGAGATCAATTCTTAATCCTGATAATGTATTTAAAAGATAGCTTTAAACTATTGTCTAATCCAAATAATACGATTAGCCGTAATATATAACACTGTATAATAACACCGTATAATAACATTATAAATTTAAAGACTGTACTGTTGAACATTTTGGTGGGATTGACTTTAATTTTAATAATTAAATAGTAAACATTTAATATTGACTATTCTATTTATAGAATCTTAGTTTTTGGAATACATTGGTGCGTGTGGTTGTTTTATGATTGGATTTATAGCAATATTTATCAGTAAAATTTACATTTAATTACTTTTAATAATAGCAATTTAATTCTGACTATTCTACTGATCGAATATTAGATTTTGGATTGAATTCCTGGTGCAATAATCTAAAGTTTGGATTTATAACAATATTTATCAGTGAAACCAACATTTAATTTTAATTATTAAGAACAATTATTTAGTTTTGACTTAAAACTATTGTATTTTAATTTTTTTGAATAAATTGCTGCATGTAAGTGTCTGATAACTGGATTTGTATAATAATATTGTTGCTTGGTGTAAAATTTCTCAGAGTATACTATAAAGAATATTCTGAAATAAAATTAGAACGTTATACGTACGCTTAATAATTTTATTTCTTAGTTTTAATATGATAATTTATTATACTTATATTCATTATATATATATATATATATATATATATATATATATATATATATATATAGTTTATAAATATCACAGTTAGAAATAAATAGTACAGTTTATCCTTCTTTCTCTCGGAAAAACAAATTAATCATCATGTCGTTTTCAAAACAGTAAAAAAATACACCGACTCCTGTTATTGAAATTAATAACTTCGTTCCTAATTTTCGGGTATTGCAACAATCATTTAAAAATATTCCTGAAAGACAGAAAAAGAAAATAATTGCATAGAAATACCCCCCCCCGGGGGGGGGGCAGTTGATTGCAAGGATGTAATTTTGGGAAGGGGAATTAAAAAAAAACTGCTTAGAATTATACTTGTAAATTTACGGTGACGTTTCAGCGATAGACGTAATCTTCTTGTGCTTGTCTAATTTATAAACAGGGTTTGTTGATGCAGCCAAAAGCATATGTACACACCCTATGTTTTCCTTGTGGTACAATACTCTTGCTACGAATCGTTCAAGTATTAGTCAAAAAGTTAGTGAGGACAAAATTATACCTTGCCAATACCTACTTTTTATGTGGATTTACCTTACTTAAAAGACGTTTAGAATTATTTGTTGATTTGTGGTTGATGATTTTAAATATTAATACACAGACTTCCATCGTACTCTGGCGATTTTTACATAGGATTGTCGGCAGTTAGTCCTTAAAATTCCCTAAGTTTTGAACTTAAAGGCCTTCTTAGATGTCTTCATGCTTACCAGTGGGGGGTACCAACCCCGTAAAGAACCACTACTTTAGAGCAACTTAAAAAAATTGAGTAAAAAGAATCGAAATTCGTAAATTGGGTTTTACCCACTATTTCAGCACATATTAATATCATTCTACGATGTTTTAAACATCGAAACATTTTATTTATCTTAAGATGTATCCCTCTCTTCCATGATTTATTCGCAAATGCTCACTTTTGTAAAAATGTGACTTTCTAAATTAAAAAAGTTCAGATGGAAAACTATTAAATGAAAAATAAATATTAAATAAAATATCCATTATTTATTTCACAAAAAAATTGCGATCTTAAATTTTATCCTTATAAGAAGTACTCCCCTATCTCATAAATAACTTGTTTACTTTTAAAACCTCTTTCTCATTCATAGCCTACAAAACCAGATTTCAATCTTGCCTGCAGGAATTAAATACCACCGTCCAAGGAATAACCCAACACCTTTTGCAGACCTGAAAAAAAAGATAAGACATTGCGAGTTTACGACCAATCTCGCTGTAACGGAACACTAACAAAAAACAAATTCCGAGAGAGATAAAAGACATTTATTTTTGTAATCCAGCCACTGTTTCTGTATTTTCTACAAAAACCGCAATAATAAGCCCAAGAAGCAAAGAAGTGAAAACTCCGAGTCGAATGCGAATACTCCATCATGGGTTCTTATGGGAAACACATCTTTTCCATACTTCGTAGGGTTTCATTTATTTTAGGGACTCCCATGGGACGTACACCTCGTCCCCCTTTTTTATTGAGAAAACACGAAGTCGGTGTTTTTGTACC
>BMAW01077340.1:756417-836311 GCA_019974015.1 Nephila pilipes
TCAAATAATTGTATAAAGAGTATTAATCGTCAATTCCAAATACATGAAATATTCTTGAACTACAGAAGCGATAATCACAGGTGATGTAACGGAAGTAGGGATAGGGAAAAAAACCAATAGACGAATTCACTTGAAATTAATTTACTTAATTGTATGAAGAATATTGCAGTACGAATTAAAAGTATCTTAATTCCAATCCAATCGTTGAAACTTAGTTGAGATTTAAATAAGTATCCAAATCTTTAAAGAACTTTGTAGTGAAAAATATTACTAAAACGCTTTAGCGACTTAGTTTTAAATAAATGTGCTATTTCTATTAGATGAATTGGGACTAATGGTGTTCTAAAAATATAAGAGATTCTGAAACCATTAGAGTTAAAATCACATTTGATATAACAAATGTACAGATAGCGAAGAAGATAAATTAGCAAATGCACTTCGAATTAATTCACTTAACTGTATTGAATACTATGTTTGCGATGATTGTTGTAGAGAATAAAAATATTTTAATTCCATTCCAATCATTGAAGCTTAATTGCCATTTAAGAAATTAAAACTTAATTAAAATTATTATTGCAGCTTAATTGATTGGTGTTTTCTTAAGTAATTTTACAGTGAAATTTTTTTGTATATTAAGCATTTAGTAACTATAGTTTTAAATAAATATACTACTTTTGTTTGTTGAAGCAGTATTAATGGTGTTCTGGAAACATTACATAAAGTAAACACTAAAATACATGCTGTTTACTGCTTGAAGTTAATAAAATTTGTGACAACCTATAAATTAATTTTAAAAGAAAAAATGTTTCCCAAATTCAGCATTTTCAGAAATAAATTTGATTTATCTTTTTATCAGGATAACATCTTGCATTCACATTTTATAATATCATTTTTAATTTTCTAACATAGCATAAAAATATCGTAGCAATGAATAACATGAATACTTTTTCAGACCCTTGAGCAACAAATTTAATTGTTTCCATAGAATCAAAGGATTTTAAATTGTTTATATTTCATAATACTTCTTATAATTTAATAATCAAATATATTCTTGTGTAGAAAGAAAATCATTTCCCCCCTTTATTTCCCTTTTTTAGAACAAATAGAAATTATTAGAAAGTTTTTTGTTCATATATTTTTGTATTAAATAAATTTTTTTTCATGCATGTAAGATTTTCGATAAGATTTTAATTTTTTCCCAGTTTCATACATTAATTTAGTCAGATACATTACTTTTCGAACATAAAAGAATATTGAATCGTTTGTAAAATAGGAATAATTTTAGATAATATGAAAATTCATAAATCTTATTTAATTTACATTTCATCATCGTTTTATTCATTAAAATAAAATAAATAATATGATGATGTTTTCATTAATTACATTACTTTTGCTTTGAGGTATTTGCATAATATTCAGAATTTGGTTCAGTGATTTTGAATTTAGAGCTTTGGAAATGAGATAACTAAAAGTGCTCCACAATCGGTTTTTTTTAACTAAAAGTGCTCCACAATCGGTTAAAACTTCAACTGTCGATTTTTGCACTGCAAAGATGCAACATTACTATCAAACATTTGTCTGGTGTGAAATTCTCCCTGAAGATGCATTATCTAGGTTGGAGTAGCGTGAAAAGGAATATTAATGTTAATTTTGAAATTTTAAATAATTTTTAAAAAACCAATTCTTCTTACTCACAGGAATTTTTCGAAAATATTTATATTTTGTTATAACTTTGATTTATCATCTGCAGGCTATGAGTTTAACTATTAAATGATATTATTCCTACATATTATTATGATTTAATACCCATTAACTGCTTTGTAAATGAATTATTAGTTGTCTGTTTAGTTACTACTAATAATTAATTATTGATTTTAGCTTAGCGTATTCGCGAATTTAATAATTAGGGTTTTTTTATTTCACAATGCGTGAAGCTAATTCGTATTTCTGAATTTCAAATATATATGTTGGATTTAAATTGTTTTTTAGATAATTGTATGCAGTAGTTTCTTAGTATTTTAAGTAATTTTTTGTTTGTTTGATAAAAGGGTTTTGTAAATCTCGTCAAATTGAATATGATAAAAATATGATATGACAACTTTGGCAGGCGATATATTGCCTGGTGATGTCGCTTGAAGGTGTTACAGAGGAGGGAGAAAAGATATGGCTGCTTTGTGGTATATAAAAGGAGTAAGAAGAAGACCACCGACGCTGAGGCTAGTGGAATAATATCTCTCGGTTTCCTGGTACAAGCACAAAGATAATTATTAAATAAATAATTTTTAAGAAAAATATCTTTTTAGTGTTGTTGAGAGTGATTGGAGAGATTAAACAAACTTCTCAGCCATGCTCAGCACTATACAGATCCTGATACAAATATATTTTCGAAAAATGTTTTGAATCGAATTTTGTCTAAATGTTTGACTATATCACTCACCTGCATTGACTGATTCTTTTGATTTCATAAATTAAAATATAAGCAAATTAAAATTTTGAATTCAATGAATATTGTCTATAATATTCAATGCACACATAATCCTAGTGAATAAATCTTAACTCTTTCACTGTAAATCCTTTTTAACAAGCTGCATTTATTTACGTTTTGATACATAAGAGATCAAAATGAAGAGATGTTTAGTTGAACATAAAATTTCCCACGAGTTTTTCGATTAAAGATAATATTCTTCAAGAATAATCAAATATGCTACGTTTCTGCTGTCATAAATTTAATATAAACTTTTTAATTGGTATTTTGAAGGAAAAAGTAAATCCTGCATTTATATATATATATTAGTTGCTTGAAGTATGTTTAATATTTTAATTTCTATAAATGCATTTGTTTACGTGTAAAAACATTGTGATGCATCAATATAAATTTATTTTGTTGCATACAGTCACACCCTATGAAAGGAAAATGAATAATGTGGCTACCTTAAGCAGAAACTTCAAACAGTTCAGCAAGAAACTGTAATAAATGTACAGATTGTCTACAACTTTTATCAAAGGTAATATTCTTTTAAAATTAAAATTAATTTAAAAATAAAGAAGAATATTAGATTCGTTTCATGTTTTGGCAACTCATAATGTGGTTGGAAAAGGTAGATGGCACTGCAAACATTGCTGCTATTTTGCGCATTACTTGAAATTTTATATAATGCAATATAATTCATGTTATTGGTCCGTTCCTTCACGTTCAGAATGAATATAAGTAAAAAACTTTTAAGACCTTCTTAATATAAATAATTTGTATTTGCCTTATGATTTAATTTATGTTATCGAATAAATATGTAAATATAGGATTTGTAACACATATAAATGGAAGCATTCTAGCTAGTTATATATTTTCGTATACTCTAGAAATAATATTTAAGTAATTTAAGATTATTTAGAAGCCATTTGATTTTCTGAAAATAAGATAATAGTAAATTGTAACTAGCTTCATCTTTTACTGAATATCTTAGAATACCACATTTAATAGTTAGAATATTAGAATCTTTTTTTTTTCTGAAATACAAATTTCATTTCATGTACGTTTCCCATAATGACTTTCAAAACAAAAATGCACCTGCAACACGTTTTTTGAATTTTCTCCAACATAAATTTGTTCAAAAAATATTCTATAGGATCCGTATACAAAAGTAAAGTCATTTCTTGCTGCAGTTGTAAAGCCTCGAAAGAATCAGCAGTAGGCATCTAAAGGTTTCAAAATCCTCTAGTCTCAATAACAGTTCAACAAAAATATCATTCATACCGCTGTCAAATCTTACCAAAGATGGCTATGGCGTCTTTCCTGAGAAAGAAATCATCAATGTAGAAACTTCAATTGGATTTCAGCTTTGAATTCTCAATGCAATCAAAGATTTTGAAGCAAAGCAAACTTTCATCGAAAGCTAAGCTTCTTTTTTTTTTGTTTGGAACCCAAAGTTTTGAAAAGAACAGGATTTGAATACATCAAGCTTTTTAAAGAAGGAAGTGGTTGATTGCATTCTCGCTCTTTTCTCGAAGAAAAGATTTCATTTCAAGGAACACCTTTTGGGTTCCAGAGACGAATAGAAGGTGAAAAGTGCTAAGTTAGACGCACGGCAAGTCAACAATAAGTTCATTCGAAAGCGACAAAGAAGCTTTCGGAGGGAAGAAAATTATCAAGCTGTCTTAATCAGCGTCTTTTGTTGTAGAGTTAAAGAGTAGGATTTGGCAGAAAAATAGAACGTTCGATATGAAAATAAAATGAAAGTTTTCGATTGAATTGAGACAAATTGAGCGAGAAATAATTTTATTTGAAAAATACAAACCAAACTGGAAAGAAATACTTTTGGGGCTCCTTAGACAAACAGACGTATTTTTGGATTGTTTCATTTTGTAATCTAATGTTTGAATTTGAAGGAAATAATATTTTCTTTTCCCTGCATTGCAAATAAGCGACACGAGTTAGAATGTGCCCATAAATTTTTATAAATTCAATTTATAATAACTAATAAAAGTCTGTCAGAACAAAGAAATGCCGAATATTATTGCCTTTTGAGTTATTATTACTTATGTGTGTTTTAACGAGATTTCCTAAAATTGATTTTGTGGGATTCAGTTATAAAATTGAGCGGGAGTCTGAATAATAAAATATTCTTAAAATTAGATCTTTCAGAAATTGATGTAAAATATTAATAATTTCTTAGATAGCGAAATTTTTATAGTGTGTTTCATAAGATAACTAATTTTTACCGCAGTATTTTTTTTATCAACACCGCTACAATAAGAAAATTGAAGAAAATTACTATGACATTAATTAAAAAAAACCCATCAGTGCTACAAAAGATGTTGACTGTAGAAGGCGTTTTAACCTTTTTATGATTTTAGATAGATTTTAAGTAATTAAATAAACTACACCCAGCTCTCCGGAAGCACAATATCTTTCCTTAAAATTTCTAGAGGTTTACCACCATTAAAAATTATGACACGAATTCATTTAGTAAAAAGTTTTTTTTAAAAAATATTTAGCTTCCATTTAATTATAATTTTAAATAAAATAAAAGAACGATGGTGGATTATTTCTTTACTTTTGGTGAATTTGAATTTAGCTTGAATTTATCTGTCACATATATGAATTATCCCAGTCTTAGAGGTAGGAAGAAGATATTATAAAATTCTGCTTCTGAATTATGTTAAAATCAAATATGTAAACATAACATATTCATGCATTAAATGAAGCAAAAATGTACTCTTGTTCAAATACAGTCAGGCAGACATGGACGGAAATATATATATATATATATAAAGTATTAATAAAAATCTACATAGCAAAATATGAAAAAGAAATTTTATACAAATATCAGATTTTAGAATAGAAAATTGGAAATTTTACCTAGAATTGAATTAAAAGTATTATTTTATATACAAGCTATTTCTTAGGTTATATTATACATTTATTCATTTCCTGTCTGTATTAATATATATATATATATATATATATATATATATATTACTGTAAGAATTTTCAGATCTTTCACATACTAAATAAATAGTAATTTATAAAACATTATAACTATATTTGAGGTGATAATACGTATCTTCATTGAGCTTTGATCTTATTTAATCAATACATATTATACTTCTGTATGTTAGTTTTATTCACATGTCAGCAACTATTCAACGAATTTCAAACATAATTATATAATTTTTACTATTATATTTATTTTTTATTATGTGTATCATTATTAGGTATTTATTCTTTTGAGTCAACATGGACATGCTTCGAATACATATAATTTTTTTCTTAAATTTTTATAAAGCAAACTTTAAGCTACGATAACGCGTACTGATATATATGCGTATCGTCATACTTTGCATGTTTGCAATAGGCCTTATTCGTGTGACGTCAATGTCACATGATGTATGTAATCACGTGCTTCCAGCTCATACATTCGTGGCCCTTGCAGTTGCTAACTTTTACTTTTTGTAGAAGTTTTCTTAAAAAAGTGTATAATTATAAAAAAATATATATAAGTACACACCAGTAAAAAATACACTTGATTTAAAACATTGGTCTTCAATGGGGTTGGTACTGCCCCCTGGTGAGCATTGAAAAGTTTTATGGGGACATTTTTTCTCTCAGGCAAACTTGAGAGCGTTTAGGACCAACTGTGCTCTCTCTTGGGCACTGCACTTAAGAATGCTCTGAAAATATTTATTAATCTAAAGAAATTCGAAAGAAGGTTTCAACAAATTATTCTAAATGTCTTTTAGGTAAGATAGATTTGTGTAATAAATAGATATTGGTGCATTGTTTTGTTCTCATTACATTTTGATTAGAATAGGAGCCTCATGCTAGTGGTACTATGTTTTGCAATTTGTAATATAGTATGTAAGAGAAGCGCCATCGAATCACTGATTGAAAAAATGGGCTATGACCCAACTAGTTGGGAAAATATAGATTATTGTATTGATTTCTAGAACAGGATTCATTTTTTTTAATGGGAAGGGATGAGTAACTTTTTTTCTGGGGGAGTGGTAAGCCAAGAAATATTGGGAACCGATGATTTGAAGTATCCAAGTTACAAAAAAAAATGCCTTGAAAATTTTTTGGGAGAATCTCAGTACTGGAAAATTCTTATTTGACTATCAGATTTGAAATTTTATATTGTTTTTACAAATTCAACATAAGAATGAATCTAATATGACTTTAATAAAAAAAAAAGCACGTGAATTCATCTATCATGTAATCCGTATGAAATGTGACCATCACCTAAAAGAAACAAAAGACATGCTTGAAAATAGCTACTTTTCTGACATCCAAATGTAATTTTTTACCCATGATGGCACGATTCAAAAACTTTAATGCTAAGAGATTTCTCAAATTTCTATTTCTTCTAATGAAAGTACGTTAATTTTAAAAATGAAGATTCCCCCTCTCACTCATACATTCAAATGAAACATTCTTATATTTTAAGAGGGAAAAGTACCCTAAAAATGATGAAAATATCGAAATAAGTTTTATTACATTATTTTTATTGTAAGTCTTTTCTAAATATATATAGCAATGTCATAAGTCTAGCAATTGCTATAGTAACCTAGAGATCACGGTCGCGAACACGTTGCTTCATCAAAGAGTCATAAGCCTGAGTTCTATAGCCGCTAAAGGTCCACCGTGTTGAGAGCTGATGCACGCTTAACCTGTAGAGGCTCCAAGTTCTCTGTTTGACGTGGAGAGAAAGTTTGGAGAAAGAGGGACCACAGCTCAAGTGGTATCCTTGTCACTTGGCCAAGATACAAAATTACGAGGTCCGTCGCATTAGCACTGGAGTTGATTTTAAGTGTACCGTTAATCAATCAACCAATCAGTTCATAGCTGTAGCTATATCCTTTAGTGCGTTACTTAAATTTTCTTTAACAGTTTGCCAAATAATTTAATTGATTGTCAAAATTTTAATTTGTTTTTTTTTCTTTTTAAGCACGATTATGATTTTAAAATGCTAATTTTTATTTGTGATCAATATAAAGTTTTTAAATTTTTCTGGTTGTTTTTTGCATTACTTGTCCTAATACGTGCTTGATAAATAAGGATTTAGATGAATATTTATTTTCTTATAAAGTACACAAAATTAGATATAGCAGTTTTTTCGTAGTTTTCGTAGTGTCTGAGAGAGAAAAAACATTGTAAAATTATTAATAACACTAGTATAGCAATATTCATAACCAAAATTGTGAGAAACTCTTCTAAGTAATTGAGAAAAAATTGTTCAAAATTATTAAAAGTTGTAGAAATAGTGGAACATTTTCAATATTCAAATATTTTGAAAATAATTTAAATATTTAAATAATTTTGTTTTTGGAAAGGAAAACTTTTTTTCGTATGCCTATTTTATGCGTATATAGAGCGCGGGAGGCAGTTAAACCCCCATCAGATATCACCCTCTAGACCACTTAAGCGATGTTCTAAATTCACAGCTTTCTTCCAAGCAACAAGTAATATAAAAAAAATAATTAAAGTCAATTCCTACTTAAGTCAAGAAAGAAAAAAAAATATTTTAGTTATTTTTTATTAAATAATTACAATTAATATAAATATGTATATACATATGACAGATATTAAGTGGCAAAAGAAAATTGTTCTGCACGCTTCGTCACTAACGGTATTTATTCCTAAATTTATATCCTGCTAAATATCTTACTTAAGATAAATTTTTTCTCCCATATAAAACTAAAATTAATTATTGGAAAATCAAATAAAAGAATTTTATGCTTCGACGAGATTCGATCCGAAGGCATGAAGATTCTACGATGAAGATCTACCAACTTTGCCATTGCAAGACAAATGACATCGCAGAAGTATTGGCTTGTTTCTTAATTCATCAGGAAAATTAAATGTTTGGAATGCAGTTTAGCCCGACCACCCTTGGCGACCGGAATTATTTGGTGGTATTTTGCCGAATGTGGATTTAACGTTCAGCCAAAAAAATAAAAAAATTGCCAGGCAATGACAATTTTTGAAATCGCTCCATGAGGTTGGGCTAAACTGCCTTTTCACCAATTAAATTTAAATAATATTTGAAAAAACCGCATTAACATCAAGGGTCACCCACTACAAGTTTAAAAAATTGTATTTGAACTTGAGTGGTTGAAGAAATAATAGTTTATTAATGATTGAAAATTTGAACAAGATATATATATAGGGAGAGTGTGAGCTAATAGTAGGAATTTAAAAATACGTTAGGAGAAAGTATATGGTAGCTGTATGTTCATGAGATATATAACAGCAGTGTATT
This sequence comes from Nephila pilipes, assembly GCA_019974015.1. NCBI lineage: Eukaryota > Metazoa > Arthropoda > Arachnida > Araneae > Nephilidae > Nephila > Nephila pilipes. The sequence goes on from BMAW01077340.1 coordinate 765,174, forward strand.
TTTACATCATTTCACTTTTTTATGTTCTGTTTTTTCTTGTATTGTCAAATATAGTAATTCTAATAAATTATTTGGTTTGAAAATAGAAAGTTTCATAATCCAACATCAGTTAGTCGAATACAAAAATAATATGTAGGGAAGTACAGGATTGTTGTGTCATGTGTGTTCATATCTGGTGAACATAAACATTTTCTAAAAGTATTCACTAAAAAAATTACTCACATGGTTCTGTGCCCCCTTTACCAATTTCAATAAAATGTTTCAATTATTTTACCAGATATATTAAGAGTTAAATAATTTATATAACTTTTATAAAATTATATAACTTTTCCTCACCTATAATTATAAAAATTATAGGTGAGGAAAATGTTTTGGCAATGAATAGTTATTGGGAAAATTAGTAATATAAAACTTGGCGCTTATCTGAATATGTAGTTTAATGTTCTTACTGCGAACGAAACTGTAATAAAAATTATTTTTACGACATTCTTTCATTTTTTAATGTATGCGTGTGTTCTGAATTTATAATTCTACTCGAAGTCATAAAAATGCTTAAAAATAAGAGTCTATTACTTAAAGCTTCTTCCAATTCTTCATTTCGAATTCGTGAAAATAATGTTAATTTGCAGGAATTTCTACTTTCATTCTAAAGTCTAGACTCTTTTACTTAAAAAGAAGTATTTCTATTTTATTTCATGTATTACCTGATTTCAACTAGACTTTTTTTACAAAAAAGTTTTATAATTTGAAAATATACAGAAGAATCACTGAAGATGATCAAAAATAATTTCAAGGAATGTGAAAAAAAACTGCAATTTGATAGAATCTTTCATAATTTCTTACCTTCATCCTTTCTTACTATCTTTTTTATAACAAAAAAGTTTTATAATTTGAAAATATACAGAAGAATCACTGAAGATGATCAAAAATAATTTCAAGGAATGTGAAAAAAACTGCAATTTGATAGAATCTTTCATAATTTCTTACCTTCATCCTTTCTTACTATCTTTTTTATAACAAAAAAAATAAATGTAACAAAAATCTAAGAAAATAAATAGAAATACCTATGGTTTAGAAATGCGTTCAAAAATACAAATGGCTGGTATAAAAGAGTCTTCGATGTATTCTTCATAAAAAGAGTAATTTATATAAATAGAATAAGAGTTTTGTAAAAACTTTTACATCATAAGAGTACATAGTCTTTTATAATTTAACAAATTCAATTTTTAATATTTTTAATTAAAAATCTTCAAAATATTACATATAGTACGTTATCTGGAATACTAAAGAGATTCGAATACTATATTTTCATTAAAGACCGAATACAAAACAAAGTATATTGAGCAAAGTATGATAAATTATTTTGAAAAAACAAATAAATTTTATAAAATTCAATTAGAGCATATTACACATAAACGCAACAAAATGCATGCAATATTCATAAAGAATATACATAAAAACAAATGTTTCAAAAGTTTTGTACAAAGTTTTACAAAAAACAGATTTATCCACCGAAGGTGCACCTTTTTACAATTATTATTAAATTACTCAATTAAATATAAGAGTTAAAGTAAACGATGAAATATCTAGAAATGGACAATAGTAAACTCTTCCGACATTAATATTACAGGAAACGATAAATTATTAAATTGTATTTTTTAAGCTAAATGGAATTAAAAATAAAGGAAGCGATAAATTATTAAATTGAATATCATATCAGCTTCATGTAATTAAAATTAAAGCAAAGGATAAATAATCAAATTGAATATATTTAAGCTAAATGTAATTAAAATTAAAGCGAACGATAAGTTATTAAATTGAATATCATATCAGCTTCATGTAATTAAAATTAAAGCAAAGGATAAATAATCAAATTGAATATATTTAAGCTAAATGTAATTAAAATTAAAGTGAACGATAAGTTATTAAATAGTATATATTAAAGCTAAATGTATTTAAAATTAAAGCAAGTGATAAAAAATTGAAAAATGATCTGGTACTCCATTACGCCCTTCCTAAAACAATAGCCCCTTGAGTGGCTAACAATTTGAAGGGAAATAAATCAGACGAGAAAAATTTAAATAATATGGAAAGACACATTTAAAATACCATAAATTGTAAGTGACCTATTAGATATTTACATTTTATATCGCTTTATTTAACAACTTCAAAGTTTCCATTTCCCTGACAAATCAATGTAATTGAATAAAACTAATCCAATTTAACTATTGTTTCGCAATTTATCTCAGGCTCCACATCTTGTTACGAAATTCATCGACGAAACGATTAAACCTTATTAAATCAAACAACCGAACTGACCTATCATAGAATAAAAATTATCGCAGAACCGAATCGATTCTACCAAATTGGATGAAAGCGACAGACGATCTGTTCCCTAAGTAAACAAAGGTTTCCGAGCGACTTTGGAGAAGGCTCTTCTCTTCCACCAATAGTTATTGATCGTTTCCTGAAAATTCAATTTTGAGTTAATGATAATTGCTTGGAGGGTTTGACGAAACAGGAAATAACGGTCTCCCAGAATGGACGCTGAAGTATTCTGGAATTACTCCGCACTAAATAGACGTTGCTTCGAGCCCAAATTTCGGATACGCGATTAGTAGAACAATGCGAATGGTGATTTTTCACCCTGAAACTACAGTTACGTTGAAAAGGTAGAAGAATAATTCGCATTCCAAGACAGGTCTGTCTTTATTTATGCCTAAAAGGTCGCCCTGATCTGGTTGATTCCTAAAGTGGTTTAATTGCTGTGGTTGAATTTATTTCACGTAATTGCTCGTCTTCAATCCTGTACTCGAACTGCTGTGTAATTTAAACCATTTCTGAGATGTCTACATTACTGTAGTACGATTAATTCTTTGAGTTATGTAGAGGTATTCCATTATCGTTTGCCAAGTGATTTCATATTTTTATGAGTGAGAAGGGTTCTTGACAAATTTTCAATGATAGAAATATGAATAAAAAATACGTTTGTGTGTGATTAAAATTGGTAATTATTCAGAGGAAGACAATTATTTCCAAATAAGATCATCTAATGTTATTTAGCAACATAAAAGGCGACACATTTAAAGTACCATTTAAATGTGCCTTTGATAAACATAAAATACTTTAAGGTAGATTTCTAAAAATGTCAATTTAACATCATAAAATAACAGTAATCTGAATCACAAAATTTAAAAAAAAAAGTAAAAAATGTTCTATGTTAAGTTTTAAAAAGAACAGATTATTCACTTAAGGTGCGCTTCTTTTTATAATTATTATTAATTTACTCAAGTCAATACGAGAATTAAAGTAAACGATGAAATAACGAGAAATGGACAATAGTAAACTTTTCCTTTTATTAAAATTAAAGAAATCGATAAATTATTAAATTGAATATTATATTAGCTAAATGTAATGAAAATAAAAGCAAACGATAAATTATTAAATTGAATGTTATATCAGCTACATGTAATTAAAAGTAAAGCAAACGATAAATTATGAAATTGAATATATTTAATCTGAATGTACATAAAATTGAAGCAAATGATAAGAAATTGAAAAGTGATCTGGTACGCGAAAACTAACCCAACTAAAACAATAACCCTTGGGTGTGTAATAAAAATATATAAGCTTAAGTTTGGGAAAGGGCTCTTTACTTTATATATAATATCATTTCAAATCATAAGAAAAACATAAAGTTAATATGACAAGGATCATTTCCAGAAACTTCTTCTCAATATATATAAAAGTGTTATTATTTTGAATAGTAATAACGATATTTTTCAATTCTTAAAGCTTCTATTGATACTCATATCCATTATTTGAGTAAGTTGAAATATATGTCCATATAAGTTGTAGTGATATTGTGAACATAATAGGTCTCTAAGTACATTTTACATATAGACTAACACTAAAATTAATTATTTCTGATTTTTTTTAAATATTAGTACCATAACTACAGTTCAACATAAAGTAATATGATTTTATTAACGGACGGAAAATAAATATAAATATATTAATAAACACAGTAATTTTTTTTAAATATATTTCAATTTCCTCAAAGGACGACCTTAATGACTTAAAATTGAGTTTCACAATTATTCAAATAACTTTTAATTCCATTTTATGTATTTAAACGTTTCATTCAGAGTTAAGCCGACCCGATGGAGAAAGTTGAAAATCATATCTATTTTAAATAATAATTATGCATTTTAATCCCTATATCATGTGAACATATTTATTAGATTATTTTACACATATGCCTATTTAATGATATTGTGTGAAACTGTTAGGCATGAAGCGTAGTAAAAAAAGTGAATGGAATGTTTATTTAATGAAAGACTTTTTTTTTTTAAAAAAAAAAAGCACATTTATTTTTGTTACAGTCTAATTTTGTATATTTTTACTTCATATAACTAAATTTCTCTCATTCTATTTTAAACCTTTTAATTTTTAATTATGCGTTGGAATCGATAGTAAATTTAATTAAATATGTTTATTACACACACACATACGTGTGTTTGTATTTTCTCTTCATCTATTACGTACATATATATGTAATAGATAAAGAAGAAAAGGCGATACAATATTTTGAAACAGTCATGACGAAGGAACAAGAATTCTCTGACAAAGTCTGTTTATTTAAAAAGAATGAAAGAGACAAAGAATGTCACATGGCGATGGATGCTTATCCACTCGCTTCCTCAGCTAAATTAGAAGAAAAATAATAGTTACATCAGGAAAATAGCAGACTCTCCATGCGTCGTTTAACCTTCGTGGTTTAAGTGCAAGAGGCAAAAATATTTTTCTAATTCAGAATTAGAATGCAAGGAATTATTCTGATCACAGAATAATTTTGGTATCTGATTTGATGATTTTGGGATCTATAAGTATTTTATAGTCTGCAGACAAAACGTCTTGTAATGATTATCTCTACCGTTTTAAAACCATGGGAAAATCTGATTCCTTTTAATTTATAACACGTCACCAGAAATATATATTACACGCACACACACGTGTGTGTACATAACACCTCTCTGTGTATATACGATAGACTTTTTACTAGTCTTAAAATATTTTTTTGGAAAATAGTTGAAAATATTAGTTCCAGTTGAAATTTTAAAAAAAAGGGGAGCTATATATATACTTTGTTATAAAACACGTTCCCCTAAATAGAAAATCACTTGAGTGATACACTTTTGCCACAAAAACCATTCATCCAAGAATTGGAGAAAGAAGAAAGTGTTTACTCTTTATATTTACCAAGCCCGTACAACTGAATCGAATTATCACTAACGTTTATCCTCTTACCAAGACAAATGACCAGTCCGAGAGAAAAGAATCGATAAAAAATACGAACTATCCAACCAGCATCACTCAAGGGAAAAAAATGTAAGAAAAAACTTTTGTTTACTTTGGGAAGAAAGCAAATTCAATCTAAGTATTTCGAAATTCATCACAACCACCAAATACGGGTGCTTTGAAAAAGAAAGGCGAAAAAAAAAATGGTGTTCCTTTTTTTCCCCCTACTTCTTTCTCTACAGTTATTATCATAGTCTTTTTATTGTTATTCTTATGCGTTTTTTATTGAAAAACGTGAACTATACGACAAGTTCCCGACCAAATCCTTATCGTTTCTTTTAAATTAAATGAACCATCCGTCTTTGTCCGCATTTTCTTGAAATACAGAGACATAGCTGTTCTATCATTCTGAAAAGCTATTTTACTTCGTACTTTCAACACGGTGTCTGCAATCTGCTTCAATCTAAATAACGTGTTAGTTTACGCAGCTTGGAAAAAAAAGTGCCTTTTAATGCGTCACTCGCCAGTCTCATTTTCTGCGTGATTCTTCACTTCTTTTTATACTTTGTTTTCAAAAAGAAGGGGAAAAACGTTTTGTTTTCTCTTTTATCGTCTGCAGAAAAAAAAATAAAGGTTTTATTATTCTGGACGGTTTTTTTTTCTATTGCTATTCGCATTATTTAAATGCTTCTTCTCTAGTGGAAATTGAATGCATAAAATTAGAATGTTTACGCGACTGTTTAAGTGTCGTTATGTTATTTTTTTTAGAGTGACATTTGTTGGTACGCATATGTTCACAATTATTCAAGAGAATTTTTTTTTATTTCTTCTAAAAATAATTGTTAATGGCTCTTATGAAATGTATTGATAAATTTTTCAAGTGCATAGTTAATGAGTTGGATAAAATTATTATTCGGAAGAGTTGGAAACTTAATTTCCGAATTGAGTGGCATGCGTTTTTAAGCTTAAAAATAACCGAACACAATAAAGACATGTTTTCCGTAATTTTTCATTTAAAGGAAATGATAATTAGCTATATATATTTAAAATATTATGCCGTTAAATAAACTATTTTTGGTAATAGAATTACAAATGTTTTTAATCACTTACAAATTGGCACAATGGAAGAAATATTAATTTACTGCTGTTCTGAACGAGAGTTAAGTAATAAATATTAAATACCTTTAATATTTAGCTCAAATGAAGTTTAAAAAATAAAATAAAAGTCTGTACACACTCTCTAACATGGAAATAAAATTGAAAGGAGTTAAACTTTTTTAGGGAATTTTTTACATTATACTAAACGAATAAATTTAAATTTATAGATCTAAAATGAGTTACTAAAATATATTTAAATAAAAATTCTTAAAGGATTTAATTAAAATAAATATTAAATTTTAATTACACGTGAACTTGATTTGAAATATTTTAGTGGAAACTTCGAGCACATGAAGAACTGTATTTGTAACAAAATTTGAGACTAACAAGAATGTTATTAACTAAATAAAATTAAAATTTTGATATTAAAATCTTTTAATTTAAAATAAATTTTAGCCTTTGATTTATAATTAGACTCTAATATAAGAAAAATATATGAGACTAATTTTTCTTAATTAAGATAATTTTTATAATAAATGCAATAAGTAACTAGATTAAAACAACCTGGACTCCAAGACTTCAATTGACTATATTCATTAACAAGATGAAAAACTGCTATATACCTGCACAAAAGTCTAATTAAAGTCTGTGAATTTGCGTGAAATCTGAAAGATGACAACAAATAAACTTTTTTTCATATTGTCTCATACTGTCAATGAAATTATAGATAAAAATATGTAATTTGTCTTATATTTCTTTAGCCAAAAAAGGTTATACATTAATATTCTCTTTCTTTTCTCTCTCTCAACTCTCATACACACACACAATACGGTTTTTAAGTAAAGTTATTACAAGTTATTAAAGAAATTCTTAGAAACATGATGTTTATAAAGTTATTTATGAGATTTAAATCTCTGAAAGTGTTTATAAAATATTCTCTTCTAGACATCATTTGCCTATATGTAAATAGCGCAGTCTTTTCATTCGAAGAAGAACCTTTTCATTCGAAAGAGGGTATATAGTTATACTCTATCTTTCTCTTTATATATAGAAAAGACTAATGGATATAGAAATAATGTAATATTATACAGAATAAAATAGAATAGAATGATTAATAAGAGAATATAATAATTAATAATTGAATAGAATAACACAATAGAAATTATTATAATTTTGCAAAAATTAATGCAGTGTTTAAATTTAACTTATTCAATTACTACATGTCAAGTGACTAGTGTGAGTTAACACTGCCACCTGAAATCCCTTTTTCAAGTTATTTTTTTTATTTTTTGTGCTTGTTTCATCCAGTCATTTAAACCTTATCATCTTCCCTCGTGACAAAAGTTCAAATTTGAATAAAATTTGAGCTTTTCCAAAAATTTCTTAGATTTTATCTAAATGATCTATTTATAAACTATATTTCAAATTTAAAATATGAAGGCGGATTATTATTTCAATCACAATAGAATGATAAAGTACTAGAAATATAATGTCATACATTGCATCATCTTTCGATGGTGCAAAATATATTAATCTCAATAGAGAATATTGGAAATATATATATAAATAAATAAAAGTACCAAATGTTGAAAACATCGATTGTAATGCGTTCTAAAACTTACTCTCTTTGAGTCAACAAAGATGTTGTAACTCAACATGAATTTTAATACGTAGGGAGGTTAAAAAAGAATTCGAAAGATCAAAATGTTACTGCAGGGATTTTTAGTAATAATCTGATGTTACCTTTATTAATATTTTGAATCTATTGGAAAATCAGCATTTAACTAATCCTTACCTGACATTCTATCTCGATAGTTTAAGTATAATGGAAAAAATTCAATATTGGTGACCCGGATGTCCCCTTCCACTGTCTTTTTTAACATTTCTAAGACATTGCTTGATCGTAGAGCCTTATATGGTGATTTACATAAATAGGCGTTTAATACAAATAAAAGTGTAATGAAGAAGAATAACAAATGTTAGTAGGATCCTTCGAATACACTCAGAACTCACTTGAACCCAGTTAGTCAGTGCTAAGTTTAAGTAGCAATTTGTAATATTGATATTTATTAGTGAAAGTGGAAGTCTGCTTACCAGAAGTGATATAAATAACTTGATTTTTGATTATTCTATCAGGAAGAATAAAAATTAGTCAAGAGCGGAATTCTGTGATTAGTTTGAAATGTTAATTAGTGACTAAACTTAATTAATTTGTGACAGATTAAACAAGTGTTAGTAGCGAAACTGTGTCGTCACAACTGGGCCTAATGTCACAAGATTAAATGTTTTGTTTAAGCAAATCCTTGATAATCAAATGGGATATACCATTGTTGGGATGTGTGAGATAATATTCTTTCATAAGATAAGAATATTAAGTAATGAAATTACACTCCTCAAAGGAAAATTCTGGTAACTCAGGAAAAAACAGTGAAATATTGTCTTGAATATGAGAATATGGCACCATATTCATTGGTAAAAATAATAATGTGTTCGAGATATATTATTATCTAATCACTATGATAAATGGACAGATATAAAGACAGAAACTGAATATTTCTTGTTCTATGTGATTATGTGTATAATTCTCCATTGATTTGAACTCAGTGTGATAGAAACGAATAAATGGTGGAAATAAATTAAAATAAACTAATTATATGTTCCACAACACAAAAAAATAGAATACAAATAAATGTTCACGAAACATGTACAATTTATACAATTTTTTTATTTAAAAGAATGTTTCTAAGAAATATAAATACATTTCTTAGCACTTGAATTAATTGAGACTGTAGAGATGTTTATTTAAATCAATTTTAAGCAATCAAAAATAGTTTAAAGAGGTCGGCATATTTTTATAAATATATATCTATTTTGGCGTTAGATGAAAGATTCAAATTTTACATGTAATCAAGTGTTATTTTTTGATGTAATGGAACACAGTTATTTTCAAAATAATATATATAGAGATATATAATTCAATACATATATTTTTGTAAATAAATATCTTGTTGGCATCATATGAAATATTCCTAGATTGCATTTAATTAAACTATTACTTATATGGTATAAGAAAACATATTTATTTTGAAAATAATATACAAAAAGTTATAAGTCTATAAAATAAATTTCAAAGACCTTTCATTTTATATCAAAAATAATCGTTAAATTAACACACAAATAGAATTTATTGTTTTAATTTTTTGTGTAAATTACTAGTATTTAAAATTTAATGCTGTTACCTTTCGTTTAAATTTACTAGTCAACAGATCCATTATTTAGATGAAAATTTTAGTATTCATGTTGAGTAGGTTTTACTTGAATATTTTTGAGTGAAATATATCTAAATCATAAGAGCCAAGGTTTCAGACAAAATTTTAAAATAGAATAAAACTCGAGCTTAACAATGTATCTTTAATTAACTTTTCGTGGCAAGTAAGTTAATTAAATCTTTTTTAAGAGTATAAAAGTTTCAAATACTTTATCCCTTTAAGAAATGTTTCGAACATTAACGGTTCTAATGACATATTCTTGTTGTAATTTTTATTTAATAAATTAACACTTGAGTGGTTAAGAAAAATTTGTACTTAAATATAATAATCATCATAAAGATGTAATTTTAGAAGGTAAAAAAATAATGTTCGAAAACCAGTGGATTAGGTCACATTTGAAATGTTAAACTAATTACTTTTCCTAATTGATATTCAATTGAAGAATTTAAACTCCCACAAGCTGCGACTATGCAAATAATGTATATAACAAATATAATACTCTTAAATAATATATTTTTTCTTTTTGTATATAAATTGTATGTAAATGGATTCGATATATTTTTTACCAAATTTTATACGTTTTTTGGATAGAATTCATATTAATCCCTTAACTATGGCATATATTTCAGAAAAATGCATGAAATATAAAAAAAATCCAGTATAAAAATCCAAATATAAAAAAAAATCTAAGGAATTATATACATTCTATTAATAAAAATAATAGAAATTTATTATTTTACAAAAAAAAAAAAAAAAAAAAAAAACTATCTTTTAGTGGTTTAAATTACAAGGGAAAATAAATTTCATTTACTTTTACTCAAAATGTTTCAGTTATAACAAAACTGGAATAATAATTTTGCAGGATAACATTATAAACTAATATATGCTAAACTTAATACTACATTGAGCTTGAATATAAGTATTTCACATGTCCTTTTCAATGTGATATATACTCAAACCTGATAAACTCACAAACCCTCATCACACTGTTACAGTCTTAAAACACTGTTAGAGAATACTGTTTACAGTCTGAAAACACTGTTACAGTATATTGTTTACAGTCTGAAAAGCCTGAATGGTATTCACATAGACGTCTGAACCAAACATTGCAAAAAAAGTATTTTTTGAATAAAGTTTGAGAAGAAGGACAGTAAGAAATACTAAAGATATCCGATTATCTGTACGAAATACTCCATCCTATGGCACACATTTAAAGCTCTGACCACACAAAGTTTTCTCTCTCACGATTGAGAAATATTACCATCAGTTGTGACATGAGTTAATTACATATTAAATGTCCATCAGAAGCTAAAATGAGCTATTTTCAGTCTTCAAGGAATATAAACATTAATACTTCTACTGTCCAAACTCAATTCGGGCGTCACAAAAGTTGCACATTTTAGTTCACCGCACTGGATTGGGTTAAAATGGCAAGAGGTTAAATGATAAGAACAAGTAATGATAAGAACAAGTTTTCATTAATAAACGTAAGGCTAACAGACCAATGTTAATGATAAACAAATCAACAATCTTTATTTAGCTTTATAGTTTATACATATAGTTTACGATTTTATACATTTTCTATTCGTTTATTTTATCAACGTAGTAATTTTCTACCTTATAGCAGGGTTTTCCTTATATTGTTAACATATTCAATTCATTAGTTTTTTTCTTAAATCAATTTCTTTTATCACTTTTTGTTAAACGATTCTTGTTATAATAAATTATATAGTAATATTTATTATATTTGTGTCAGGAAAGATTGCGTAATTGTTTGAAATTAAACTGTGTACTTTAAAACTGTGATTAAATGCTTGGCCTTCATTACAACCTCGAAAATATATAATTTTTAGACTGCATATTGAGCATATATGTAAGACTCAGGGACTTTATTTTCGTTGATAATATCCTTATTTGCTGCCTTTGTCCGCTCACTGCTAAAGGACGTTTTAAACATGAGATTGTCTTGCATGCAGTTTTTTTTAATTACTCCATGCTTCACTAGGTATCATCATTGGAGAAGCACCTTATCCAAACTTTTTAAAATATTTATGTTTTAATGATAATTATCATATTTAGATTCTTATTTCTTACACTTTTACCTTTTATGACCTTTTATAATATTTTTACACTGATAATTCTAAATCTTTGTTTTAATCTGGATGGGAAAACCACATCCTGACTGTCTTAGTTTTTATACTTCATTCAGCCGATTAAAGTATAAAAGCAAATAAATTTAATCAATGTAGCATTTTATTGCATTAATTATCATTGTGGGGCAAAACTTGGAGCCTATTACCTTATACCTGTAATCATAATCCAACCAATCATATTAGATATCGAGCCAACAATTATTTTTAGAGATACAACAAAAAACTTATGCAACGTAAGTATATATAATAAGAGTTATTTTTCATAATACATGTATATTTATGAAAAGATGGACGTATTTGTAAGCAAACAATAAGAAACATTCAAACGAAAGTTTCGTTTCAAATTTCCGAAAACAGCAAATAACATAAATGGAACGTAAATAAACTTTATTTCAAACCTGAATCCGAATTTTTCTTATTCAAAGCTAGAATCCTAAATTGAGAACTCTTGAAAACCGAAAAAGAATTCGTAATTCTATTGGCAATTCTTCAATATAACACAACGTCAAAATTTCATTCGAAAAGATAAAATATAAAAAAAGCAGATAAAAAAAGGAACTTGAGTTAAAAAAGCAGCAACTCTGAGTATAAATGGAACATAACGGAACCTCTTATAGGCATCTATTTTCATTCAACAAAAACCCAACTGAACCTATTTTCTCCGCCACGATTGAACTGCATGTTATATCTACCGCCTTCCACAGAAAAACTTTTTGTATTCTTCCTTTTACCTTCGCGAAATACCGACATAAACACAAAAAGCGACTAGAAAACAGACAAAAAAGTAGGCGTGAGACATTGCAAAGAACTGCTGCCCGGATCGATACGCGAAAGAAACATCTGCTGCAAAAAGAATCATTTAAAAAAAAAAGAAGAAGCGAACGGAAAAGAAACACATCCACAAAGAAAAGTAAAATAACGCAACGGGAAATTGACAACTTTTGGAGACCTGTACAAGACAGATTCCGCAGAGGAAAACGTGTACATATCTGACATTTTCTTTTACTGGGTTTCTTCTTTCTTACGCTTGGGCTAGATATCTTTTTTGTGTGTTGCTTCCACGTATGAATCAGATCTCAGAAGAAGACCTGACAAGTGTCTTTTTGGATACCAGTCGGTCAACACTTATTTGACAGCCTATTACACTTTGAGAGGTGCGACTGACAAAGCCTGAAGCACAGTGGAACGCTTCAAAAACAGTTAGGGCTCCATTTTGAAAGTGATATCCCAGGGTATGCAATTGTTGAAGCCAATGCCAGATACGGTTTTCGAAGATAGAATTTGAGATGTTGAAATATGTGCATTTATTTCAGAACTTTATTAAATATTAAATTTTTTGTTCGCATTTATATGTTTTCAGAGGTGAAATTCGAATATGTTTGTTAAAATTGACTTTCCACCCACCGAAGTTTTAGAAGAAATTTATTTTTCGTCAAGTTTCAATGCATAGGAAATTCATCCATTCACCGTTTGAATACCTTCAGTTCTTTTTTATGCTGTTTATACTTAAGAATCATGTTTTTTCATTTGATAGGGACTCGTTTTCTTGTTGTAGTATAAACAAGTGCAACTTTTTACAGTACACTTTTTGAAATATCTAGCATGAATTTATAATTATTTTTAAAGTTGGAAGCTTCTGTATGGTATAAAATGTATATTTCATGTGATTTCTTTATTTTTAAGACCACAAAATAATATAAAGTATAATTATGTTTCATTTCTTCCTTCAGTAAATACAAAAAAAAAAAAATTAATAAAAATTATCACTTTATTCAATTTTGGTATTTTTATTGAGCAAAATTAAAGAAATATAACATATATATCTTTATTATAAGTTTTAGTTACTTCATGAAAACAAAATCGACATACCCTTAGCATTGCAAATACTACATTTCATCAGATATGTCAAAGGAAAACTGATTCCAATAAGAGAATTACACTTATTTCCAAAAAGATGAGTAACGTTAATTATAATTTCCTAAATAGTCTTGAAATGTTGTTATATTTTCATTTCAAATATATTCCAATATGTGAAAATAAAAAAAAATTATAAATATTTGAGAGAAGTTCAATGAAAATAAAAAAAAAATTATTGAAAAAGGATTGCGATCAATAGATAGAAGCAATTAGTAATAAATAATTATATTGCTGTTGTAATGAAGTGGTATACTTATTTATATTAAAAATAATCGCAAAATATAATAAATAAACAGTTAAAAACATTTAATCAATTTAATAAGGATTTAAAATGAGGAAAATCAAAATGAATTACTAACGAGGGGATACCTTAATCGCCTTTTTAACAAAAATTATAACTGAAATTTCTATGGGATTATTCAAAATAATTTATCCGGTTTCGAAATTCTATAATTTCGAAAACAAACGACACATAATTATAAGTAGAACATGATTGCAAAGGAGAGGTACGCGAGGAAAATATATTTTCGTTATAAAACTACCACAATTGTTCTTTTTATTCATGCATTTCTTTGCACTTATTGTTTCTTGTCATTTATTCTTGAGAATATGGAATTTTGAAATAGTATGAATAATTGTGAATAACCCTATTCTTTTCTTCACTACAGCATAAGTTCAGTTGAATAATCTGGATCCGAATCCAAAAGACATCTTCAGACTAGATCCGAATCGGGTGTAAATTATTGGAAGATCACCTCATACTTGTTCGCAATTATATAGTGTGCTCGATCTTGATACTTCTTCTATCTAGTACTATTTCAAATATATCTGATACCCCCATCTCTCATTCACATTTTCCCTACACTTGTTAAGTAGCAATATTAATTTACATAAGTCACGGCTCCTTCAAAAGGCAAGCTCTCAATCCAATTAGTATAATTAAGAAGTCATTGAGATTAGTTAAAGAGAAACGTGTGTGAGAACTAGTGACATGTATCGGTCTTTATATAATTTAAAAAATGTGCAACTTATTTACAGTTTAGTTTTTTCTAAATCAGGTTAAAATATATATCGAGATTAAAATATATTTCTTGAATGTATTGTCTCTGAGGGTCTCTCCTTAAAACATGTTTCTTCTTTAACTAGTAACTCTTAAATGATTCAAAGTCCTTTCAGTTTATATAAGGAGAAACTAATATTGAATAAGAGTGTGTATGAATTACAAATGTAAATTATAAATTATTTTATTATTATTATTTACTTCCAGCTAACTGTATATTCTTATAAGAATTTAGATAAAAAAAAGTGCACAACATTTCATAATTCTATATTTTCTTAGCTCATTCTTAGATAATTCTTTAATTTTTGGAACAGAACTACATTTATATTTTAGAGAGGTTATTCAAAATTATTATGAAAATAGAATTTAGGATTTAATTCCTGATTATATTTTTTCAGTTAGAATGTCCCAAACAATTAACCAACATAAACGCATTATAAAAAATAAAATTATTGTTACTACTAGTGATATTGTTCATTAAAAAACAGTGAGAGAAGAAATTTTAATGTACCATTGAATCTCAAAGAAAAGAAAATACGAACTATAGAATAATAACAAAAATATAATGTTTAAATTTTGTATCATTACAAAACATTTTCAGCAACAAATTATTTATAAAAATTTGTACAAATATAAATATTCTTATATTGAATAATACATTCAACATATTTTCTTTTTAAAATTGAAATAAAATCGAAGAATTAGCTTACAATTTTATGTACAGATAGGAATTTCAAATTTATTTAAAGAAAAGGAAATTAAATTGTATTATAAAAGCACTCGCACGCAGAAAATGCTAATACAGTATTCGAAAACATATTAATATATATATATAGATTATAAACACCGAATTAATTTAAAATATGAAAATTTGTTTCATATGAACAATAAACTAACTAAAACCTGAGATTGTTATAACTATTACGGAAAGGTAAAAAATTAAATTTGTGGTTACTCACAGAATTTACTACAAATCTTATTTTAAAATTCTTAAGCTTATTTCAATTTCATACGTTTCCACTATTCTTTCATGTTAATCTAAATTTAATTTATTTATAGAATTTAAAGCGTAACATCTGCCCCTTTGCAGCGAGAACTAAGTTTTCAGCATCGTTAAAACCAAGTTAAAGGAAAAAGAATTCCAAATGCAGTGAGTATCTTCTGCAATCGTTCGAGATATACGAGGAGTTTCATATCTACTTAACGCTGCTCGGTTTTATTCAGAAAATTTTTACTTGTTTGAGATGCCATAAAGTCTCATGCTCAACTCATAAAGTTTCTCCAAAATTTCATTTTGAGCGTAAGCACTCGATTTACTAAACATTATTCCGGAAGTTTAGCGACAACCACCTAAACTTTGTTTATTACGTCGATCCCGGAGAAAAATGAAAAGAACATAAAAGGACAGAAATATCAATATTTAAAAAGAAAGTAAGGAGCTTTGGAGAAAAAGTAGAAGATTGGAGAGATTTACTTCACAGAGGCTATAACTTTTATTCAATATTTTTTTTGTTATCCAGTAAAACCCTATAAATAGCGTGTACCCACAACTTTGGTAAATGGATAAGAAAAATAGGAAATATATTAAAAATTTGGACAACTCAAAAAGTTCGACGCTGAGAGGGAGGAAACGTCCATTTTTGACCTCAAAGAACTGAATTTGAATGCTAAGCAACAATTCAATGTTAAATAATGCACTAAGCAGGTTAAATTTTTAAATGGTTTATTTGTCAGAAATTTTTACTGAAATTATGCAAGATATTCAGTTTCAGAAATGTGAGATTATTTATTTACAAAGTAAATTAGGTAAGTGATATTTGGCTAATTAATTTTGTTGTGAAAATGAGAATGAGGGAGAGGGAGAAAAAAAGAGCTAGAGAATTAAGGTATTTACAATGAAGGAAATATTTTTTACATGGTTTCCATGAAAAGTTAACATTGAAAAAAAAACGCAAACTTTGATATATTCACATTTTGAAGATAAAGCGTAAATACTTAAAAATATGTCATGTTAAAGGAAGAATATGTGGTTCATAATTTTACTTTAAGGTATAATTATATTCTTATGTGACAGCAGATTCGACATAAACAAACGGTCGCGGTACATTTTCGCGGACTCAAGCGCTGGCGTTATTCGTTGAGTCCCGGGTTCAAGCCAAGATGCCACTAGAGAGCCGCCGTGTAGCCTTCTCTAATGCCTTTTAAATCTGTCGGCGCCCAAAGTCCTCCCATTGGCTTGGTGTAGAAGTTAGGAGAGGAAGTGCCAGATCAGACGTCGTCCTTGTCGTTTGATCGAGGTTCAAAATAACAAGGTCTGTTGCCAATAGCCCTCGTGTTGCTTCTAGTGCGACGTTAATAAAATCAGATAAAAATCACCAATTATTTAATTCAAATCATCAGTAGCTTAGGAATTCTGATATTTTTTCCATTTATGAATTAAAATGTTTCCGTAATATTTTACCAAATAAAATAAATATTTGCCACCATTTCTTTACGTTTGAATTTATTTAAAAAGATGTACTCTCGTATTACAATTTCAGAATAAAATTTTTTATTAATTACTCTTTTTCTTTTGAAATGGTGGTACTTTGTTCATATGGAATATAATTATATACATATATAGTATATGAAGGTGGATGCAGAAAAAGATAATGCAGGGGTCACAAAATGAAGTTTATATCTGTTAATTGTGTTGTTTATTTCGTTTATTATTCATGCGTATCTAGTCTCAGTTATAGAAGTAATCTAAATAATATTTCAGGAATTGGATTCAAATGCAAATATAATAAGTTACTGTACGAAAGATAAATCAGTTTTTTGCTTGGACACAACAAAAGACTTGCAAGTGAAATAACAATATAAGCACCTTTAAATTTAATTAGGATTTCCCTTTCAGGTATGTTATTTTTTGTCTTTGTGTGAAATTATGTTGTTGTGAGGCACACGCTCCGGTTCCATTCCTTTTTTATCAACCAAAGTATACGTATTGTTAAGAATTTTTATTAAATTGAACAAGACATAATTTCTTAAAATTCACAAACTAACAAAGAAGTAAATGTCGAATTACATTTATATATGAAAAATATAAGTTATCAAACGTTCAGTAATATATATATATGTTTCATCTTTTTTGTAAATTGTAAATTTTATGACCGAAATATATATAACTGGATTTTCATCAAGATATATCATTATCACTGTAACCTTTAATAAAAATCTCTTTTTTGTAAACATTTATTTTTCAGATTTTTTAATGAAATTTCCGGTCTTGCTTCAAACAAAACAGTATATTTTTTTATTTACCTTTTACTGATTTTTGCAACCTGTATTGGTAAATGATATGTGTCAGATTTGAGTACAAAATCATTACCATTTATGTTCAGTATTTGTTAAGAAATACTGAACATAGATGGTTTGTATTTCTAAGCAAATATGTACCAATTTCTGTTTTTGGTTACAATAATTTATCAAAATCTAAATTTTTGTAAGCATTGGAAACAATGAGACAGTAATTTATTTCGTGAAAAATCAAGTTTCTTTCAATACTATGCATTCACAATTTTCCCGTATCAAATAATGAAATAGATGTAAGACATTCACAGAAGTGAGTTGTATTTTTCTTTTAAGCAAATTTTAATTTTTGGCGCGTGTTATATAACCGCAATAGAGCTGACTTAATTTTTCATCAAAACATTTGCAGACTCTTTGAGAGTTAGAAATATATCATAAATTCAGATCAAGCACAGAATATTCTGATCAAAGAAATACCGAAAAAATAAAAACTTTAGGAACAGAAAAGAGTCTTACGTGATAAGAATTTAAAGACAAATACTTGCTTAAGAGAATGAAAAAGGAAACCTTTTCATATGACTTTCTCCAAAGATTCCCTGTTTGCAAAACTGGGGCGTTATAATAGACTTTTTGATAACTGTTTACATTCTGATCATATACATCAACCAACGCGGTCTCTCTATTTTACACACACAAACTAAAAACCTTGTAAACATTTTAAGCGGGCTTCAGACATTCATAGTGATTCATATTTCGAAAGAACCTTCAGGACATATTTGAGTTCTCTGCAACCACTAAGAATATAGTTGCTGTGCAGAAGCAATCCAGAAAAATTTGCATTCGCTGTCTTTGAAAAGTTGCACCATCTTTCAAAGTGATGTAAACGATGACGGGGTAGAAAGTATTAGAAATTGTAAGGTTTCCCTTTAAGGCATTTGAAACATGAAAATAATGGATCACTGTCTCAAAAATTTCTTCTTTTTTCGGTTGAGTAGAACTCTTGAATGTTTGTGTGGTCGGCATTATTTCATTTTACTTTTTGCTATAAATTTCTTTAGAAGAGAAAATGAAGAATTCTCTGGTGAAATTATAAATGCATGGAATTAAAATGGAAAGGAAATATGCTTTAAAATGAATGCAGATAGAATTTTCTTGAATAAAAAGATTGAAGAATATTTAAACTTATCAGTTAATTTTCTTTTTAAAGGTTGTTGAGAAAGTTTTTTTTGCTTTATTTATAATTAAATAAATATGTTTTGTTTTTGTTTTATCATTAAATATATAATGATTGGTAATCTGAATGGCAGAGTTCGTGTTTTTAAAATATATACGAAAAGATATAAAAAAAAGGAAAATAGAGCCCAATTATTTCTTAAAACTTATTAAATTCATACGAAATTGTTGACCATAAAACATTTCTTTCAAATTTAACACTAAGACCATATATTCTCATTTTTGTTTTAAAAAAACGAAGAAAACATTTATTCCTAGAAAAGGATATTTAGAAATAATCTTTTTTAATTTTTATGCATTTAATCCGGCATGATAGGGTTCACAGCCATGATGGATTATTGAGTGTCAATGCAGAGGGTTTTGAAACCCATGGTCAAACATTTAAGGGGAGATAGAAAATATCTAATTAAGCCATTTTTACCCTACAATGCATAGACGAAGAGCAAGCCATAAAAACGCTCGGGAAACGCTTCCTGTACAAGCTTTCCGCTTTCAAAACATTCACAATCTTTCGACCATACATAAAATGCATGTCCACCTTTTCCTGATTACTGAACGTCACCATGCCTCCTTAAATATATGGTAGAAATGACGATGAATACGAAAGCTCGCGCTTTATTCTTTTTATTACAGCGCCTTCCACATAGCTCTATTAGAACACTTAGAAACCATGCTCCTTTAGATTGAAATTGATCACATTATTTTTAAAAACGGATCTTTAATGGAAAAAGGACTCGAACATACGATTCGACCCATACACTGAATTCTAAATGGCATTTCTAATTAAAATACTTTACCAGCAATTTTATATACTGATTGAATATTCATGATCTATCATTTTCTTTTGATAAAAAAATCGATATATGACTTAATAAAACTATCTTATCTGAAATAATTCATCTAATTATTTATTTTACTTCTCACATTCAAAAATCAAATTCACTTACTAATAATAAAAAATTCAATACTTTAAATAAACTACATTAATATGTGAAGTTAATAATTGTTTTACATGTAAAATTGAGGAATGTTTAGAATTTTTTACACTTTTAATTTCTCAATAGAGCTTTGCCATAGGTCATAATGAAATATTTGCATGAGTAGAGAAAGCAATTTACCGCATCAATGCTCAGACTGTATTAGTTACTCATAGAAAAGAGGGTATTTTGAAATATATATATATATATATATATATATATATATATGTATGTATGTATATAATTTTTAAATAATGGTCTTACTATGTTTTGAATTAAAATTATTATGTATAATTTGCATTTCAGTAAGTCTAAGTCCTTTATTTCTTTATAATATTTTACATGCTTTTAATTTAGAATAATACATGTTTTTAATTTTATTGCATATTTAATTTGATAACTACTGATTTTTCAATTAGTTCTGTAAGTTTGTAGTTTTTATGAATTGTTGAAAAATTGTTTAATGGTTATTAATTGTAATTTACTATGCATTTTTATTTCTTAAAATTATGTCTAATTAACCTTAAAACTTATTTACATTTTCATATATATGTATATATAATCTTATTATTAAACAGTGTTTCATATTTTCAAGGAGTATATATATATATATATATATATATATATATATATATAATCTTATTATTAAACAATATTTCATTTTTTTCTGGGTGTATAATATATATATCCAATTTTCCAAAACATGGAGCAGGTCATGGGTATATCTACTGTGTATTTTAATTTGAGTAATTAATTTGCAATTTGCAGCAGATATATGAATTAAAGACAGGAAAAAAATTGAAACCTTTACTCGGGGTAAGTTAAACTTTTTACGAAATACTAATAAGCTGACGTTTTTCCGTCTAGTTTCTTAAAATCATCCCTCAAAATCTGAGGACATTTTGACAAAACATGAGACTTTTGTACCTCAGTCTCAAAATTGTTCTCTTACGGTTTTAGAAAGCAAACCATGGAAACTTGATGGTTAATGGTGGGAAATTCTTGGTTGGAGGGTGGAGGATTCAATTATACATCCCCCCCGCAATAAAATAATCTTGTAAAATAATAAAGATTTGATGAATATTTCATTTACCCAGTAACAAGGTGACGGAACGTCCCCCATAACAATTGCTGTGTAATGAAATTTTAGAACAGAAACGCTTTTATACTAAATATTTAAAATTTACACAGAAAAAATTAATATTTGGAATCATATGCTCTTCATCATTTCTTTCACCTTGAATATAAACAATTAAATTAGAAATTAATTTTGAGATATGAGCTAAAATAGGATAATTCCCCCCCCCCTTTCTTTCGTAAAAAATGTTATCTCTCTATCCCTGCACTGACCTGATTCCTAAAGTCTTCCAGTTTGGGAAAAGAATGTCTCATAACTTATATAAACGTACAACAAATTATTTCTTCTTCCGACCAATTACGAGGTCCGGTTTCAATAAAACAAATTTACGAGTTTTGTTAATACTTACACACTATTTTCCCCAATAATTTAAATTTTATTAATTATTTCGGTTCTAGAAAGGATACGTATTTTTATATGAATATTATTCATGCACAATGCAATATCCCATTACTGATTTCCGTAAATTTCACAACAGACAAGTAACGAAAAAGATATTTCAGTAACAGATATTATACCACAATTGTTTCATATTCTACCGCCTGTAGCCTTTAAATCCAGTAACTCGTATTTATTGGGTTACTGTGCCGATTAGGCATGTCCGCACCTGTGTAAACAGCGATATCAAAATTTGGCTAAATGTTTGAATTCCACTCAACTCTCGCAGTATTGGATACTAAAGACTACTTTTTAAAATATATGGGACACGAAAATGCTAAAATCTTTAAGGGTTTTTGCATCTTCATAAAATTTAGTACGGATGATTGCTAATATGTGTTTATATCATACATTCATAGCTTTCATTTTAGCCCAAATATCATAACTTTCTGATTTATTAAAAGTTTGGCATTTTTTCCATAATTTTTAAGTTGCTCTCCGCGATTTGAATGTTTTCAGAAAAATTATTTTTATATTTAAATATAAAATGAAGAATTGGACTTATGGAATTTTGAATCGAATCATTAATAGAGATCGTTTGTTTTAACTTTGATGTGAACATTAATTTTTTTTTGTTTTCGAAAAACACTCCAATACTAATTAATAAGTGATATTTAAAAAAAAAAATATAAAAACAATCTCAAACGTTTGATAGCTTCCTTAAATAATATAAAGACTAATGTCTTAAAATGTATAGCTTTCAAGCAAACGTTCAATCGCTTGAAGGATTTTGAATAAAAAAAAATCGTTTTATATAATGCAATTAATATGATTAGTGTTGGTTGGTTGTTTTCATTGACGTCGAAATCTAGGCAACCCGAGCGCTATCGGTGACGGGTCTCGTAATTTTAAATCTCGGTCATGTGAAGAGGACGACACCTACGCAGGCAAATGTTAATTCCATTTACTCAAAAAGAGCTCTGGATACGAAAAAATGTTCCATTCGAGTTAATATAAATTTTGTCGCTATTTTAGAAATATATTACTGCTTATAAAATGGACAACTACAAAGGTTTTTCGTGATATGTTAGATATGATGATAGAAAAGGAAAAAAAGTAATAGCTCAAATTACGTAATTGCTATTAAGAGTTTCAAGATCTATAAATAACTAATAGTCCTCTTGTTGCCTTAATATTATCAGAATTCTAACCAATGACCCAACACAGACGTATTAAAATAGCCCAGTCCTCTCACATTCCATCCAAATGTCAACGGTAAAATCTCATTTCTAACCTACAAGCTGATTCGTCGAATACATCATTTTCCCGATGATTTTAATCCTTTGTAGCTTGTATATAATCCACTAAAAGTGCTTTCACTACCAGTGTAGTCTGTGGCTGGATATCCAAGTTCCACATAACACTTAAATAAAGTGAGCGACTACTCATTCGGATTAGTGTAAAATATATATAGGTAAGATTAATTTATTTTATTAGCCACCCATTGAGCTATTGTTTTCCATACCATATAAATATCGTACCTGACACCTTTTCAAAAATTTATATTTTTGGGGGGTATTTTTTTTTATTCCTGCTTTCACCAGTAACGAACTTTTTTTTCCAAAAATACGTCATAATAAATTTCTCCTGAATTTTTCATTCGATTGAAATAAAATATATGCAATACATGTCTGATACCTGCTTTCACCGCTACTGAACTCAATTTTTGAAAATATATCGTAATAAATTTCCCCCAATTTTTTTATTGGATTGAAGTAAATCAAATATAAAAATTAAATGTTTTATTTACTTATTGCTTTGTGTACTTCCTTAAATCACATGTAAACTGGAATCAAAGATATGACTAAAAATAAATACCATTATTCAGAATTTTATGCTCTGAAGCAAACTTTTTTTCCCCTCAAGAATTTCAAACAACGGTTTTTTAGTTTGGCTTCCTTCTTGGAATGTTTTGGGGGCTAATGATTTTAATATTGATTTAATATTATTAACCACCCGAGGGGCTTTTATTTTAGGTGGATAACTTTTGGCGTACCAGATCACTTTTCAATTTTTTTATTGTTTGCTTCAATTTTAGTTACATATAGCTTAAATATATTCAATTTAATAATTTATTGTTTCCTTTGATTTTAATATAGGAAAAGTTTACTATTGTCCATTTCTCGAATTTTCATCATTTACTTTAATTCTTATATTTAATTGTGTAATTTAGTAATAATTATAAAAAAAGCGCACCTTGGGTGGCTAAATCTATTCTTTGTAAAACTTTGCATATAACTTATAATTTTATTTAGATAATTGCTTTACAATTAGTTATATGTTCTTATTTCGTTTTTGCGACATGACTGAATATATCTGCATTCCAGGAGAATTCCTATTCGAGTCCTGGCTTTATATTACAATCACAAAAATATTTACTATCGCGATGATCGCCAATTTTGTGTTGTCCTCGCTCTGATACCAAGCTAATGTGGGATTTGGTAGCTGCATACGATATCTTACAGTTCGGAATACAGTATTTAATGCTTTGCACATAAAGTATTATTATTAGTGATCACATAGGTGTCATTCTCGTGTCTTGTTAACGGCTGAAAAATTGAAATTGATCACCAACAATTCTTTATATCGTTTTAATAAGATCTGTTTCTTCCAGATGATATAGAAGCACACATTAAAGTTTTTGGATACTCAAATAATGCATTTTCTTACTTTACTGTTGCGTAAAGAAACATATTCTAACACACAACTAGTCTCTGCTTAAATCTTAGCTTTCAGTATAAAAACATACGTACCTTATTTCATTTGCTTTCCTTTACCCATTTCATATTAAAGTAAAGAATTACACTTTCTAATAAATGTTTCTGAACTCTCAGAAAAAAAAGTCTTCTATAAAATACTCTTCTTAAGTGGGATATAGAAAATACAATTGTATACAAATATTGCAATATTCCTCTGCACGTAACTATATTCTGAGCTAAAGAGGTAGTACTTTAGGATTTGAATTTGATAGAAAAGACATACCAATCAATACCATATCAAATAGTATGAAGACTTTATGACAATTGGTATTATATAAAACGGCTGAGCTTTGTTCCCTGAATGTAAGCGTTCGCTTTCACAAAATATATATCTCATAGTGCTAGACGTTTTATTCTAGATAAAAAAAAAAGAATTTCGCATATCAACTCAAAAGATATTTCTCTCAAAAGAAAATCACAAATCCATAACTATCATACATTTGATTTCAGATGAGATCGAACACGAACCGGCGAATATAAATGTGATGTGTGTTGTCAAGAAGCGGGAATAGCATTTCGGAGAAAAAGACTCATTGAAAATAAATTTTCTTACTAAACAAATAGTAAAAGCATTTAGATGGAGATGAGTTTTTCTAGAAAAAGTAATTCCTATACTAGTTTTCGAGAATATTTTACGTTTCGGATATGCCTCTTTCATAGAAATTTCCGATTAATTTTGAATTTCGATGTTCAAAGCTTTTCATGGACGTATATTACAAAAACTGTAAAAAAATGTAAAGCCAATATAAACATGAAAGCTCTCTATACCTTTGGAGAAATTGTTCCAGACAGTATCTATTTGCAATATTTGCTCTAAGTGAGGCAATATAGTATGTCTCAAGCTGTTTCTTTTGATATACATAGTACAATATTATAAATGTAGCTGTTACAACTTAACAAAAATATATATGATAGTAATATAATCCATATTTTGACCTAATGCTCAGTCTGGATTTTTAAAGGGATTTTTTTTTGTTTCCCTTTACTTATTTGTATTGCTTGTTTACCCTGTAATAAAATTTCTCAAATAATATTATGTTATTTTATATTAAATTGTTCAACAATTAAAATGTAATTAAACGACAAGTAATTAGTGTTTATTGATTCAAATATAATTTAATTGTATTGCTCATCTACCCAAACTAAGATTTCATTAAATAATATTACTTTATTTAACGTTAAAATGTTGAATAATTTAAATTCAATCGAACGTCGAGTAGTTAAAAGTTTTTATGTATTACTTGTTAGTAATTTAATTGTACTGCCCAGCTATCCACTCTAAAAATGTATTAAATAATTTTCGGTATTTTTAATTCAAAAATATTTAACGAATTATTCAGCGTAAATAAAAACCAAGTAGCTTAAAAGCTTTTTGTTTCCTGTTATCTAACTGTGTTGATAATTTATTCACAGTAAACTATTCGTAGAATAATATATTATTTTTGATGTAAAATTATTTAAGGAATTATTAAACTGAGTTAAACATCAAGAAGTTTGAATTCTTTTGGTTTCCTGTCTTTTAAATTTACGAGTGTTATTCATTTGTCCAAAGAAAATTAGCCAAATAAAGGTTCATTATTTTGATGTAATATTATTTAACAAATTGAAATCATTAAAGACTGTCAACGACAGAGAAAGGAATAATACATTATTCTACAAAAAGAATTAAATTAGTTTACATTACATTCTTTTTTATTAGTTGAGATTGTGGCTCAAATAACACCAAGTAAATCAGTAAATTAATTATCTATGAACTCATTACTCTATATATCAACAAGCAAAAAGTTTTTTTTAGAAAAATAAAATGTCATATATGGATAACATCTTTCTGGAACAAGAATGGAATAATTAAAATATTAATTCTGTTAAAGAATCTTTTTTCACTGGATATAATTACAGACAGAATAACGTCAAATATATCATCAAATAATTTTAAAAAAAAAACAATTATTGTAAACTGTTGAAAAATACCACGTAATATTGAAAACATCTTTCCACAGCATAAATAAAACAGTTGAAAATTGATTATGTTTAACATTTTTTTGTCATTAATTATGGTTACGTAAAACCTTTTTCTCATTGATTATAGAAAACTAAATAAATCAGCAAACTAATGATCAAAGAACAAAATGAATTAGTATAAAAATAAATTAATAAATGCAAAACATTAAAAAAAGAATGTTCAAAGAGAAAGTAAATCCTTACAGAACAAGTTATATATATTATTAAAAAACTACTTTTGTCAAATTCATTGCGTATGATTACAGATTAAATATCATCGAAGTTCAACAATGAATTAATCATCAGTTAAATCGATAAGCGAAAAAGGTTAAAAAGATAATAACTTCCACAATACTACCTGATTAATTAAAAATAATAACTCTATCTTATTCCTTTTGATTAGTGATGATTGTAAAGTATCTAATAATAAATGAATCAAAGAATACATTTTTAAACAAATCCTCAATCGAAAATCATTACAAAATATAATATCAATCAGAGAGAGCATCATTTCACAAACAGGACAACGGGATTAAAAATATTTCTTTTATATTAAAGATTTTCTTCTTATTACTCTTGATTACAGGTAGCAACTAAATCAATGAATGAAGATCAATAAATCAATGAATTAATCAACAAATAAAATCGCTGCTAAAAAACATTCTTTAATCACAAAATCCAATCATTTGAAATCTGCTTAAGTTAAAAGTTTTATTTATTTAGTTATTAATGTAGACAAATAAATCAATGAATAAATCATCAAATAAATCAATAAACTTAATATTCTAAGGAAGTAACATTCATCCGCAACAAGATCTAATAAATTTAAATACTGTTTATGTTAAAGGTCCCGTTTGATTTGTTTTAATTGCATATCATACATTTGTAAATAAATCAATGAATATAATTATCCACAATCGAAAACCATCAGAAATATAATGTCGATAATAGTGAGCATCGTTTCATGAAGACAAAAGAAATTTAAAAAAAAATCACTTTAATGTGATAAAATTTCTTCTTATTACATATGATTACCGATCGGAAATAAATCATTGGATCAAAATCATTAAATCAATAGGTCTTCAAAATAAATTGATGAATCATCAAAATTAATTAAAGTCCTAAACAACAAATAAGTAAAGGAGTAAACAAAGCCTACTCAAAATTCATCATTCTACTGTAACATTTAATCAATTCAACAACTAATTATATTAAATATTCCTTTTGTTTAATTAAGATTGAAGACAAGTAAGTCAATGGATTACCAAAATAAATGAAAGAATTAAGCATTTAATACATTGATAAGCACAAAGTAAAATCTTTCTATAACCAACTCTATCAAGAAACATTACTGTTTATATTTAAATTTCCAATTTACTTGGTATGATTACAAGAAAATACATCAATAAATTATCAAAATAAATCAACAAATTAAGCAACGAATAAACCAACAATAAGCAACAAATAAACAATAGGCAAAATTTTATGGCCTTTTACAAATTCTATCAATAAAAATACTGCTTATCTTAAAGATTTCAATAAATTTGTATGAGTCCAAATAAATAAATTAATGAATTATCAAAATAAATAAATACATTAATTGTTAAATAAATCAATTAGCAAAAAGTACTAGTAACATTTTTCCATAACAATTCTTATAATAGATTCCTTTTTATTAGTTAATTTTGCAGAGTATATAGCAACAAATAAATCAACAAATAAGCCATCATAAATTCGAAATCGAAAGCCATTAAAGAAGACAATGTCAAGAAGAGTGAATATAGTTTCACAAAGAAGTCAAAATCGATTAAAAAATCGCTTTTGCTGAAGAGTCCTCTTCATTAGCTATGTTTACAACACAAAACCTCTAATTTCCATCCTTTTTATTCCTCTTCGTCGGCGCAATTTGACTGAAGCCGACAGATTTTTCAAACGACTTCCGATACGCATAAGCCTTAACTAACCGCAGCAATCGCTTCCTACATATTCATCAAGCTTCTATTCAGCCAGGCTTCCTCAAACACAAATCAATTACTAACTCTCACGTACAGGTGTCACAGATTGTTTCGCAGTTGATCCTCTCCCTTACAGAAACTCGAAATTAATATTTTAAGCCATGATGGATGAGACAGTAAATGTTCGAAACTTAGAATGAATTAGTACATTCCTCCCACCCTCCTGGCTTCGAAATTCGAACTTTAAAATTCAGAACAGACAGTTCCAGATCTCAAAAATCTTTCTCCCGAGGGGACGCTACCTAATGATCTTATTACAGATAAACTGAAACTAGTAGACTTGTTGGATGATTTTAAGAGAGACGCGATTTGATTCGAAATTACAAGCATGCGCCATGACTTTTAACAAGAGAAGTTTCAAAGTCGCATTTTATCGTTGAAGTGTGAATTGAAGTCGTTATCTTCTTGTTTCGCGTGAAGATGGATTTAATGAGATAGTTGCTTCAATTTTTCCTGTTACTTTATTCAGGCAAGTTGCAATGCTTAATTTGCTTCTGTAGTGGAAATTCTTCAGGTAGGGACAACACAATTATTTATCAAACGTATACTTACAGTCTGAAACAAATTATTGTTGTTATATATATTTTTCTATACAGTTTTAAAATGACTGAATCATTTTAATTTTGCATTTACGAATTATTTTAAGCAATTTGATTTACATACCAATGTGACAAAGAAACCTGCATGCCGAATGACAGCAAAATTTATAGCTTAAATAGTTTCAATTAGTTTCTATCTATCGTTGATAAACCCAGTCTAAAACCCAGTTTGATTTTGTGAATGTAATGTATAAATGCTATGGAATTTTTACTGCCATCCTCAAATCTATACTATTTTCTCTATTTGAATGTTCGAAAGTGCACCCAAAAGAGCAAAAAATAATGAAGGTTTTCATGAAACAAAATTTTTTCACCGATTATTAAAAATATTTTTACAGCTTAAAATAGTGGTAAAAATATCAAAATATCATTAAAATATGATTCGTTTGTGGGTTTTCCGGTTTCTGAAAATATTCTAAAATATTTTCAAAAAACGGAGAGAAAATGTAATTTCGCGGAACCTTCATTATTTCTTGCTCATTCAGATGCATGTCTTTCGCATTTATATAAATAAAGTAGTACAGAGTTTTGAAGACATGTAGAAATTGCATAGGGATATAAAATTACGTTTACGAAATCAAAATGGTCTGTAGACGGAAGCTTTAATTCTCTATTATCAGAGTAAAGACTATTTTGCATCCTTGTAAGATTATACTCTAGAACGCTTAGAATAAATAATTTATTTTTGTTCCGTGTATAAAGTCTGTTCAAAGGTTAAAACAGTTAAGCCTTATAACAATTCCAACGTGTGCTGGTTCAGTAGAAATACCCTTGATTTAAATATTAAATTTTGAATTGTATTGTTTATCTCTATTTGGAAGGAAGGATTGATTATTAACGTTGAACCAGAAGCAATACGAGGGCTATTGTCGACGGTTGTCGTAATTTTGATTTTCGGTAAGTGACGAGGATGTCATTGTTTTTCTCGCATGCAGTTTTAATGAGATAATTAAGTGAAATTGATGTTATTTTATACCAGATATATGCCATGATTAGTATTTAAATTTAAAGTTAAAATACACTCTAGGCAGAATTATATGATTATTTATTTCAAAAGCATACTTACTGTTGTAAATATAGTTTTACTGTTATACGTATTTTTCTATCCAATTGTAAAATTATTAAATAATTAAATGTTTACATTTGAGAGTTATTTAAAGGGAACTGTGTTTCACATATCTAATGAGTAAAGAAAACTGTAGGCTAAATTACATCGAATGTGAAAATGTTTACATTTATGGATTAAATATTTTTAAATTATATTTAATCTTATCAAATATCGTTTAACTCATTATTATAAGAGTGAAAGCTATTCTGTACCAATAGTAAAATGAAACAATATATTAAGGTTTAAAATAAATAATTAACATTTTTCAGTGCATGTAATTTATTCATGAATTAGGAAGTTTAGGCCTTATTAATATTTCATTGTGTATAAAAAAAAAATTTGAAATTTTTTTTTGATTACTGTTGATTTCGGTATTAAATATTGCAGTTACTGTTATTCAAAAAATATATGTTGGCGTTTGATACAGAAAAATCTCCACTATCATTTGACTAACTTTGCTAAGTCATTTTGTTTGAATCTTCATTTCAAACAAATCTGGACCTATTTCACATAAATGTTCTTTCACAAAGACATTTTCATCTACTCTAAATCGTCTTCAAATGTTTTCTTCTAAAAAAATTGAATCGTTGCCAAAATCTCTTAAATAATTCTACTAAGATCTGAATATATGAATATTTTGTGGCTATGCGATTTATTTTATACATTTTTTATTAAAATAAATGGCACTACATTTTGTTTCTTTACACATAATTGTTCTGATAATTTAAATATTCCAAAAAATTAAACAATTACACTTCATATCTATGTTCTGAGAATTTCATAAAGAAAGGATTGATGTTTTTGAATTTAAGGAAACCAGGACTATTGAGGAATTGTGGAATTCCATACTTAAGACTCATAATTCTTATGATATATATCTTTCCACATTATAAGTAGAGCTTCGATTTTTTTGAGCATATAATAATGATATTTAAGTCATTCTTTAGAATTGTGAAAGGAATTTTTTTTACAAAAAGGGTTTTTTTTCCACTCTTAGTTGATATGATTTGTGAGATATATTTACATTTAGGTACCACTCTAAAGAAAACTGTTATACAATATGGTTCCAAAAGCTTCTGTTAAGAGTATTTATGCATATAGTGGACCAAAAACATTTTTCTCTAAATAATGTCTCAATTTTAAAAAATAATTTTTTTAAGGAAAAAAATTACAAAATTTCCAAAGTTGCAAATTTCTACAAATTTTCAAACAAAATCTACAATAATATCACTAAGAAAAGTTGATTCATCATTTTTTGTATACTGTTTTATGTATGAGGAGCAAAATATTTTGCATATTTATGGAATATTTTATTTAAAAATAGTACCTAAATGCAAGTATATCTGAAAAATCCTATCCATATTCAACTCAAAGGGAAAAGAACTTTTTGACTAAAAGATACTTTTATAGTTCATTAAAATGATTAAAGTATTATCATTAGGCACATAAAAAACATAAGCTCTTCGAATAATTTTAAAACATAAATGCTACACAAAGGAAAGAGCCTTAAAGTCGGCTTAAATTAATTCCCCAACACGTCCAGATACTAAACGTTTCACAGGCGTAAGCGAAAAACACGTTTATGATCAAGTACATTTTTGTTCCAAAAATTGAAATGGACTAGTGGACATTGAGAACGAAATGTATATCGAGATTTTTTTCGAAGGTTAGGGATTGGAAAAACAAAAAAGGGGGTTACAATTTTGGTTCGAAATAACCCGATATTATTCCTTTGTGATTTAAATATCTATTATTTACATTAACAATAATCAAAGTTCTTAAAAGTATATCTTATAGAAATATGTTATTGTTTTCGAAAACACAAATACTGTTGGTAATATAATTTCAAGGAAAATATATTACTCTGACCAATCAATTCTCATGTGATAAGAACTTTTTCAGACGTTTTATCTCAAAGCTTATGCAACACAATGGACGCATCACAGATTCGAACACGATAAAACTAAAAGCTTTTCTGGGAAATGTCGCAAACCTGGAATCCACGTATCTTGTATTTTTTTTTTTTTGTTCTGTGTCCCCACAATAGCAATTCTCGCGTGATTTGTGCATGGAGAAAAAGTGCGTTAAGCCCATTCCAAATCTGCAGCAAACCGAGGCACATTCAAAGAATTCCTATTACTATAAAGTTCGAAAAATCGCTCTTCCACAACAAGCAAGGGAAACCAAAAGACCGACTTTTTTCCAGATTTTTCAATTCCTTCTCTTTTTTTCCCCTCTACCCTGCCAGTATCTGCCTGCTTTCGTTTTCATGTAGCTTCGTTCGAAACCAAGATTTAAAATGGCCTCTTCTAGTCGTCGTATTTCAAGAGCACGCCGCACGGGGGAGCACTAAGCCTTTTTTTTTTTTAGAAGAATTCTTTTTCATTTTCTGTAAAGAGAAATCGGAGAATTTCTTCCGATCTTTGCCGAAGTGTCTTCGAATTTTAAGGGAGTCTCATAGTCATTAAGTTTCTGGAAAAATAGCATTCGTAAAGCAGAGTTCTGTCGGCGAAATTAATGTTGGAAGATTATAAAGTCGCTTTTATGTTCCACATGGGAGAAGAATTTTGCAATCTTCTTCGTGACTTCCCAACTTTGAATGTTCGAAGTGGGAGAACAGGGAAAAGTGGTTGTGAAGTTTAGTTTTAGAGATACAAACATGTATATGCCTCAAGAAGATATTTTAAATTTATTTTGTTTGCTAATGTCTGCTCCAAGACATTTTATATGTAATGATACCTTTGAGAACATTCTTGTTTGAGTTAAAACAGAGATGAGATATAAAGACTTGAAATCCTTCGGAGATTTAAACTCATTTGTAACTTTTAAACTAAGTTTTACAGCGACTTGTGTGTTTAGAAAATATACAGTTTATGTATACTGTAAGAAAATTTAAAATATTATGAATTTTATAATAACATATGCTAAATTTCAAATACGCATTGTTTCGTTTAATTTATATATGATTTAAAATATTTAATTTAAATCGCATAAATTAATATTCAATTCATCTTTAAATAAATAATAATGTTAAATATATTTGAAATAGATATTTCAAGAAATGCAATTTTCGTTTCTATACCATTCTATTTAAAAAACAATAAAATATAGAAACTGAATTTTTGAATGAAAATAAATCAAAAATGAAATATTAAAAAAATGACGTGAATTCTGTATTTGAAAAGTTAGAGAAAAACCTGTCTCATGAAAAATACAGGAGTGTACTATTTTTACATAACTGAAGCAATGTCGCTATTTTTGATAAGCTCTCTCCGCGTTTGTTTTTCTAATAATTTTTTTAAAAAAACTTGAATAATACATGAACATTCTCAGAATTTTATGAGAATTTCTTAATGTATTCAGGCTGTTTTGCTTAGCTAAGATATATTGAGGAAATGTTGTATAAAATTTCTCACGTTAGGGAAAAGGAACAGTTTAGTATCTCAGTCGATTGAGAAATGTAATGTCGAAATGTGCTCATAGATTGGGTTCGAATTATCATTGTCTGAGTGAAATCTTAATATATTTTAATATTAATTTGCACGCAAATGTGAATTGTGACTCAATTTATAATGCATTTCCGTGCACACACACATCCCCCTAAAATTTTCTTATTATCATAATCTTAATTAACTTAAATGAATTATCTTTCCTCTTTATATACCTTGATTATATTTATTGACTTTGATTCCAAAATTAATTTAATTTGCATCGCGTTTCATTTGCTTGGGAAGGAGCTGGGAACTTAAATATAAATCAGAACGTGATTTGATGTGATTGTTGATTAAAAACGCAACCCGAGGGTTTTGATCACGGACCTCGAAAATTTGAAACTCGATCAAGTGACGAGAAATATATCTAAACTGGCACAGTCCTCACCAAACTTCTACACCCCGCTAACGGGAGGATCTTGAGCCTTCTACATATTTAACGTACGTCAGCCCCAAATACACGGCAGGTTTCAGTAGTCTTATGACTCGAAGCCAAAACTCCTCAAAAACCACCTGCCGTGAGGCCTCATGAAATTGAACCCTATTCTTATATAATAATCAAGAAACTACTCGAGATTTTAGGTGAAGAAAAATACATCTCGAATAGCCGTTCGCAAAACTATATTCAAATCGCAATAAATATTATGAAACGCAGCTTATTAACTTCTAACTACTATCATTCAGATATGAAACACTTTGCATTAAATTATTATATAATTGAGGTGGATTTGAGTTGATGAGGCATTGATTTTAACACGACAAACAAATAATAATAAATAACAGAACGACATACTATTTTTTTTCATTTACCAAGTCTCAACTGACTTTTTCACATTTCAACGCAATATAAAGTATTCTTTTAAGGTATAAATAAATCTCGCCATCCATTAAGCTGTAATTAAACTACATACTTCACACGAAACTGCAATCGGATCATTCGATCCTTCCATTCAGACGAATTCAGACCAAATAGTTCTATCAAGACAGTCATAAAAAGGTCTACATCATCCTTTGAGAGCCTGTTCTGTATTTCTAGACTAGGTAGCAGAAAAAAGATAAGAGAGTTAAGACATGTTTTGTGGTTGGTGTCGTCGTCTTGGAATCCTCTAGTGTACAATTTTCTGATAAAACCTTCGGGATTTTCTAACGCAAGGCTCTATCCCCGGCGGTTATATTTCTTTGGATTTACCGACAATACCGAATTGATAGAAATACTCTCTCCCGTTCCCATAAGAAATCTCGGTTTCTTTTTATTTTGTAGTTTTGGGATACAAATAAAGACTGTATCTCCAGCCCTAAATGTCCAGAGGCGTTTCTGCGCGATGCTGCCGCTTTCGTTGTTGTAGTAAAGTACACAGATTGCTTTCAACGTATCGTTATTTGAAACTCAGGCCGGTTTAAGGATATCTCGAGGAAATTAATTGCTTTATACGAAATTTAATGGTACAGAATTTTTGGTTTAAATACATTTAATATAAAAAGCTCACATAAGATACTATTTCGTGAAAGGATACGAGATATAATGCACCTTTTTTTTTTTAAAAAAAAATGAGATTAAAACATGTACTCAAAATAAAACAATAAAAAACACTCACTAAATTTATATTCAGACATAGTCGTGCATTCATATTAATAATACAATTAAAGTTATTGCCGAATTTAAGCCTCCTTGTTTTTGTGAAATATATGTTTTTAAATTATTACTAGAGCTTAAAGTTTTTGCGAGCTTAGTAGTGATATTTTATCCACTTTTTAGAACTGTAAAGGAAATTTTTCGTCAAACGTTTTTGCTTTTCTTCTCAGTTAAATATGCATATGACAGATTTACATTTAAGTATCATTTTTTTAAAAAAAAAAACGTATTGCTTAAATAAGCAGAATATGTTATGTTACTCTTCATATATAAAATAATGCACAAAAAATAACAACCGCCTATTAAAATGTATTCATCGTATTTTCTTTGAAAAACTTGTAGAAAAAAAATTGTGATATAGGAAATTGTAATTTTTTCTCTTATTGGTATGAAAATATTATTTTTTTACCAATAAAAAAATTATTTTAGTTCCTTTTACGCATAGATATCCTTTATAAAATCCTAAACAATTTCGGACCATATAGTGTAATAGAATTTTTTAAATGATACCTGAAGGTAAATGTGTCTAAAAATTCATGTCCATATTTCACTAAAACAGAAAAAAAAATTATTTTTATCTGAAATATAATTACAGAATGATTAAAATATCATTATCATCAAGCAAAACATCTACGCTCTATTAATTAGTTCAGATCACATATGCCACAGAAAACAAGGAGGAAAAGAAACAAAACACACTTTTACGGACAGTCACAATTATTTCAGCAACATTCAGTTCATCAACTTATTTCTCCTCCCCGCGGAATCCCATCGCAGAAATTTTCTACCTTTCCAGTGCAGAATCCGAGAATACCAGCAGATTCACTCTGCTTCTTCACAAATTCACCCGGAACGCTCCACTTCAAGGGCCGACAGTTTCAGTTGATCCTCCCTCCGATTTCCGCAATAGAGTTTTCAAAGTCAGACTCACTCAGCTCCACCAGATTCAGGAAGAACCTCCTGCAGATCAACTCAGCCACGATTCCCGATAATTCTACAATGCAGACTCCTCTGACAAACTGATTCCATACACAGACTGAATCCTCCGATCGTAGCTCTTGGCCTATTTATACCTTTCACTGCCAGGCGTGAAATCACAGGTGAAAATTCACGAAAAGTCCTTAACTTTCTTCCCTTTTGATTTTTCGCGTTGGTTTCAGCTCTTTCGAGTACTTTCCATTTGTCCCCAAAGTCGTAAATTTTCTCCCAATTCATCAAATTAACATTAAGAGCCATCTTGATGCAATAAATAAATAGTCAGTACATCTTTAACCAATTTTATTCCATCTTAGAATGATTAAAATCAAAATAGTATACTGGTTAGCATAATTATCTTAATCGCATTATTAAACAAATATAATTGAAACTTCTGCTAACCTTAATAGCAGCAAAGCTGGATGCGATTCCAATATATTTTTAATTGCCTCATCCGACTGAGGGGATGACTCTTGGAATATCACTTCGCACTTTCTCGAATCTGTATAGTTAGGGTTCTCAACTACCTCATTATTTCCTGTATCTCATTTCTTGTCTCTCTTTAATACCTTAAATCTCTGTTCTTCATTGAATTCCTGTTCACTATAATCCATGTACAGTAACATTGACGTACATAAGTTACGGCTCTTTCATAAGATATGGTTCTAATACCAAATAACGTGATAAAGTAACCCCAAAGATTTAAGAGGGAGTACCCGTTAAAGCGTTTTAACCTAGTTTCGTAATTTGTCAAAGCTGTCAGAAGTATTTTCATATAATAGCTTAAAAATGAATAAGAAAATTAATTTCGATTAAAAAAATTTAAGAATAATTAATTAAGAAATATTTGTAATTTTACATCGAAATTCCATTAGCTGAAATTATACCAATATGAAACATTCTTTGAAAGCAAAAGAAGCTGGAATCTCTTCTTCGCAGTAATTCACTTATTGAAGACTGTTACTATATTTATGAAGTGTAAAATACTTATTTACAAGCACATTGATTTATAATTTCTTTTAAGTAGAAATGGAAATATATTCGATATATTTTAAATAAAATGAATTAAGAGTTAGGCATGAAGCTTTAATTTTTATACATCACGCAATATTAAGCATTGCAATCAACGTATTGTTACAAAGAAACAATGTATGAGATTTGAAAAATTTCATAAACCTCATTACTGTAATCTTATATTCGTCATTTATTTAGGATCCTTTAAGTACTGAACAAACTCTAAAGTCAAATAATTTTTTTAAAAGAAAAACTAAGGTAATGAAATAAATACTTATTTTAAGCATCGTTTGTTGTTACATGGATTTCGGTTAATTATTAGTCACCCTAGGGGTTAACGTTTTACTAGTTGGATCACTTTTAGCGTACGAGATCACTTTTAAAATTTTTATCGTTTGCTTCAATTTTAATTACATTTAGCTTACATACATTCAACTTAATAATTTATCGTTTGCTTTAATTTTAATCACACCTAGTTTAAATATATACAAAATTTAATGATTTATTATTTGCTTTAGTTTTAACATAGGAAAAGTATACTATTGTCCATTTCTTGATATTTTATCGTTTACTTTAATCCTAATATTTAACTGAGTAATTTAAATAAATATAAATAAATAATAAATAAATATAAAGAAAGCACACCTTCTGTGGTTAAATCTGTTCTTTTCAAAATTTTGCATAAAACTTTTTCTAATTTTTTTAATTTTTTCTTTGGAGTGCCTTTTTTATCTTACTTAAATTGTTTTTAGATTTTTTTTTTGCATAATATTCCTAATATTGATATTGCAAAATACAAAAAGAATTGAAAAGAACATCCGTAGTTCTCTTTTGGGATCGATCCGAGGATTTACAAGTACTCATATAAAAGTATTAACCTTCTAACTATGCCTTTGCTTGTTGAATATCTCAACATGTGGCAATATATAACAATTATCTACATATTTAGAATTTCTTAATATTTTAGAAATAAAACTTGCCTAGAAAGGACTGAATTCCTGCGATGTACAGTTGTACTAAACTATAAAAACAATCCTTTAGATAAACCTTTAAGAATAAAAAGGGCCACTTTAAATATTTCAAAATTACCTAACAATAATAAGAAACTTAAAATCCCCAACTGCTTTATCTCCTTCAAACACCAGGGGAATCTACTTTGCATATTCTAAGAACACCTATTCCTAGCGAAAGATAAAATATACTTCCTGGAAAAGACTTCTTTCTAAACCCGAAGCACAATTTCTCTGGGTCTCGAGGCTCACTTAAATTCACTCCACGTCTCCGAGAAAATCCAGCGCCACAATTTGAATAATTAAAATATTAACGAGCCATTCCTTTGTCCGAGAGATGAAGCATTATCCGCGTATTGAAGGCCTCCTCAAACAAACTTCGTGAACTGTAAGATAATCCTCTGCTTCGCCAAGATTATCGAAAGATTCTCTTTTTCTTTAATTTGATTCCCTTCCATAACCGGATTTACTAGCGTTTTAGTCTGATTACTCGTTCTCCTTCCCAAATAAAATTTTACAGTTGTTGCATCTTGAAACAGGGACCGCATAGGATTTGAGGTAGAACTTGTAGATACGTTTCTGTACAGCCATGAATGCTTAATTTCAAAACTGCCATTTTATATTAAATTGCCGTTTATTGTAATTATATATATATATATATATATGCATGCCTATTTTTTGCTACATACGCAAGATTTCAGCTATTAAGTGAATAATATTTCACTGTCTTAAACTTTATTATACATTTGATTGCACATGCACTGTTTGAGTTTTATATTACTTTGTATTACATGTTTGTTGATTTCTTACAAGAGGCGATATGTCCATGAATTTTTTTTATTATTTTGGCTAATATTTTGTGCTTTTAATAACGTTTTTGTTCTATAGTTACATAAGGTTTTGTTTTTATCAGGTTCTCTGGGTTTGTATTTTCATTTTCTTAATCATTTTTATAATGATTTTGATTTGCTTTTAATACTTTTAAAAACTTTTTTTAATTTTATGACCACATTTTGATTGTAAATTTGGTTGATGGAGATAATTTAGCGAATAATTCTAGAACAACCTATGCTATCAGTCTAAAGAAATTATATAATTTTAAATATATTATTTTTCTATTGTTTGTTTTTCTTCAAGTTTTCTATTTTCTTATATTTTTTCAACAATTATAATCTCATATTTTGGTATTTGTCAATTTATTTTTTAATGTAATGTTTTTAATGTTTTTCTTTTCAAATTTTATGTCTTCTTTTTCTTTTACAGATAAATTTGAATAATTCATTTTTATTCATTTTTCCTCTTAAATTTTAAATTATTTACTATCATGGTTTGAAATATGTTTTCTCTTCCCTGAGTTATGATTTTTTTAAATTCCTAATATTAGTTCACACTCTCTATATATATTGTTCAATTTTTTCAATCATTAATAAAACATTTTTATTCATCCACTCAAGTTCAAATACATTTTTTTAAACTTGTAGAAAATGACACTTGATGTTAATACAATTTTTTCAAATATAAATTCATTTAGTTATAATTAATTGATAAAAATACAGTTTAGCCGAATCACTTGGCGCGATTTCAAAAATTGCCAAACTTGACAATTTTTTTTTTGCCTGAACGTAAAGTCCGCGAAGCGGACCAGGGTAGCCACATTTGGAAAACTACCACCATATAATTCCTGTCGCCAAGGGTGGTTGGGCTAAACTGCATTCCAACCATTTAATTTACCGGGTGAATTAAGAAACAAGCCAATGCTTCTACTATGTGATTTGTCTTGCAGTGGCCAATTTGGTAGATCGTCGGCGTAGAATCTTCATGTCTTCGGATCGAAGCATAAATATTTTTTATTTGATTTTCAAATAATTAATTTTAGTTTTATATGGGAGAAAAAAAATTTCTCTTGTATAAGATATTTAGCAGGATATAAATTTTGGAATAAATACCGTGAGTGACGAAGCATGTATATCGCTGGAAAAAAAATTTCCTTTGCCACTTAACATTGTGATTCTGTCACATGTATATACATATTTATATTAGTTGTAATTATTTAATAAAAAGTAGCTAAAATAAAAATTTTCTTTCTTGACCTAAGAAGAAATTGACTTAATTTTTTTTATATATTTCTTTTTTTTACGTATAGTTTTAATTTTTATTTATTGAAGTAAATTCCTAGAGCTTGCTTTTGACTTAAATATTAATATTTAAATGCGTATAAATTTCAAATTTCACACACACGCACGCAGATATATATATATATATATATATGTAAATGAGAAATAAAAATTGAACATGTGCGCACTATTTTTTTTTATTATCATCTTATCTTTAATATAACCGAATGTAACTGTTAGCTTTTACTATTATTGTTTTGAAATTTTTGAAGAATCTTTTCAGTTTGAAGCATTTACTATTTTTCGCATTTCGTGAGATGTCTTATGAATTACATTCATCAACAATATTTCATAAAGTTCACATTTAAGGAAACACGATTTTGTATTATGCTAACTACTTTAAAGAAATTTAAACTTAAGTTGTCTCGATATTTATATTTGTATGCCAAGAAGGAAATGGGCAATTTAATTTCATATTCGAATTTTGATGACATAGTATGGGTAACACTAATGAAATTGTATGTTCCTTTTCAGTCAAAAATGATCTATTATGACGAAAAATATATGATTAAAGATAAATGCAGTATAACTTTAGAGGAAGAACATGTAATTGCAGTAATCAAAATGATGATTTTCTGAGATTCTCGGTTATTTAAAAATGACACGCAACAAGACGAATTGCTCTTTTCTTATGTTTGGCATACATTCTGAACAGCTAAATGTCTGAGAAGGTTGATATCAGCTTTAAACTTTTAGAGCAATTTATTTGAAGGTTTTATAAAAAGAAAATAAAAAAAACCTTTTTTTCTCATTATTCATTTTAGGTTACATTTTCCTGAAATTAATTATTATTTCATGCAACGCATATTACCAATTTAGAAAGCTCAGATTTTTATTTGTTAGTTTTCAAACTTTTTGCAGTAATATTACTACAAAAATAAGCATGAACTTTTAATTTTAATTAGAGGAAACCAATAGTACTTTTAGAGTCAGTCTTTTCTGAATCCTTATAAAAATGATTAAAAAGTAATTTATAGTAGAGTTTGTTTCGTTCATAAATCTTGATCAACATAACTATTGATTATCATATATCTGTTCTGTGCGATAGAACTACACTATTTTTACTATATGATTGCTATAGATATTAGTTATAAAGGAAAAAGAAAGTATACTATTTTATAATTTTCTGGAAACATTACGCTCATACATTAAAAAGTAATGATATTTCTCATTTTTCCTGTATGTTTTATTCAGAACATTTTGTTCAAATTTATTTCTTGTTTAAATAAAATTTGGCTTTGATTTAATAATTAGATAATTCAAAAATATGTTTCAGTGTACAACATTGCAATAATTTCTTGAAATAAATGTTTTAATTTTCTTCTAATATATGATTTGAAGAATAATAAATACATAATATGAGAAAAAAAACGAAGGAAATAATTTTCGAACTGGTAGAATTAACTGACACGATGTATTTGAGTATATTACATATATTACATCAGGCTATGTAGTATTTCTTTTTTCTAAGACTTTGAACTATGATGATTTCATATACATAAGATCACGTTAACTCGCATTAATTGGAGCAAGAATCAGTCCTGGATATTCAAAATCTGACTTAGCCTGATAATGCGAAATAAATAAATAAAATAAAACATACTGAGAGGAAAGTATCTATATATTGAGTTAATGGAGTGCGAATCCCTTTTACGGATGATAAAGACGTCTACTGGATGAACAATATAGAAACGTGATTAAAGTTGTTCCTTTGCATTTTCCATTTAGACAATCAAGCATCTATGTCATTTGTTAATGGTGATAAGAGATGTTACTAAGGTTTGCTTGACTACATGTATAATATTTCCTCCTTTATCTTGATCGTTTGAAAAGAGATTTCTGTTAAGAAAATCCTTTTTTAAGACACGTGGATAAGACAATTATATGACATTGTGGAAACTTGCAGATCGTTTCTCTAATTAAGGCTACCTTCGTGTATTTTTAAGCATATGACCCGAAATTAAATTTTTTTTCCTGATATAAAAGCACTCGATCGTTGTTTTTATATTCAGACTTCGTAATCAGTCAGAGAGCACCATATTTTATAATCCTACTCATTTCTAGCTGAATCATTCCCTTAATTTTACCTTCTGGTGTAAAATATGTTCTATGTTTCGTTTCCTTACTGTAGTGATAATGGTGTCTTAACTTTGCGTATTCATATGAAAATTGATGAATTTTTGGAATACTGTATCATATAGACATATATGTGCTACAATGACGCAAACTTACATGAAAATTGGAACTATTTTCTGATTTTAAATCTGTTCGAAGGTTTCATCAGGTTCTTTGACACTAAGAAGAAGAAACCTTAGAAAATTTCTTCCTGCAGACCGATTAGGGTTATCTGGAGATTAAGATCCAAGTTAAAGGATTTAACAAGATTTTACTGTACAGTTCCAAATCTGTTTCTTATTCAGTTAATCATATAAAACTACAAGTTCTTCATCTTCGAAAGGGAAATTTAAATTTGTACGATTTAAAGTGTATTAATAATAAAAACACACAGAGCTATCATAAAACTCAAAACACACAATCAAAATTAAAAGTTTTCTAAACTCAAGAATTTCGTTTCAGGAACTAAATAAAACATCACTTTAGAGAATTGATTTATTAGTCAAGAAAAGGCTTAATTAATTTTAAGCTGATTTTTGTTAGTTTGTAATGCATCAAGTTACAGATATTTCAATATTAAATTTCATATATTTATCTTTAAATAAATTATAAAAATAAAGCATTATGCGTTAAAAATCCCA
The DNA here is from genome assembly GCA_019974015.1 of Nephila pilipes. Taxonomy (NCBI): domain Eukaryota; kingdom Metazoa; phylum Arthropoda; class Arachnida; order Araneae; family Nephilidae; genus Nephila; species Nephila pilipes. Next base: position 808,584 of record BMAW01077340.1, read on the forward strand.
TTACCTTGAACTGTTAACAGGAAATTTTTATCTGATGTTTACATTTATGAATTATAAAAAAAAAATAATATATGTAATAAATTATAAAAATAAAGTATTACACAATAAAATTCCCGTTACCTTGAATTATTAACGGGATATTTTTATCTTGAGCATACATTAAATAGAGTTTTAATTTAGAATTTTTAGACTTAAATATTATGTATATCGTGTCATGTCATTCAGCATTAAATTTTTTCTTCAATTTTATTCTATGTTTCACTTTTCAATCATAATATATAATCATACACGTATGATAATGTAGAAAGACTGAGGAAATGTATGATGTGTTTCCTTATTCTGAGAAATGAAAATTTAAAGGTAAAAATACGTTTCTGATTCATGTTTGAACTCGATGTTTTCATCATTTTTGAGGGTTTGTGTTGAATATATATCGAAAATCAAATTAAATTTAAAATTATACGAGAAAAAAAATTGATTAATAGAAAATGTAAGGAAATGAGATGTGCATTAACATGACTCTAAGGTAATAAATGCTAAGCAACCGCAGACTTATGCTGCCTTATTAATTTTGTGAAAAGAAAAGAAAATTCAAATATTTAAGTTCTGTTCAATAATTTAAATTGAAATCCAAAAATTTAAAACAATAATTTAAATTTTATTGACAATATGAATTTTTCATCCGAAAAAATATTTATAAAATCAAACTATTTATCTGTTAAAGTTGCCAGTAAATCAATAGTTGATCTAGTGAGATATTAATAAAATTAAAATTAGTTTTCCGTGAAGAAAATTTTGTATCTTAAGAATAGTTAAACATTTTTTTAACTTTAAAAATGTTAAAAGCTTTGTTGATAAATTTAATTTATAGATTTTGATTTTTAAATTTAGTATACGTTATTTTAAAGAATATTTTTAATTTATTAATAATAATTATTTTAATAATTTAATTACATTACCTTTATGTTGAAAAGAATTTTTTCATTTCCTAAATAGAAAATATATATATATATTGGTGTTTATAGATACATGAATGAAAATTTTAACTGGTTATATTAATTTAATCCATACATTTTCCAACATTTTTCCGCTCATTAAATTTAAGTTAAGAATCTTCTGTTCGCCGCACTGGCCTAGCGGTTAACAGTTTTCATCGAGTCTTGATGCTACTTAAGACCGATGCACATTACATCTGTCGAGGCTCAAAACCCTCTCATAGGCGTGCTGTGGAAGTTAGAAGAAAGGGCGCCAGCTCAGGTGTCGCCCTCAGTACTTGACCAATATTAAAAATTACGATGTCTGTTGCCACTAGACATCGTATTGTTTCTAGAGAGAGAGTAGTTGTGCTGGTTAATAAAATCAGTCATAAGCTTCTTCTGATTATGATTCATTTCGTGTTTTCATCGATTATTTCATAAAACATTTTCTCAAGTGAATAACTTAAGTAATATTTTAATAAATTATACAAAATGAAAGGTATGTTGTCGTCAGTTAGTTTCAAGCATTGAATTCCGTATAGTTTTTTCGGAGATTAAAACAGATGAAGCAGAGTCGTCATTAATAAGGCTGTTTTAAAATGAGGCAATGTACAAATTAAATTAAAAGTTGGCTAGTAAATGATCTGAAAAAAATATAAAACCTGTTAAATAACTATCTTCTAAACCTGCAATCATTCAAAATGAGCTAATATTATAGAAAAAGATATTTAATTTTTAAATTCGGGTACAACAAAGTTTCTTTAATTTTAAAGAGCATATAAATTTATAAGCATATAGTATTTTTCTGCATTTTCTTCCCGAAGGCGTATAAATAATTAGTTAGTTGTACTGTTTTAGATGGTATTCGAAGTGTATTAGTCAACAAATGTTAAATGTGAGTTCTTACATGAAAGGTTTAAGAACGTGTTTTCTTTGTATAAAAGTTTCTTATACGCGTGCTTTTTCTTAACGCGTACCTTATCATAATAAGTCGTGGGCTTAAGAATGTCAAAAAGAGAAATTTCGAATTAGTGTTCTGTAAAATACGAGCTTATATAAGGATCGATGAATTAAAATAAGAGCAAAGATTTTCACAGATTTCTGAAAATTTAAGAGTCTATTCGCATTTAGTGGAAAGCCCTTTACATTCAATGAACACTTTAAAACTCTTATTCAGTTTGAAAATGAGAGCAATTGAGTCATTAACAGAAATAATTAAATGTTAGTCTGTTGCGCAAAACTCGTGCGTGAACATTTCAATGCTTCATTTTGAGCTCCGTTTCTTCTTCCATAAGTATATTAAAACATTACATGTAAACAAAAAACACAAAAGACAATAATTTAATTATGTAAAAATAATTACCCCTTTTATTTTAATATTACTTTTAAGAAACAGAGCTTATTCTCTCAGATCATATATGTGCTATTATCAATTTACATGTACCTCAAAGCTAGGCAAATTTTCGATTTTATGATGAAAAACAAAATATGTGTATGTTTACGCTACCATTCTTGTCCACTTTTACCAGTAATGACCTTATTTTTTTTTAAAAAAAAGTACTATATCAATGATAAACTTCATAAGATATTCTTGTTAGAGTGAAGTAAAACTCAGAAAAAATTAAGAATTTTTTACTTGTTGATCGGTGTCTTTTTGACCTAACCTTATATGTAATCAGAAAAACAAAAAGGCGCGCATATATATATATATATATATATATATATGCATAAATATATATACTGATGTCAATACGAGGATTATTCAATATATCCTTAGAAAATACCGGAAAGGTGCTTGTAGTATTGAAATGGTTTGTTTTTAGTAAACATCATGACTCATTAGACCATTGACTCTAGTGATCATGACGCTTTTCACACTTCAAAAAAGTTTGATTTATTTAACCGGCCGATTAGACCATCTTCGCCTTCTTTAGTGTAGATTCACAGGAAGCAACTCATTGATTGTTGATTGATTTCCAATTCATTATAATAAATCCATTTATCTTTGACGATGAGAACTTGACGTGAAATGACGTCAACAATTCGATGTGGCTAAAATCAAATTTTGATTTGGTAGCAAATGTCTTCCAAATCAATATCAACTTATGAATCAATGTCACATTTGTTATGACGCCTTTTAAAAGATTATTATTGCACCCAATGGTAACAACAATTTACCTCAATGATGCCCTCGGTCTTCGAATAAAAGTACTATTTGAACAACTCTCGTGAAAATAATCCTAGATGAAACAAAGTTTCATATTCTATGTACAGGTTTATTCCATGCAGAGAAGATTTATCCATGCGATTTTGTCTTTCATTTTCTTTTAACTTGGCATGCATGTATCAGAGATAATAACTTAAATATGTTTGCAGCATCAATGTTTATGTAATCTTTCCAGAGTTAAGAGAGACATTCTGAATTTCATCGTAATTCTTATATTCCCGAGCGACACCTCAACAGGAAGTCAAATTATCCTTAAGGAATTGAAAAATTAAATAAATAAGAAGTGAGTGCTGCAGCGTAATAATATTTATAATCAGTGATGTGTTAAGCTGAGAAGTGTAAGTGACATGGGGATCACATTAGTCAAATTCTGTGTATGGTTAAATGATATTGATTTCCAATTATAATAATGTTCACCACGGTTTATTTAACTTATAATGTTTACTTGCAAAATCAACTGAGCACATCTGCGGCTGATGTAATATTTTTGAGTGATTTATCACTTTAATTATTGAATATTATATTATCGAAACAAATTATGTTGTACATTATCGTGGCCCTTAAGCCAATATGATTAATATGATTTGTTCCATGTTCAGGAATAAACTGTTAACGGCTGACTTTTTTACTATATCTTTTACCCTTTTGTGAACGTTTGTGATGCATTTCTGTAACATTAGATCAGGTTTTGCTATTTTGAGTTAAGTCGTATAAAATAAACTCAATATATGCAGGTAAGTAATTTTAATACCTCTTTACCAAATATATATAATATACGGTGAAGTAAGAAATAAATATATTATCTTCAACTTAAGTGCTTTCAGATATATATATATATATATATATATATATATATATATATATATATATAAGGTTTCAATATAGAATATTTTATTAAATATTCTATATTGAAACTTTTTATACTCAAATTAGTTAAGTACTATTGACTTCCAAAATTTATCTGGCAACAGTGCATGGTGGTGGACATCATCACTTAAAAAGTTCCTTAACCTATTGCACTCGGATTCATGATTACTTATCAAAGATATGATCTTTTGAATCTTTGCCTTTACAACTATGAAATTTGAAATGATTTTTCATGAAAAGCAAGGATTCGGGAATGTAGTTTTTACGGTTTTTAACTGGAAATATTTAATTATGATGTTTTACTGTTTCGAAAAAAATCTTAAATTTTTAATGGAATAATTTTTAATTGGATATTTTTAATTGGATAATTTTATTATATAATTTTAATTGGATATTTTAAACGAATATTTTTAAATGGATAAGTTTTAATTAGATAATTTTTAAATGGATAAGTTTTAATTGGATAATTTTTATTTGGATAATTAATAATTAGATAATTTAACAAATGGTTTTTGTATAAAAAATTTGAATTGGAAGGATTTTAAGTGAAGAATATATTTTATTAGTTTGGAAAACAATTGTTTTTGAAAATAATTAGTAATTGCGATATCACGACATTCAATTTTTCTTCTTTGTTTATTGTTTCTTTTCTGTAAATTATAATTTGAATTTTGGAGTAATCCAATTTTACCCAACAAGATGCATTGGGGGAGGGTTGGTACCATAGAACTACTTTAACCTTACAATTCAGTCCCCAGTCTGAGTATGCATGCTTTGTTTTGTTGGGTATTCGAATTATTCGATTCATTTTTTGGTTGAAATTAGTTTCAAATTTGATTTAATTTCTATTCATCTCTTAGTTTCAAATTTGATTCAATTTCAAATTTTTTACTTAGATCTATAAATGTGTTTTTTTTTTTGTTGATTTTGTATTTCAATTGTTCTCATATTTTTATGTTTTTTAATGATAAATTCATTGATTTATCTTATACATACATACATATATATATATATATATATATATATATATATATATATATATAGTACTGAAACGTAAATAAAAAAAATCTTTTTCGCTTCGAAACCCGTTATCGTTTTATGGCATGATACTGCACATATATATTTATAAAAAAATTACGAATGGCTTTCATTAAAACAAAAAGAAAGGCTAAACAAATAAATAAAAAAAATTGTTTTATGCAATGCTGTGGGAAGAAACTGATGCTGCCACGAAAGGGACTGTTTGCAACACATCAATTAAAGTTTATTTTAATTTAATTTGTTCTATTGCGTGATCTATTACAAAAGCCTCTTTGTTGACAAATAATTGTATATCAGTATTAATAATATTTGACTACAAAACTTCCAAGAAAGGAATTAAATTAAAAAGGAGAAGAAAAATCTTGTTGCAAAAGAAAAATAAATAAAATAAAATAGAAAAAGGGCTGCCTCACAATTGTCCTAAAAGTCTGAATAGTTATATTCATTTCTTCAGTCCTATTTCTTGTTTCTTGATTATTTTTTATTAAATTAATTAGTCGATGTTAAAATACATTAATCGATATCAAAAGAAATACTCCACTTAAGGGGACTTAGTACCTTACGAAATCAAAAGTAGAACGTTTTGACAAACTTTTTTCAATTCTTCATAAAACAACAATTTTTGCTCATTTCAGTATGAATCTTTGCCAGTTTGTGTAATAAAGTGCATAGTTTAAAATATTGGGTCAAGCTTTGCTATTAAATTAATATATTTTCTTATACAACATGAAATATGCGTACAAAAATTTGAAAAATAAATGAGCTTACCTTACGTTACCCACAAGATAACTTTTGAAAGATGTACAGTAGAACCATAATTCTTATACCAAATTAAAGCTAAATAATGACCTTATTCTGTAAACCTCAAATTTTAAATTTATCTTACATTAAAAAAATTGAAAAATTAAAATGTTATCAAGTTTGTATTTAGTAACTTTTTTTTCATGTATCATGTTATAAAATAAAATCTAATCATCCTATTAACAAAATTAAGGTTCACAGAATAAAGATTTACAAGTACAACACTCGTGTAAAATTTCAAAGCTCTGCATGCAAAAGATTTTTTTAATCCTGTGGGAAAGTGTAAAAATAGCAAACTGAGTAAAAGAGGTTTGTTTACATTGCATTACATAGAACAAGCCACTTCAAACATTTCTATTTTTTGTTGCACAGGACGTAATAATTGTCGGATTTTGACGCGGTTTGTTTTAAAATGCTCCTAAGATTTAGTACTATTTTTTAAAATCAAATTTGAAAAATTGAACTTTTGAATTTGCAAAGATACTAAGTCCCCTTAATAAATATTTATGAAATTTATGGAGGAAAATTTAGTCGGGCATCAAGCCTATACGAGTATGCGTAAGACACAACGAAATTCTGAAAAGTGTTCAGATATGATTACTTTGTGATTTAATTAATACAATACCCTCTTGAGAAGCTAACATTACTATAAAGACTCACTAAAATAATCTGTTACTATACGACCAGGCAATTGTTTTAACATGTTTCTTGAATTCGGGTAGAAAATGCTACGGAGAGTTAAACGGTTTAACTTTAGATTTAAGACCAATGAATAGGATAAAATAATTCAGGGAATGCCATTTGTAAAAATGTAGAATGTGACAGTAATTGAAAAAAGAAATTATACACAAATTAAATAGAAAAAAAATTACAAACAAATTAAATGAAAAAAAATTACATATAAATTAAATCTTGAACAATAAATGAATTATTTAAAAGAGTCAAAGATTAAAAGTAATGTGTTAATCTCTTTTTCTCGCTTTTCTTAGGATATAATAAACTTATAGGCGTTATTAAATTGATTTCGTCATGATTTGACAAAACAAATCGAATTTGACGAAGCAAGAAGACATTTTCCTTTATCTTCTTTGTAAATATTTCATTACTTTATTTATATAAAAAAGTTATATTTAGAAATAATGTTTTGTGATTAATCAAATTTAATTTTAATTTCATTGCTTTTGTTCCATCGATTTATTTCATTCAGTTCCTTAATATATATAGAAATTGTAAGTTATTTTCCAGCATAGAGGGAAAACTAATAAAATAATGTTTATATTTATTTAAATATGAAATAAAAATTACTGCTTGACACCCTTGAAGACAGTCACGTAGTCGAATTGCGGCCGGTAGTTTTTGTTGATTCGGGGGTTCGAGCATTGATGCCACGAAACACTCATTATGTAACCCTGGGATAGTGCATGTTAAATATATAGAGGCTGAAAGTTTCCCGTAGGTCTGCTGTGAAAATTAAGAGACAGAGGTGCAAGCTCAGGTGTCGTCCTCGTCACTTGATCCAGATGCAAAATTCCGAGGTTTGTTGCCAATAGCCCTTGAGTTGTTTCTAGTGCGACGTTAATAAAAACAAAACCAAACTACGCCCTTAAATAAAATCATTTGTAGCGATGTTTTGTATAAATAGTATTTTACTTATATATTTCGGGCTTATTAAAACAGTTTAATAATAAATACCGAATTCAGTTAATATATTGGGTATGTAAATTATGGCACTAAAATAAATTATAGTAAAACCGTATCGTAGATAATTGAAACTACGAGTTCAGTGTTTTGTTTCGTGTCGCCATTAGTTTTGCTTCTAAGGATTAAAATGCCCATTAAATTACAATTATAGGCATTTAAAAACATAATTATTCATTTACGTAACACACAACCAAACATTGTGAGGTTTTAATCGTAAAAATGCTCATACATTTACCATAATACTTAGATCATTGTCTTCGAATTCAATGTTAAGATTCAATACTTTATTCTGAAAGGGATTTATAAAATAACAACTGAGAACAAGAGCAAACAGAAAACTGCGCTTGATTTAAATTTCCTACATAAATATTTAAGAGATAAATATTTAAACGATAAGCTTTTATTCTCTCTGCTCTAAGCATGTTTACTATAAACTATTTAGGCTTTTAAAATATATATTAAATCTAAGATATATGAATTTAAATACGTAAAGAGAATTTCAGATTGATGCATTTAAGTACGTAAAGAGAATTTCAAATATAAGTACCAAATAGAATTTTAGATGTTAATACCAATCCACATTTACCGGTTTTGTATGTATGTATCATCAAAGAAATGTATAAGAACTCAATGAATCAAGAAAATTTTAAAATAGTTTTATTTTTTCAGGTAAGCTTTATTGCTAATATTAAAATACGGTTTTGGTTTGAATAGTTAACCTGTATTTATAAACTATTGTAATAGAATCTTTATTGCGTCAAACATTTATAAAATTTTATGAAATTTACAAGTGGTAAAAATTTATTTTTATCAGATTTTAATTTCATTTTATATAGCGAATTAGAAGATTGGTTAAAGCATAAAATAAAGTTTGTTTTCTGAACAAGTTTTAAATTTTAATAAATTTTCTGAAGAATATAATTTTTAATACGTTTACAAATTTTGAATAGTGATAAACCGAATTTTTTTCTATACATTGATAAAATTTGGTAGAAATGTTTCTCATATTGTTCTTAAGAGCCTGAAGAAGGATTTTGTAATGTATGGATCATAAGTGGAATGATTTACATTTTAATGATAAGAATGGAGTAATTTTTTTAAAAAAAACATGTTTGTTATTTCGACTCATATAAATCTGAAAATAGAGGGAATTATTAAAAGTTCTAGTTCAGACTCTATAGATATGTCATATCTATACATATGCTGAATAACAATGTTGTTGAAAACTTTTTCATTAAAACTTTTTTATATTTAGAAAATGTGCTATTTTTTCCTTAATAGTTTGTCACTGTAATAATTAAAACTTTTAAAATGCTTTTATGTACATTATAATTCAGATTTTACTAAAAATAAATTAAAAAATATTCATTCCTACATTTTTTCAAAATCAAGGTAGCGACAGTAGTCGGATACCTTAATCCTATAGAATTTTTTCTACCTTCTTCAAAAATCTAGTATTAAATCTATTTGGAAGTAGAAAAGAAAAAGAAGAAAAAGAAGGCTATAAATGGAGAACCAAAAATATTTTGCTTATTTTAAAGAAATAATTGCAATAAGATTATTATAAAATATTAAAAATATTGTTTATTTTAAATATCAATTAAAATAAGATTATTCAGGAAAATTAAAATAATATTGCTTATTTTAAATAAATAAACATTTGATTTCTATGTTAAGAGGACCTATTACTTTGAGACAATTATATGTTACATTAGCATAATTTTCCTTTTCTAGTTCTTTTGCGCAAAATGTATATCAAAAGAAAAATTTTACGAAATATTAAAAAAAAATTACTGTTCTCTTCAAATGATGTAATTGATAAAAATTTTACTTCGATGTTAAAATAACCCTTTTCTTTGTTAGAGTTATAGCTCATCTTGACATGGTGATTGTAGTAGCCTATCTTTCATGGTCGTGGACTTGTGACTGACGGTTTCAGTCGAGTCGTGGGTGCGAGCCTTGTTGCCACTGAAGACCCGCCGTGCAGCCGGGGCTGATGTACGTTAAATCTGTTATGGTTCATAAAGTCACTCTGTGGGCGTGATGTGTACGTTAGGATAGAGAGATGGCAGTTCAGGTGTCGTCCTCGTCACTTTACCGAGAGCAGGTCCATCACTAACGGCTCTCGTGTTGCTTTTAGTGAGGCGTTAATAAAGCCAAACCGATCATCTTGTAGGATTGTCATTTTCTTATGTTCTTTTATCTCAAAATATAATTTCAGGAAAGAAAATTAGTACTTAATAATTCCGCGTCTAAATGTGATTACATATTGCTTTAATTAGTGTTAGAAACTATTAATAATAAACGTAGCAGAAAATTCACTTTTAATTAGACTTCGCTGGTTTACTAGAAGTATTAGAGTAGGTATATATGGTTAATATAACATATTAACTTAGTATAATTAAATTTTATATGAAATTTCAGTCTGCAAACTATAACAACATCGAGCTAAGCACTTTAGTAACTTTACGTAAAGGAACTATTATTATTCGCTGGCAGAGTTTTCTCGTAATAAATTTCTTCGCAGAGAAATTTACGGTTCCATAATTCCAGATTAATATAATAACATAAAATAGCAGACTGGAATTATTATTACTTGATAAAATTGTGGTTACAAAGGCAAAGAATTTCATTATTGTGTTACAAAAGTAAATAAACTTTAGTAAGAGTTACTTTAAATTATAGTAAAAGATTTCTATAAGATTTTCCGAGTTGAGAAGTAGAGGAAAATTTACTTACTCTGGAATTAACATAATTTATTTATTAAAAGTCGGTCTACTTCTTTTTAAGGTTTATAAGAATCCTCTCGGAAAAAAAAAATATGCCTGGTAAGTCTATTAAATTAATGATGGTAACCCACATAATATATTTTATCAAAATTATTATCTTGTAGTATAATTATTTAATACATAAGAAAAAAACTATTTGTATATAATCAAGTGAATATGTGTTTTCCTTTTTGTTTGGTACCGAACAAGAGATTTCCTATTGAAAGGCTCTTGAACAATCCATCATGAAAATTTAACAACATCATCCATTAATTTATGTATTGATCGAGAAAAGAATAAAAATTGAGACTTTGTAGTTTTTTTTGTATATGAATTATATGAATTAGATTTAAAAATTATAATATAATACTAAATCTACTCCAAGTGTTTCTTATCAATAACTAGTGTTGTTATCTGACGTTATATGTCTTATAAAACTTATTGATTTAAGTAAAGTAAATTGAGAAAATTTATCTTATTTTTTTTAAAAAAAAAGCACTGTCTTAATATAATCAAGGAAATACGTGTTTTCCCTTCTAATTTGGTACTGAACAAGAGGACTTCCAATAGAAAAGCTGCTTAAATAATTCTGGAAGACGGCTTCATATAACAATAGGTTCTAGCAAGCTACGCATTGATTTAAAGAAAAATAAAAAATTAAATATTGCATACGAAATATTTGACTTAGTTTTAAAAAATAATAATTTAAACCTAAATCTACGCCAAGAGTTTCTTTTTTTTTTTTAATAACAAGTAAGAAGTTCTACTGTAAATGCATTCATCACGTGTTGCGTCGAGAATGTTCATATCACAAATAGTAATTGCGGATAAATAAGTCGCGACTTATACGTGTTTAAATGTTGAAGTATAACGAGTGTGATGTATCTGAGGAATTTTATTTTTCCTATGTCTTTGGATCTTCAATAGCTTGGATCGTAAGTTATTCTCGAGCAAAACGGTTGATGTAGAATTCAAAGTGACGTTTTATCCTGATAAAGAGTGCTCAAGTTGAATTAAGACACAGTGCAACGAATTTGAACTTGAAACTTGTCGAACTACGGAAAGGAACGCCTTGCGTAAAGACATCGTAATGCATGTGCGTTGCCTTGTAGAACAGGAAACATAGGAAGTGTCCGAACTGATAACGTTCGTATCAACATTTATTAAATTTGAAATGGCTGAAAAATGAAATGAAATTGAGGAGATAGCGACATTGAAAAAAGTTAATTGGAACACAGTGGTGAATGTAACATTGGTGATCAATTATTTAATTTTTATACGGATGAGGTGGATTTTTGTATAAATAAGTGTTTTTGTATAAATAACTTATTTTAATTATAAGATTCCATTTTACTATCTCATTTACATATTCTTTTTCATAATATGGTAATATATAGTCTAAAGCAAAATAAATTGAGGCGACGGAAATAACGTTTGATAGAAATCAGCAGAGCTCGTTCGGAACAAGGTCAAGGTTATTTTTTGTTTATTTATATATTACAAAATGTAATATATAAATAAACAAAAAATATGTTGTAAATGTTAATTGCAACATTGCATAGTTATGTTATAAATGTTACAAAATTGTATAAATGATTATTGCAACTGTTTGGAAAGGAATTAATGAATAAAAGAACATTAAAAATGTCATGTTTCTGAAAACTTAGGTGCGACGTATACGGCGGTCTTATCTAATGAATTTTTAATTCTCTTTAGAGAATTATCATTTGTGCTACGTCAGAGGTTTATCTACTTAAAATTACGGTGTATGAGTTGAAAAAATACAACTCACAATTTTTTTGTAAAAGTTAACATTAAAACGGGGGGAAACTAAATGGTTGTTAAAAAATAAGAAAAAATACCCTTTTCAGTTTATTATTTTTTTAAGTACCGGTTAGATTTTAATAAAATTACCCATATGCATAGGTTAATATGATATAAAAAAACAATAGAACAGTTAAGGTTTCCGCGTATGACATTGCGTACTGCTTCTCACAGCAAAAATTCTGAGAAAAAGGATTACAAGATGGAACAAAAAAACAATGGTTGACAGAGAGTTTGGTCCCCTCATGCAGTTACATAACTTCCGGAAAGTGAAATAAATCTGTAAATGAAACAATTTATGAGCTTCTTTTGCTGACGGCCCCATTTCTTTAGGAACGCTGTTTTCAGATCCTGGATGATGCTGGGAAAAGGAAGGTGAGCTGCAATTTTCCTCCCAAAACATGCCATGTTGCAGTGGTTCTTAAGTTTTTTAGTCTGGCGACCCCTTTTCAACGTCTAAGAATTTCAAACTACCCTCTGCCATCCCAATCAAAAGCATCAACATTTCTCGTCACACCAAATTGGTTAATGAAGCCACAAATATGAGCATGCATGACAAAATTAGGCTGTTTAATTTTTCTTATTTAAGTTTAAAAAGTAATTAATTAAGTAATATTAAAATTATTTAGTTATTTATTTTTAAATAAAAATTTCCTTCGTCGAATTAAAATAAAATACTCAAAGTTTTTGTTATCAACAGGTAAACATTTGAGTCAAATTTAGATTTTATAATAAATATTATCTTAACCAATCTTTGAAGCATCTTTAAAAAAAAGTACAATTGAAGCAATAAATATTCCAACATAAAAATAAAAAAATAATAGTAATATAAGTAATTTTAGAACTTGCTCCAAGTACACATAAATTAATGAAAGATAATTATGTTTTAATGAGAGGGATGTGACTGCTTTTTTTTTCTACATAACAAATTGTATCTTGGTGCAATATTTGACACTGCTGGATGAAAAGCGCTACTTACAAAATGTATTACATGAAATTAAAGTTAATGATGGACTATGAATAAGAAATTTCCTTAAATTCATATATGTAAAACTTTCACGACCCCAACATTTCTATGAGTTCCCATTTGTGGTCGCCATCCGCAGTTTAAGGATCACTCTTCTGTAGCGTTAAGACGGAAGTTATAAGGTACCAGTTTCCTGCTATAAGTAATAAGGTAGAAGTAATAAAGTACTAAAGGTTAAAATGTATTAACTGAAAATTGAATCGAAATTATCTTAAATATGTTTGAGCAATGTAGCTGCTTTAATTGTTTTGAGATGATTTTACAATTGTTAAAAAACATAAAATGCATTCATATATTGCTAATTTTTAGTATTAAAATTTAGATTTAATATTCGCCATTTAAGTAATGGAGTTATGGGAATGACATTAGTAAGTTTACGAGCAATATACATAAGATGGTAATGAACGTTGCAAAAGCCACTCGGAAAAAATAATAAAAAAGTTTAAAAATATTAAAATAAAAATGAATGTAAAATTCAATAGGAAAAAAAATAATTCCAACTGCTCTAGTAATTTAAAAATAAAGAAAATATAAAAATACAGAAAGCAATTGCATGGAAATTAAAACAATAATAATTATTTTGAGAAAATGGCTACGAAGAATATAAAAAATTATTTCAAAATATTACATACAAGACATTAGTAGAAATATCATTTCCAAAATGTGCAGAGTCTGAATGGAAATAACAATTTAACCAACTCTGGAATACTTTTTACTCTAATTTTCCAAGAAACTTCTAATTTTGAATAAATTTAAAATTTGATAAAAATCTTTTTTACGATGTCATTAGAAAAAGGCTTCGAATCTCATTCCATATGATCTATTATTTTTATTTCAACCTCCAAAGAATAATTTCCATTTTCCTTCACAGAAAGGTAGAATAATCTCAGTTAGTAGCTATAACAACCAAAGAGACTGTTATTTATAGGACAAATGCAAATTGTGTCTGAGAAAATAATCATAATAATACAGTTATAATACTCTTCCAGAGATATTTACTTTAACGTGAACTTCGTCTTTGGAAAATACAAGTGAACATTATCATTATCCTGTTATTTACTTAATACGAGCTATCCTTTTTTTATTCTTCTTAGTCACGTAACAACTACAGAAAGTAAAAGCTACAATATTTGTCATAACTGTAACGGGGAATTTTTATAACTTTCTAACAGATTTATACTTATGGAGTAAGCATAAACGAAGACTTGGTTCGTAGCCTTAATATAATACACTCTGTAACATAAAAATATTTTATCCGAATGAGTAAAATTCAGGATATATTTTTTTTGTGATAAAAATAAAAGACCAAAAGTAATATAGGAATTAAATGCGTTGTACAGGTTATACAACCGCAATAGCAAATAAAAAATAAAAAATTCTGGCCTATTGCTATGCTATTGCTGGCCCTGGTACAAGCAATTATTCGCTAGAGCATTGACTCATAGATTTACAGTTATCCTCCTGTGGGATTATTTATTATACATGTCCTAATTAATAAGTCATATCGGTGCTATTCTTGACGGTCGAACATGTCTGCTCATCAGAGCCCAAACAAGCTATATTTCGGAGAGATCTACTGATCGCTCCGATCAGGGAAGTATTGGAAAAAAAACGAAGATAAGAAGTAGAAGTGTGTTCCAGAAGTGTCCGGAAATAATCCTGTTGAAATGTAAAATTAGGTGATAGTGAAGTGAAGAGTATGGTTATATAGGACATAGAATTCACGTCCTACCCCCATTGTGTAAGGGTGTCGCCAATGGCAACCAAAAGGGGGCTATCAAATAAAATCTATCTCATTTCTGGCTATCAAATCAATGACATCCCTTACTAATTTTCTTGGTTATAGGGCTTCATAGTGGACGATACTCAGGAGTGTTCAAGATGTTTTGGATATCCTCCTGGATGTCTCCAGACTTATCTTCACTGGTCATCGGTACTCAATTCGACTTGGGAGTGATAGTTGAAAGCAGTTCTCCTCCATTCCTTACGACTACAGGTTTAATGTGCCTTGTACACTTGTTTGGAAAGGTGAGGAGAAGTCAATACAATGGCCTCCGGAACCTCAGGCCCAGTTCGATGAGTCGTTAATTGTTGTAAATTGCAGTTACTTGTGTTCCAGTTGTACGTTGAATCACTGATAAGGACGCATCAGGGCGCTGTGAACGCAAATAAAACGATTGCTTCGTCCTCCTGTTCTTTTATCGCTATCAACTATTACCATATTGACGCATAGAACGGCTACGGTTCACTCACTCCTGCCAACAATGTCGAATGACAGCATCACTCTGACTCAAATGTCAAACGATCCTGCAATTTGACTGCCATCCTTTTTTAATCATTTTGTACGCCCTAACTCAAATGATGGATTCTATTCCTACCGTTGAGGCCACGGTAGCCTAGTGGTGATGGTTGTAAACTCGCAATCAGCGGGACTCGTCAAGGTTTCAGCTTTGATACCACTAAAGACCCACCGTATAGCCCGGGTTGATGCACTTTAAATCTGTTGAGGCTCAAAGTTTTCCCGTTCAAGTAGTTTAAAAGTTTGAGGAAAGAGGAGCCAGCTTAAATGTCATCCTCTTCACTTGACCGAGGTTCAAAATTATGACGTTCGTCACCAATAGCCCTCGTGTTGCTTCTTGTGCGACGTTGATAAAACCAATCCAATCTGCTCATACCGTTCTTATGTCCATCTACTAGGCATTAACAAAATCTATGAACGTCGAATGAACAACATTCGCCTGGAAGTTATGCCTTAGCATGGAATGTCCTCAAATTTATACGCCATCCATAGCTCTAGCTAGTAAGTCATGGGCTACCAAAAATTAATTATTTACGAATATGCATATGCAATTTTATATCATACAGATAACTACTTGTTGTGTCCCTTTTTGTGTTACAGGCTTGATTAATTTTAATAAGTACCTGTGTATAATTGTTTATTCTTTTCATTTGAATTTTTATTTCAATATACGTGTCTTTGTTGAATTTGATCGCATTGCTTATATCATTAAAGAATTTGATCTCATTATTGAATCCTATTTCACTATTTAGTACCGGGATATTGTAACTTAAGCTATACATGTCATTTTTAGTTTTCATTACTTCATTCGTTAACTTGTTTCTAAATTTTTTATAACATAACAAAAAAAATAGTTTTAAAAATATGGCATACACTTCAGTTACATTAAAACTTCAGATATATCTAACATTTTTATTATATGTTCAAACGCTTACTATAAAAATGCCAGATTTGTTGGATCTTGTGTAATATATTAATAAATAATTTCAGTAAATGTAATTTAATTCAATTATTAACATTTCAACCCATTTTACTCCTCAGAGTTGAAATTTAATTATTAATGATTCAAATTTCTTAAAATATAATTTTAAATAATAATTTCTTCTGTTTTTTAATGCATAGGAACAACATATTTTTATTCATGTATTACGAACTTAGTTCTAAATTCGTGTTTTTCTTATCTTTGATATGTAGCATGACATATTCTCTCAAATACTTTTAGGAAACGTTCCCTTAGAAACGGAAGGAAAAACTTTACATTTTATTCCTCTTCGTACCTATTCTTTTTTTTTTTATTTGAAATTCTATAGTCTACCGGATTTTTTCCCAAATGCATCTCGGGAATTGGGATAGATCCTGAAACACTGCAATCGAATCAAGGTAAGAACGAAAAGGGGAAAAAAGAACACTACTAAAAATACGATAAAGAAAGGAATATTCTCAAAGTCATCTTTCATGCATCTACAAGCAAACACCTTTAGGCAAATAATATATACAATAAACTCTGAACAAAAGAAACGCAGATATTTATAGCCTTTCTTAAAACTTCTTATGAAATTTCATTGAAGCTTGAAGTTTTAATATTCAAAATACTTAAAGGATTTTATTCTCTCACTTTTTGTTATCAAAACTTTTATACGTTTTCTTTTTAGTACTCGTATTTTAAAACCCTTATTAATAATCATAAAGTGTATTTTCATCTTTTAGCAAAGTCCCATTTAGATAATACCTCTTTTACTGTTAAAATATTTAAAATTTATATAACATTAATAATAAAATTAATCAGTGAAAAAAGAAACTGTTCTACACTATCTTCAAGAGTCTTTTTTCTTCAAAGACAAAATATAATTTAGGTTATTCATATGAAGCTATAAAAAGTTTTGTATCATATTTATATTCTGTAGAAATGAAACATTCTGCTTCAAATTATCTTTTTAAAATCGGTAAAAATCAGTTATAATTCTTTTGAAATTTTGATGAATAAAGCTACCATAAACGTAAAAATAAAAACCCATTTGAAATTTATTAAGAAGTTATAACTTTTTTTTATCAATTTCCAATGATGTCAATAGGCTCATTTTCCAATAATATAGAAACTACTTAAAGTTGCATTAGTTTTAAAAATATTATTCTTTTAATAAAATATTCATAGGTCATATTTCTATTCTTTTTTAAAATATTAATTTTTCTTAAGAAATAATCTTTTAGAAAACTTCACCATGTATGAGACATTTGAAAACCACGTTAATATTTTCAATTGAGTTTTTATTAATATTAAGAACGAATCTACAATTTCTGATTTTTTCGCATTATAAGTTGAATTTATACCGGTATTGCGCTTTTTTCTTTATTGAAGTTAAATATCTTTTATAATACGAATAATCAGCATTAATAATTATCAGTAAAGGAAATTAACAATAATAACTTTCAAGAAATGAAATAAGCAATATGAATCATCGGTAGATGAAACCATCTATAATAACATTATTTGCAAATAAAAAACAGAAATAATTATTATTAATGTATAAAAGGTAACATATTGGGTAAAATTGAACCGAATAAAATATAGGATTATGTAGTTGATTTGCAAATGTAAACGTCATCATAATTTGTAAGTGACAGTGATACGCTTAACAATTAAATACATTTATAAATAATTTAGATTTATTCAATTTTTCAAGTCTGCAACCATAATAAAGTTTTATGTATGAGCGTGTGTGTGAATTAGTTTATTTTTTTTTATATAAATTAATGTATTATTTATTGAAAGAAGAATCAAATGGAAATTTTCGTATTCTATCCTGACTAATATGCACATGTTTGGTGTTAAGCATATTTCCCTAATCAATCCCTTAATATAAATTCGATATAATTTTAAAATACAAATTGTTCTAATAACTAAATACAAGATTCTTGAGATTTATGAAACTCTTAAAGAGCTTCAACGAATACACCTTTTTTCCTATTTCAATTTTAAAAAAATATTATCTTAAATTCTTTTAAAAGTATCTAGAATCTTAAAATGCACAGATTTTATGAAAAATGCAAATAAAATTATTTTTTTGTATAGCGTGGTACGTTTATTTGTAACTTTAAAATTCAATTTGATAGAGTTCATTTATCAAATTATCATATAACTCATCACGAAATCATCAAACTGCTCTCCAATATTTAACAGAAAAATCAAAAAACGGAAAATGCTTAGCTTCTTCCTTTAATTATAAAATCAGAAAGAGAGAGAGAGATTTTTTGTATATAAGCCTATTTTTCTTTACTAATCGTCAAACTGAAACTATATTACACCAAAGATTCAACTTTACCCATTTGATTCTTCATTTAGTAATTTTATCTGGAGACCAGTAGTAACATTTCCCCCAATTCCCTTCTGTGGGACTGATTTATTCGACTTTTGTTTGAAACTCGTTACTCTATTCTCCATTTACTTCAATCCAACCACGAAACCGGACAATGAGCAAGTTGTCCGCCTGTCCACACGGAGATAACAAGCATTTAGTACGACCAGAATTAGCATATTGTGCCACACCGATACGTTTCAAACGTTTTATCTACCCTGGTATAGAGGACCTCGATAAGGATTCGAGATTCTCATGTGGCATTATCATATACGATAGACTTCATCTGTGGCGTGCTGTCAGGGCGAGTAATTTGGCTTCCAAGCCAGGAAACGTTTCCTCATTAAGAAGACTGAGGTATTCATTCGGAAGCTAAAGCAGCCTCTTAATTGCCTTTTGCGTCCACTCCGCTTCCTCAGTTGACAAGGAGTGGTCGCCAGAAATGACCAGAGATCCTTTGCGTGTAATTGTTTCGTTACTCCGAGACGGTGACTATTTTTGGCGGATAATTATACACTTTCTCCGTCCCGTAATACTAGCGGCATGTGAGTATTTAAAAGGGAATTATTGGCGAATACATGTTGCAGCGCAAAATTGCCAAGCCTTCCATTAAAATTAATGTTTCATAACATCTGCCATTTGTTTTGCCGCATCTCTCATTCTTTAGGTTAGCCTAATTATTACGAATGATAACTATTTTTTTTTTCTAATTTCATCCACTAATCGAAATCAATTTTATTATTTCAGTTGGAAATGAACCCAAAGCAAAAGTAGGAAGAAAAAAGGATGTTTTTGAGCAAAGGTCGTGTTGCGATTGTCCAGTTCTTGGTGCTACAAAATAAAAACGAAACGGTGTAATTATGTTAGCAGCAAAATAAATTATGTTCAACAAAATGACCATGTCAAAAATTTGGAAGCGTTCTTCTGAATATAATTATCAAGGTTTGTTTGTATGGTTTAATTAACATCGCACTAGGAGCGACACGAGGGCTATTAGCGACGGACCTCGTAATTTTGAACCTCGGTCAAGTGACGAGGACGACACCTGAACTGGCACCTCCCTCTCCTAACATCCACACCACAGCAACGGGAGGACTTTGGGACCCGATACATTTAATGTGCATCAGTACACGGTGGGTCTTTAGTGTCATCAGGATCAAACCTATGTCTCGAAGAAAATCGCCGGCTACGAGTCCGATGCCTTATCCAATAAACTACCGTCGCAACATTATTAAGGTGAATCTGATGCTGGCATTGATTATTTGGAAAAAAAATAAACCATGGACTTAAATACAAAGATTATGGAGTAAGTCAAAGTACATAACATATTGTCCAAAAAATTGAATAACTCGCTAAATAATATGTCTAGAGCTCTGAAATTTTGTACATACATATAAATGTTCCATTCAACGAAAATAATGTAATAAAAATTATTACCATGTTTGGTAATTTAAGGGTATTGTGAATAACATATTTGATTCTTTATTAACGTTACACTTTGAAGCAACACGAGATCTATAGACAACGAATTTCGTGATTTTGGAACTCGGTCTAGTGACGAGGAAGACACCTGGGCTACCACCTAACTCTACAAACATCCATACTACTCCAACGGGAGGACTTGGAACCTCAGCAGATTTAACGTGCATCATACCCGCTACACGGTGGGTCTTTATTGTTATCAGTACGGAAACAACGTCCGCCATTCAGATATCAAACAGTATACGTTTTAAAAGTACAATTAGAATAAAAAACTTTTCTAACTATGCAGAAAAAAATACCAAATACTCTAGAGATAACGACTATCACGTAGTTTTCCACATTTGTAGCACTTAAGAAAGAAATCAGTGTGATTTTGCTTTTAATTTTTTTTCTCTTTATATCTTTGGACTTTAGATTGGATGTTTTTGGGAGAATTTTTGGTCTAATTTTTGGAAGGAATTGTAAAATAATACAATTACTTAAATTGTGCAAATAGAGATAAATTGTTCATTTTATAAAAATACTAGTAGTGATTTTAAAAATAAAGATATAGAAAACGAGACTTGATGTAACAGTACATTCCATAGAGAATGATTTTTAACAATTTGTTTCTGCATTGGTAACTGAGTATGCATCTTTGAACATTAAAAAAAATGTCAAACTTTTAAAAAAAATACTTGAAAAATATTTAATGAGTATGTTTTGCTATATCATTGTCAAATCAATCTAATTGCATTAAATGTCTCAAATATGTTTACGATAGTTCAAAAAGGGAAACAATACAAGCACAGCACATACAATTATCTTTTATCCTAGTCGTATAAGTGATGAAAAAGATAGTAGAAACTTATATTTCAACATTGAGCAACATATTTATACATAATAATTTTCAATGAACATCCTTAATTGGTTCTATTTATCTCCACAAAACACATATTAATATTATTCATAATTTATCCTTATTGTTTTTATTTTTGAAACGAATTCCTCGTCTTTATTTCCTTTTACCACCTAAACTTTCATCACGCTTATCGATTTCGATATTGTTGTTTCAGATATCCATTGAATGCTGTTTCCGTAACGGAAGCCGAACAAATTAAAATACTCCCACACGATAAATCTAAATATTGGATTTAATGAAGCTTTTGTCAACAGTAACTTTGTTTTTATATGTATTTAATTGTTTTCGGCTTGGATTGCGCACATTTATTTCCGTTCATTTTTAAGAGCATCGCCATATAAATTTGTATCTTAATTTCATTATATAGTTATTATTGAGAATTTTACTATGCAGTTACAAAAGCTCATAACATTTCCAATTAAATTCATACAAAATATCCTGAAAGAGTTTCATTATTTAAAGGAAAGTATATTTTCCTGCATCATAAATTATTTTTCCTTGTGCATGGTCTGTTACAATTAGCAGTTTACTAAAAATTCAATCGGCAATTACACTTTGGAACGATATTTTAAATACAAATAATAACAAGTAATTGAAATTATTGTTGGATATCCGCAGTTCCAACTTATACTGATACTATCTGTTGTAGTTATTATTTTATCATTGATACAATAATGCAACAAAGTAAAATGTCATCCCTTGGCTTCTCAAAATTAACATGAGCTTGCAAGCATAGTATTAAATCTACCGAAAAGTTTTATCCGCTTATGAAATAAAGAAAAAAAGAATAAAATTTTTTTCAGAAAATAATGTTTTTTGTTCAACATAAGTTCCGTCGTTATTTATATACTAGGGGGGGGTCAGCAGTCGTCTAATGGTTTTAGGCGCAAGCTCGTGGTCAGCGTTTTTTCGTTGAATCTTTGGTTCAACCCCCAAAAGCCCACCGTTCGGTATGGTTGATGCACTCTAAATCTATCGAGGATCTAAGTTCTTCCGTTGCGTGGTGTGCAAGTGCGGAGAAGGAGATGCCAGCTCAAGTATCATCCTCGTTACTTGACCCTGGCTCAACATTTTTGAGGTCCATCTCCAATTATCAATGTGTTGCTTCTTAGTGCTTTGTTAATAAAACAATCAATCAAAACCGTTAGCTACTAGCATTTGTATATAAATGTTCCAAATGGTGGCTTTAACCCTTTGCGATGCCCACCCTTTAAAATTAAAAAACTTACAAAAAAAATTGCAGACAGTCTATTTAGGTTTAAAACAGTTAGCTCACAGATAAATTGTTGTAAAGATTGCACTTACCGGTTTGATTCTGTGGGTGGTCCCTGAGCGGGAACACTGCGCTTCTTGAACTTTCACAAATGTGGCAAAGTGCGCATTGCATTGAAACACAAAAATGAATCAAAGCTTCCGCATATGAATGAAAAAACATTGCATATCTTGGTTAGATATAATTTTCGATACAAATTTACTGTTCTATGTACTCGAGTCCTACATAAAAATATTTTTTCAAAATGGTCTATTTCTTAGATTCATGATATTTTTGGAAGCACGTTACACTCTTTTGGAAGAAACGCATACCAACATTGCAGGTTTTGCACATAAAAATAATTTTGTACGGCTTCGCTTTCGAGCTACAGAATACACATAGTCTGCGCATACCTGTAATTGGCATGTGTTTACTATATGAGTGCTAAATATGATAAGGTAAAAAAGCCTTGTTAAATTAGGAATACAGTTGCAAATTAACAAAATTTATTTAAATTGTGTGATCCTTCACGTTACCTAGAGATTTTACTAAACATGGTGTCACTATGTTACATCACGCAGAAAAAAACAAGAACCAGATGTTCTATGTGTCATCGCGTTCTCTTGCATAACCTGCAAATTGCTAAGAGTCGCAGAGTTCCTGATTAGGGAACACCCCTATATTATTCACCGATGCTAAGAGTACTTTTGGTATAAGAAATTAAAATACTATAAAATGAATAGTAGATTCAACAGCTAACAAATTAACATAGAAATTGCTCATCAAGCAATATTTTTTTGTACCTGAAATAAAACTAGACAAATTTCCTTGGAAATATAAGGTTTTACATCAAGTATTGTATTTGAAAATTATGGATTGGCTTGTATGGTGATGTCATCTCTTATTTTAGTGCTTCGGTTAAAGGGAATGGGAAACTAATTTTTATCCATTTATTAATGAATTTAAAGGTTCGAGAAGCGAATCAGTTAAAGTGTTCCCATGTGTGGAGCACTGAACCACAAAGATTTAAGAATTAAATGAGAAAATCTTTGTTTGCTGGGAACCGAAGCGTACCATTTTAAGAACGGATGATAACTGCTGTCAAAAAGTAGATTACCTACGGAAACATCGTAAAGAATATTGTGAGACAGGAAAAACTGCCCCTATAAACGGAATTTGAATAAGAAAATGTTGATTAAAGGATAGGGCGTCCAAGGACCTATACATTACGATATTTCAAAATCAGAAGATGAGCTCAATTCGGAGAGATAGTGCCAGCAAATGGATGCAGCAAAGCACTCAAGGAAAGAACAGTCAACGATGTTCAACAGGAAGTGCATTTTATTGCATCATGATAATACTCGATCACCTGCTGGTACGGCGATTCGTCAGAAAATCGTGGATATATGCTGGGGAAGTATTTTTACATCCACTATACATCCCAGAACTAGTATGCTCCGATTATCACTGGTTTCTATTCTATTCAAAAAATTTTGAAGGAAAAAGAAATTAAAACTGAAGCAGATGTCAAACCAAGCATTACTTGAGTTCTCTAAAGACAAGGCATTTTTGAAAAATGGTATTTGCAAATTACCATCAACCTCGCTAGAGGTTATAAGTAATAGCGGGAATTATATTCTATAATGAATATCATTAAATGTACTATATTCTTTCTTTACCCAAACGGATAGAACTTTTCAGTAGACCTAATATATTCAAATACTCTTAATATATATATGAATAGTATATTTATGTACTATTCAACTATTTTCGAGTCATTCTATTTTCTTCATAAAATGTGTTCCACATTTAGTTTCTTATAATTTATCGCATAATTGTAAGAATGCTGTAATACAAATGTGCATATGTTTGATGCAATTATAAAAATTTAAAAAAAATGAAGCTTCCTTTAGACTGACAATGTGTTCAAAGCTCAGATTTTAATGTTAAAATTTTAAAAAGACAAGTGTCTGAAATTTTTTTGTAAAAGTCATTTCAAATAATGTAACTTAATTCATCTCAGAAGCTTAAGGATCAAAGTTACAAACTTTTTGAATTTCGAAGTACGATTTTATCGAGATCAAAAATAAAACCAATTGAGACAAAATAAAACTAAAGACTGGATTTATACTTCATTTGGAGCTGAACACTTTAACCAATCAACCACGGTGACCTGCATATCTTCAGAACTGGAATAATAATAATAATAAAGCATCTTTAAGATTTTCCCTAATTATCGTCGCGTATGCAGCTGGACAGTTTGTATCATAGTTAATAACTTTACCGAAAAATAATTCTTTCTCTCTCTTAATTTTTAATGGATTTAATTAACTTACTAATTAACTTCTAAAAGGTGATTTACCAAGACTCATTTTTTTCGTTTGTATTGTTTCAAAAATTTCACATTTTGTTTCAAATAATCTATTTTGCTTTGCAAATTTCATTACAATGCGAGCAATAGTTTCATTTAATAGAAACAAATCATCGTTAAAAATTTGATTGGGTTTAGATTTCTTCCTGAATACTTTGTTCAACGACAAAATTACAATACGTCAGTAAGACTAGTTTTCGAATTAGTTCAGAAATTGTTTGGCAATTTTGTATAAATTATGATTTGGAAGTCATTATAAAATCAAAAGTAGTTAATTTAATTTTAGGAAATAAGATTTTTTAGTAAAATTTTAACTAAAATCTTATAAATTCATTTATTTCACTACAACCATATAAATGCATAAAGCTTTGTCGCTTAAGATGCAATGACACTGACTACAAGATACATTTATTGCTCTGAAGCTACATTATTAGAATAGACAATATTCGGTAAAACCTATGAGAATGCTTAGAAAATTTACTATATGATAGGATTCACATTCTCGTCAGGTGATATTCTTTTACAAACCCTCTTATTTGCAGATGTTACAATCCAAATAAAAAATCTTTTATTTATGAACACACTGGTAATATGCATGCGTATTAATATTCTGTAATTATCTACCAGACTACAATTTTAATCTCTATTTCACCAACATCAAAAGAATGCGTATCTACATCTGAAAATCTTACTGAAAGTAACAATGTAATCTTTCATTTTCATTCAACTCATGTTTAGTAAACAACTTTTCTTAAGAAAGAACAGTAAAAAAAATCTTACCACACATCAGACCCACCATCAACCGAACACACTTGGGTATCATATTAAACATATATAAATTACATCCACTTTGAACTGGAGTCCTCGAAATCCTTCCAGCCGACCCCTTTGGAATTTCAAACTCAAGTCCTCTAAACCTTTAAGTGGTGGGGCAATTTGTGAAATCGGCTTTCAAATATTGAGCTTAGAAACCTGCTCTTTGCGGTTCGTTTGCGCTGCATTCAAATTATGCCCGATTCCTTAATTCGGCCGAGAGGTATTCAGTTAGGCGACCGCATAATTCCCTTTTGCACTGCTAAATAACTCGAGGCTAAGGACATACGGAGCCGAAATGGATAATAGGGAGCGGATTATGTGTTTGCAGTGGGGGGCAGGAGAGTGGGAGTTGTGTATAATTCAGTAGCAGAATGCATTCCTTGATTGCGGAGTATTAAGTGGGGCAGGATTATTTCTAGAGTAGAAATATCGGTCTTGTTTTATCAACTTAATGTATCAGTAAACGACATGTGTTTGTTTTCAAGCAAACGCGAGTGTTTGTATTCTTGTCTTCGTTTGATGGAAATGGAGACTGCGAGTGAGTCCAGTTGTTTGGAAGAAGAAACACATATCATGAATTATGAGAATAGTTCTTCACGAATGTTTATTGTTTCTAGGGCACAGCTACGGTTAAAAAAAACACAATATAAATTAATTTGGTTACTGTAACCAAATTAGATATTTTAAATGGTTTATTCCAGTGTGTCAAATATTGTTTTTCAAAACTATTTTTTTTTGTGTATTGTTTACTATGAATTGTAGCATTCATAATATTTTGCAAAAAAAATTGTAACTTTAATGAATAAAACATGATGTTTATAAAACACAAAATGCACAATATACATAACTGAGAATTTTAATATAACGAAATGTAGTGAATTTTACCAAAGAACCGAACAAATGACTAAAATTATCCAAATAATTCTTTTTGTCTAAATTTAACTATCATCCAGAATAGTGCATCGATTTTTTACTTCATAGATATGATACCTATTTCAATACTATACTATTACAAGAATGTACTATTTTATTTTTAACTTTCTAAAGTTAGTTTTTTTTAATAGTTAAAGTGATTACTTCTTAAATTAAAATCATTACAACGGATCTCTGAAGGTCCCCATTCTAATTCAAAATGGTATCGAATGATAGAAATTCTTTTCTCTGTTACTTCGGTTTGGGATTTCAAAGAAGGCAATAAAAATATCTATTTAACCCTTATATCAGTAACATCACTATTTCCAGTAAAGAAATAAGAAATAGGAAATGTTCTTATACATATTTTCTATTGTAACAATTAATATCTCAGAAGATCAATTAAATTATGAAGTTTAAGGCAGGAATTTGAAGTATGAGGTGGCTTGTCAAACAGGAGAGAGCTTATAAAATCTAATTAATATTTATCGCGTCTATGGTAATATAGCTCTCTTCTCTTTTGTAAAAAAACTCTTAAAAGAAGGACAAGTTACCTAATAATAAGGAGAAAAAATTGTTTTTTAAATTTGTTAAAAGAAAATACTATAATATCATCAGAATATACAACAAAAATAATGGAGTTGATGTACTATACCGGTAACTTTTTGGTTCCGGTTTTTTATGTCAAATTTAATTTCTGAGAATTACCATGTTAGACCTAAATGCCCCATTTATATAGTTGGCGAAACCCCGATGATAGAGTCGGGGCGTATACTGCAACTAGACTTGGATACCTGATATATTTTAACTTAAATTCCTCCTGTTACAACTGAATAACTTCAATAAAGTTAATGTACTCTCATTGAATGGGCTCATTTTGTTCTGATTGCATAATATGTATTTGCATATTATAGTGTTCGCAATTAATTTTACAAATTAAAGTTACTCGAAATATATACATAATTTTTCGTATATCTCTGGGAATCCCATACAAAGATTTAATATAAGTAACACATCGAACAATAAGTCCCGAGTCTAACATTGAAAACAACATTTTTTTTGCAAAATTTTTTTTTTATTCATCAACATAACACCTTTTGTTAATCACC
>BMAW01077341.1:0-14441 GCA_019974015.1 Nephila pilipes
AAACAAGTTTTTTCTTTAATAAATAAATATTTCTAAATACATTTATCCCTTGGAAATCTGACAATATAAACATTCTATACTTTGATTATTTCTCTTTGAATTATACATATTTAACTTTGTATTTAGGAAGCAATAAGAAATGGCGAAAGTTCTTATTATTCTCTGGATCGTCATTCATTGTGACAGGAAGACATTTAAGGGCATGAGGTGGCACAATAGGGCTGATGGAATATTTTGGTTATATTGGCGACATCAAAGCTCTCGAAGTTGCAGAGAAAATTCCCGGGAATCTGCAGCTTATTACGAGTATTATAGAGCTTGGGCTAAGCATAAAAGTAAGTAAATACATTCTTCATTTTATAAGCATATTTTATCGATAATTTTGAAAGCAATTATTTCAAAACTTCATCAAATTATTAATGAATGTTATTCTACGTGTCTTGTTTCAACTGATACCTCATTGACATTATTGTCTTCATTTATTATAATGGTGATAATCATGTTTCCAGTGAATTTGATTACAGTTTCATTTCTTTTTCCACAGACAACATGAAAAGAAAGCAGCCTCGAGATTTAAAAGCTGCTTTCAGAAACGCCTTAGAAAAGAAAGCTGAGCTTGAAAGGGTAACTCACCTGGATACAAAAGACCAAATATTTTGGCGAATTAAAAGTAAGTCACTCAAAATTGTTTTCATTTATTAAGAAATAGATTTATTTAAATTAAATTTTTATTCTCATTTTCCAAATTTTGATTGTATTTAAAAGGAATATAATAAAATGACTATATTGAAATTCACTCCTATACATCATGAATACATATAACTCAAAAAACTATAATTATTATATTTTTTCGGTGTAACAATTCATTGCAAATTTCCTAAAAAGAACATTGTGTTCGTTATTAGAAATTTAAATTTTTTTTTTTCGTTTCAGATTTCTCATCTTTTCATTACGATCCAAAGCAAGCCTTTGAAGAAGTAAGGAATTCCTATTGACATTTATCTATTTTTTTATTTCTTTTTCTTATGATTGTTGGAATAGTTCAACTCTAACATTTGTTCACGGCGTTTTTGATAAGCTATTTTATTTTGAGTGCTAGAATCCTTCAATTAGAAGTAGAAAAAATGAAAAAAAATTTCTCATTTTTTTTCTCAATTTAATTTCTCAATACTGCGTAACGGGAAATTTAAAAGTATTTATTATAAAATTAATCGATGTTAATCATCATAAATTAAATCGAATTTAACTATCAACTGTAAATAATTAAAATGAATGTATTTTTAAATTATTGATAGTTATTTGAATTGAAATCTGATGGTATAAAACCTCATAAATAAAAAAAACTTTTAATCATTAATCTTGATTAAATTTCTGTTGGTAAATTGATAACTTCTTAACATTTTTTGAACAATATCATATTTATTCATTGCTACTGTTTTAGTTTCAAAAACCAGAAAAAGGAAGTGCAGGTCGAGGCAAAAAAGAAACTTGTCCACTTCAGAAATATTCCACTCAAAACAACAACGAATTTTCAGTGAACTTTGGAGCCTCTACATCGAGTTCTTGCGAAGGTAAGGGTACGGTATGTGTAGTGAATTGTATTATGTTCAAAAATGGTAAATGTTAAACTAAATCGAAATTTTAAATGAGAGGAAAGTTGATAATTTAATTAGATGTGTGTAGAAACAAGTTAAGAGAATGGTTGAGCCTGAAATGAATAAGAACATACATTGTCAATTAATTTCATATTCCACCCGAATTTATTTCTGTAGATAACATTGTATGAATTATTTGTCATTTGTCTAAACGTTTAATTTAATTATATTGCCAAAAAAAATAATAAAATTTGTGAGGTTTGCTTTCATTTTTATCCCGTTTTGTATGATTTTATTTTGTTCTATCCATTTCTGTTCTTCAAAAAAGACCATATTAATTTTCAATAACTTATACTTCTATATAAGTACTGGAGTGAACTATATATTCTAGCTTTTCTTCGTAAGCTTCTTCTCTAAATAATTTCGGTGGAGAGACGAAAGATTAATTTAAAGAGAGAGTACAGATGAATGAGATCGATTGAAGTTGAGATTGTTGGAAATACCGTGTTTCAATTGTACGTTCACTAGCACTGGTAAAGACATACCGTGTCTTGAATTAGGATTAGACATGGATTTAGTAATAGCTTCAACTTGCATCTTATTTCATCTGTGTTTTGTTTAGTTATATATAGTTTCCAAAGAATAGAGTTCAAAGTTTAAAGTAGTAATTACGTTTTGATAAAAAAAAAAAAAAACGGTTGGAGTTCGTAGAAAACTTATTCAGAGACACAAAGAAGTAATCACAATGGACTGTAAACTCACAATTTACAGAAAATTCCAAATGTAACTTGGCAAAAATAATTTTAACTTTGTAAATGTAACTTTACGATTATCAGAGCCGACTTGGGCTTAGAATAATTCGGCTCAGGCTTGGTATTTCAACAGATCGTATAGTTCCAGTTTTCGCTTTCCATTTACTGCTGTGAGCCCTGTTTGAGAAAAGAGACTGCGCCTTTGCTCATGCTTTACTCGTATTCATTTTCAAATAACAAACAATATTGGTTAGTTATCAATTAAGGTCAATACAGTAACAATCAATATGGTGGCCCTATCTTATTTCTTCGTGAATCGGTCTCGAACTTTTAAAATATATACTTAGAAATTAATCAAACAGAATTCAAGAGGATGCTATAAATTAATTTGAATTACATCGTGAGAGATATTTTAAATAATTATAAATCTCACAGTAATTATTTTTTCTATTGGCTCCCTATCGTCTTTGATTTCAGTCCTAAAAATTTCCTTTATCATTGAATTTGATTGTTAATTGTTTTCCTGGTAAATCTAACTAATTCTAACCATTAATATATCATTAGTTTATGAATAATGTATTTCATTTATTT
The DNA here is from genome assembly GCA_019974015.1 of Nephila pilipes. NCBI lineage: Eukaryota > Metazoa > Arthropoda > Arachnida > Araneae > Nephilidae > Nephila > Nephila pilipes. Next base: position 2,939 of record BMAW01077341.1, read on the forward strand.
TATTTCAGAATTTTCATCCTTTCACTACAATTCAGCTCAACCTTTCGAGGAGGTAAGACAAATCATTATAAAACGAACCTAAGTGATTTATTTCTTTGCTTTCAATAATAAAGTATACGATGGTAGTATCTGTCTCCCTCAAAATACTCTAAATAAAACATTAAACCCACGAAACAAAACCGTATTCGCAGATTTTAAGTGATAGCTTATACTTATCCATATGCATCAGACAATTAATGGCTTATGTTTAAAAAGATACCGTAAAATCCCTGTAATATGTAGTTAATCCCTTCTATTATTAAAAAAAAAACTCCTCTTTAATGTAGAAGAGGACACATAATCAAGTTTAAAAGGAAAATTTGGATTTTCTGTATAAACTGTTCCTAAAAAAATCTGAAATTTCTCTCCTCAATAAGATTATGAGATCGTACAATATAAATAATTTTGAGTTAAATACTTATTTGAATTTCTAAACTAAAACATGAACTGAATAAAATGGAAAAAAATTACGTGTGCATATTGTTATCCATGTATGTTCCCTAGTTATACAAATTTAGCTTCATACGAGTACAGCTTTTATTTAAAAATATAAACTAATTATAGACCCATGGAGATTTAAAAAATTCATTCATCAATTACCAAACCCTTTGTACAATATAATTTATTGTTAGTTGTATATAATTCATACAAATATAACTCCTGTAAAGCTTATATAGACAAACAGTTACACATAATTTTATTTATGAAGATTAATTTAATTTATTCATTAAATCACCCAGTTTATTCATTTATTCGACTAATTTTGTAACTCTCCTTCTCATTTAACTCTATAGTCCTTATTTCAAAGTTAAATAGCCATTAAAGCAAATGAAGAGGAAGACAGATAATAGCCAAGTTAAGTTTATTAAAATTTCATGAAATAACGGAAATGAAGTACTTGCTTTCTCTGTCTGTGTGTGTCTACTGGTAATCCTCAACACGCCTGAAATTAAGTTTACAATCAATAATAAATTTCTAGTTTACCAACGCATTAATTCGCATTTGTAATTCCTTATTATTTTATTTCCAGAAACAAATAAAGAGTACTTCGAACCGAGGCAGAAAAGGGGCTTTTTTCTCTCAAAAACACTCAGTTCAAAACAACAATGAATTCCCAATCAATTTTGAAGCATCTACTTCAAATTCACGTGAAGGTAAAAATATTTCCGAATCCTAAAGAAATTATGTAAAAAAAAAAAAAAAAAAAAAAAATTAGGAACAAAATATTCTGAAAAAGAATAGTGAAGCACTAAAAAAGTCTAATTAGACAGATACACATTTCAACTCTCTGAGCAAAGAAACATTGATAAAAAACACTAAAGAAATATATAAGAAAGAAAAATTATTTTTGCATTAGATCTTTAAAAAATTTATTCGCTTGCGAGAAATATCATTAATAATAATAATTTTCATTTATACGTATCTGATACACGTAAAGCAATATCTATGTGCATGTAAAAGTGTACGCAAAAAGGAATGTTTTTAATTATGATTAATATGATGCTATTTTACTTTGAAAAAATGCAGCATTTACTAGTGAACTGCTCGTGACTAATGCTCTAAATCATGCATTAGAATCGACGGTATAAGTTTATCTCCTGAATGAAACTGAAAAATTTTAGAGTGGTTCTCCGTACATTTCATACCATTTGAGGAGAATGGCAATATCCAGTAGATGGAGTACGCGTAATCATAAACTAAAAATAACCACTCAAATGGTTCAGAGTTTTAGAAAATGATCCGAAAATAACTTTCCAATCGTAAACAAATTTGTAAATTAATAAAATTTTGGTTTTTTGCATTTATGAATCAATTATTCGAAGGAATTTCAAAAAACCAAGTATCCAAGCAAACATACTAAAATTTGGAGGAAAAATCGAATTATAGTTAATTCTAATTATATTTACTCAGAGGCCTTTAAATTAATGAAATTACAACAACAAAAGTTATTAAATTTTTTTATAAAGCAGGATTTAAAAATGATAAAAGGTCAGAAGATATGCTAAAAACCAATAAGAAACGCAATATTTACGTATATCTTTAATTTATGAATAATGTTTGAAAATTATGTGCAATCCCGAAATATTCTGCTGTGAGTCAGTAAGATTTGACACATCGACAAAATCTGGAATCGAAAATGAAAGAAACACAATCATTCTTTTGAATGACTCATGAATTGAAAAAAGCAATGATTAATTGTTTCTGAAGCATTTTCAAGATTACTTATCAAATATTTCTCTACTTACATGTAATGTATAGTTAAAAGTATTGTGCAGTGTACTCGGTTTATGTAAAAATGGCAACAGATTTCAATTATAATTTTTATTTATAATTATTGTTCTGTGTAGTGATATTTTATTGAAAAAAATATCTTATAATCAAACAATTAACGTCATAAATTTAAACATATAATCTATTCAACTTTAACTAGTTATACGATTGAAAATGAAAGTTGTAATTTCTAAGCCTCGTATTATAAAATAGCAAGTTGTGCAGTTTTTCCTTGATGGAAAATGCTTTTATATTTTAATTTATTTAACACATTTTGTGTGCTGTAACAAAAAAAAATGTTTTTCATTACAGAATTTCCATACGAAAGAAAAAGAGCCCCTAAGACAACAGCCAAAGTAAGTTTTGTAGCTTACTTATTCCGTTACTTCTTAATGTAATAAACTCTTCTAATTTCTTTTAATTAAACGTGTTTTCTTCTCCAACTCTCATGAAATGATCTAAATTTTACTATCACTTGAATTTTGGAATTTAAGTAAAATATATGTTAATATCAAGCACATCTAATAATAGAAATACTCGTAGAGATTAAGAATATCGATTCACGATGATATAGTTTTAATTAATTGTATACATATTGAAATTCTTCATAACATCATAATCTATTTTACGACAAAATTGACTGGAAATTTTTTTTTAGTTAATTTTAATGAAACCAAGAAGAAAAAAAATTTCAATGTACAACTATTGTTTAAAAAGCTATATGAAAAATATTTTTCACACTTAAAAACTCGGCTAATCACAATTAAATTTAATTTCAGACTAGAAGTCAGCCGGGAAGAAGAACGTGGTCTAAAAGAAAAAAATCCCCACCCAGTGAAACAATAACGAATTCATCTCAAAGCACGTATTACCAATCGGCAGAAAATGCAATATCCCTTGAATACGAAAGTAAGTTTATTTCGCACATTTATTTGGTCCTGTTCTCACTATAGAGGAAAAGTTTGTGAAATATTATCTGTTAAGTAAATATTATGAAAACTATTTCATATTTGTAAATACATACGAATTATTTCCAATTCATAATTGTAAAATATGGTAACTGAATTATTACTCTCAAAAGAATTATTTGCAGACAATTGTATTGTTTGAAATTGTTAACTTGGTGAGGTAGACAATTTTACTGTTTTGAAATTTAATAATTTAAAATAAATTTATGATAAGTCAAATTGAAAGCCATTTTAGGAGTGTAGTAGTCTACGTGAATAATTCCAGATACTCATTATAAATAAACTTTATCATTTATAATTTAAAATTTTGTTTTTAGATTTCAATACAAAAAAAGTCATTGGGACATAATGTCTAAATACTATAATAAGATTACTTTCTCTCTCTCACGAGTTGAATTAATATTATCACGCTTATTATACTTCTAGACGGATGAAAAAGCCTTACTTAATATTTCTAATAGTTTAGAGTGATTTTTAAATGTATTTATGCTTATTTTCAGGGTCAAATAACAGCTCACCTCTGCCATCCTTTGAAACCTTGCGAATAAATGACAGCGATGGTACTTCTTGGAACGAATCCTTGAGGAACAGCATATCGGATACTGAATTACACCCCCAACAGTTCAGTAATTCATCCTTTCGTGAGTATTAACAAATTTCAAAATAATTGTTTTGTAAATATGCTTTTTAAAGAATTATGTTAATTCGCATGAGTGTATAAAAAGAATTTGAAGAATACTGAGATTAAAATTTCGATGAAAAGGAAAAAAAAAAAATTCTTTAAAAAGGAAATTACGAGTAAAATATCTTTAGTATAAACGAACTTTATTTTCAAATTTTTTTTAAAAAATATATAAGTAATATTATTTGTATCTAATTTCAAAATTAATGTGCTTTACATCGTTTTTAACATAGTGAAGACACCCTTCCCTAAAGTTTGATACATTTTACGTATAGATTTTTTTTTAAATATTTCTAGGGGGAAAAAAACTAAAATTTTTTTAAAAAAAAAGCATTGAATAATATTAATAAAAACATGAAGAAAATTCAGCATTATATGCGTTCAGTTAAAAATACGAAATGTAGTATAAATATGCTCATGGAAGAAATATTGTTAAATTTTCTTACGTTTTTTACTTAAAAAGGTATGCATAAACATAAAAAAAAACTCTAAGTATTGTTTTCTTCAAACTGTTAATCAAATAAAACCTAGGAATTAGAAAGAATATTCCTGTTAGAAAGCAAGACAAACATAATATTACAGTATGCATATACAATAAAGCCTTGTTAAGTCGGATTAATTGAAACCAAAACCGATCAAGGATATCGAAATCCGGATTAACCAGAGAATAGGGGGAAATAAGGTAAAATAAAACATACAAGAAATCATCTTTTTATGGTCAAATCTAGCGCGAATCATATTAACAAGAGGCAAAGGCACCTACATTGTGAACAATAAAAGTAGCTTAAAGTATTTTTATTGCATTTTCCATAAAGATAATATGGTACTGTATGCCATTTATCACTAATGATAGGAGGTGTAACTATAGGTATTCTTGACTTCGTGGCATAATTCTGTTACCCGAATCGTCTGTCATCTTAAATATTAGTCTAATTGCAATTCTTAAGTTCAACTTAATTTCTATCTCAAATGAAATAGTTAAAATAGGCACACAAAAACAGTTCAAGAATTAAGTCAATTATTTTTCAAAACATTATATATCGTTTCTCCAAAAAAGGGAAATGCTCTCTTCAATTTCATTGTCCTCTACGCGGGTACTAACATCTTCTGTAAAATATCAAAGATTACGCTTACCGGAATACGATGCGAATAAATCCACTATGGAGAAACTTCCACCGGACAGAGTCGGGCTTTAGACCTTTTTGATCACAGATAGATTTTTGATACGCAAGTAATTCCAGCATACTATTCAAAGCCAATTTTTGCTGTCTTTCAACTATAGTATCTTTTCTGTATCAAATCCAATTCTCTATCACTTTCATACGACTTGGTTATATATATTCACTCCACTTCTTTAGTTCACCTAATTAGCTTAATCACGTTTCGTTTGGTTGGAAAGGTGCTAGAAACTTAAATATAAAGTCAGAAAGGAACCTCCGATGTTGGTTTAGGGAAATTTGGGGAATAGCCTATGTTACAACTTTGTACAGCATATATGTAAAGTCCCCCCTTTTTATTTCAGACATTCATAATTATTTGAAGATTTTAGTAAAAGATAATTTTTTTTTTCACTGTGCTGGGGTGATACAAATAAATGTTACTTTAGGTATTTGTAGATCAATTATGAACATTTTTTTTAAAAAAGGGATATGACTTAATGAGCTTCGTGACGTCCTTGCTTCTTGTACGCGTAGGATCTGATAGCTCGAAAAGCATTAAGTACTCAGTCAACAAAATAGAGAGATAATTCTTCTAACCACTTTTGCTTTTTTCGAATAATAAACAAAAATAAATGTTTGTATTACAAATGTGAGGTGGGAACTCAACCGAAGGTTAACTGAAAATTCTACTCATCTCAATAATAGTCAAAATAGATCCGAGCCATGAAAAATATTTTTAAAATGGGTCCGAGTTAAATAATATCAGTTACCAGAAGAACACTTAATTATCTTGCACCCAAATCGTGTGCACTGTAATCTCGCTAACCTTCTATCTCCTCTCAGCACTTTAACACGCTCAATCGAATTATCTGATTCTCTATTATTCACTGACTTTGGTTTCTCAACATTGCTGTATAAAATACGGCAATGTCAATGTACATAAGTCACGGTTTATTCACAAGGCGAACTTCTCAAATAACGTCATAGAGTAGCCCCAAAAGTTTAGTTAAAGGAAAAAACTTACGAGAATCCGTAACAGTATTCTTTAGTGAAATGAACTCAAAATTTAAACCAATTAACTATGTATATTTCAGATGAAAAAAGTGACGAAGATCTCTGGACACCTCAGTTCCTTTTCAATGCTGATCGATATACACCTCCGCAGCATTCCTCAGATATTATGGGAGCTCAGAGTAAGTTTCGTGGTTTGTCATTTGTTTTTCCTTAGATTTAGCTTTTCTATTATTAGAAAGAACTGAAATTTCACTGATTGTTTATCAGTTCAATCAACTTTCAGCCGAGATCATGGATTTCTATGCACCGAGTCCACAAATTCCTGCGAACTCATATCCATTCCAGCCGACCCCACCTCAGCAGAATACAGATATCCTGTTTGATACCTGTAGTAAGTATTTTTTTTTTTTTTTGGTCTTTTTCGTCGGGCGTCAAAATTTTTCTGCGTGAAATGCAAGAGAAATATACTATATTATTAGAAATTTTAAGGTTTCAATTTTTTGATCAAATTGACAAAAAATTAAGCTCTAGTGTGAGAGGAAGTAACTAGAGTTTTAATTTATTATGAGATTTATTCATTGAGCGTTAAAAGAAGAGGAATCATGTTTGTGCATCTGAGAAATTATCCCTCAGAGAAATTGTACCGAATAAATTTGTCATAAACTTTTGCGTAATTCATACTTAAATTGTATTATTACTCTTATTCTATAATTTTTTTTGTTATCGCACACTTTTTTACTATTCTTGCAACGGGTCTCATTCGCCTTTCCCTTTAACTAACTTTTTGGGCTATTTTGGTACATTATTAGAATTGAGAACCTCGCCTTGTGAAAAAACCGTGACTTGTGTAAATTAGAATTACTATATGTGAAGTGAATAGGAAAATATAAAATAGAGAAACTGGAGGTATTAGAGAGATTAGAGATGACAGGAGTTACAAGAAGTAGTGAGATTGAAGAGTTAACGATACAGGTGATCTTTTAAAACCATATACCTGATTCGTATTCAGTCATCAGAAGTCTATTGGACTCCAATCTAGTTTATGCAATGTGATTAAATACATACTCTTCTCATTACAAATATAGTTTTGATTTCGATTACTGTAAGACGGAATAAAATTAATTGAGGATAAACTAATTATTCATTGCATCTCTGCGGCTCTTTATGTTAATAATGAAGAGGATGCTTTGCATACTTCATAAACCTTTTTTTTTTTTTTTTTGTTTCTTAAAACAATTGCAACGTTAAATAATACTATCCATTGATTTTTTTTAGGATCAGGTCGAATCCTTTCGTACAAAAAAAAATCAATATTCCTTTTAATTAGACTGCGAATGAAAAAGTTCCTAATAAATCATAAGTAACAATAGTACCTTAAATTATCTCAATAGTAATTTGTTCATTTCTTTAATACTAATTAATTAATTTTCATTTCAGATACGGAACTCACGAAATTAGGAACGAAGAGCACAGAACATTCCTCTCACCATACCCATTCATACCCATTCAAGTATTCATACCCATTTCTGCAAAGCGAAACAGTAAACAGGCAATTGCTCTCAAACAACTCTCATATTTCCTCACTAACGTCTAGTTACTCTGTGCCTGGTCCTACAACTCTGTCGAGATGCTCAAATCTTCCAGATTCACAGACAACAAAACTTAATAGCATTTCAAGAAACACTTATCCTCTTGAATGTAGTCAATATTCTAGTCCAGCATTTTATCAAACAAGTTCATTCCACCATGAACCCTATTCATGTTCATCATCATTAGAAAATGCAGCGAACAGCTGCTTTTCGTTTTTAGAGACACCACCGAGAGAATCATTTTCAGATGAAAAATTCACAGAAGTGAAAACGCTGCATCCACATCGTGACATTTTTAATAATGATCAATCTGTAACGTCAGAAATGGCCAATGAAATTATTGACAATTTAAGTAACAGTGAAATAGAAAACATTCTCGAATGTGTAAATAAGATATTAGACAGTAATGGTTGTTTGTAGTGTTGTGAGTAGATCATTGAAGTTTACTGGAAAAGAAAATCTGAAAACATTTTAAAAATTATTTTCTTAAATGGTAGTATAAAAGAACCATAACATGACGGTAATTATAAATCCTACAATTTTGCAATGAGATTTATATTGTTTATTGATTAAATATGTTAATGAAAATCATATTAAAAATATTCACAACAGACATTTTGTTTATTATATTTCTATTTAGGAAAAAAACTAATAAATGTTTTTTAATTTTTTTAATTGTTTTAAAGTGATTTAGAGATTATTTAAAACAATGATAGTAATATTGTTTATTAATAACACTTAAAATTAATTATAAATTTGCCTATCGATTTTCCCATATAAAAGTATATGTTTTTAATGGATTTTTCTTTCTTGATTATTGATTTTATGATCATTATTTTTTTCGAAACTATTTAAATACAAAAAAATTGAAAATTAATGTAAAATGCTGTATCGTATACTTTGATTAATAAATAATAAATTATTTATTAAAAAAATCATAATTATTTGAAATTATTGTAATTATATCTTACGTATGAAAAAGTTATTTGTCGTATATCATTATATGTTTAATTCTTGCAAAATCTATCGATTTTTCTCTATTTTTTATATTTTTCAAGTCCTTGAACAAAAACAAATTTGAATTATTTATCTTAATTCAGACATGTGATTTTTCTGTAGCTGGCGTTTTGTATTATAATCTGTATTATAGAGTGATTTGTATATATTGTTTGTTTCGAATAAAATTGTTTTTTCTCGTTTTTGTACTTAATCGGCTTGAATTTTTACCTTTAATTTCAAAAGTAAAATTATAGATTTACTTCTTATTTGTTTCCTAGTTCACAAATTCCTCTTAAGATACATTTCGCTCAAATTATTTAATACTGACTTAAGAAAAGCCTCTATGAGATCTGCGTAAGAAATCCATATTTTATACAGAGAAAGTAATGACTTCGCATCAATATATTTTTTAAAAAATAAAGAATTAATATTTTCAAAGTACCTTGTTTCTAATTTCATTTCTTTTTTTACGAAACAGTTATTTTGTCTGTTTTATTACGATTGTGCCTTTCTTCTATTTCCATGTGTAGAAGAATGATAAAAATGACTTTTGACAGGTTCATTTGAAAAGTGACAAGTCCTCGATACATTGAAAAACAACGACGCTTATTTGTAATATATTCAATGCAAAATACAATTTAGCGAACTGCAGTTTTTTTTTTTGTTGTTCAGTAAATTAACACACTTTAAAGAAAGACAAAACTTCAAACACGAGTGCTATTTATTTCACCTATTTCGATACAACCCTTTTTGTTAGATATGACTTAAATGTGATTTATCGGTGCAATGAAGATGAATAAATTAATAACACTAGACAAGAAGTTTTAACTTTTTTCTTCTAGCACGAAATATATTTTGACTGTTTCTTACTCAATAGACTGTACTAAATCCGATAATGACCATTAAAAAATGCTTAACACTTATCGCCTTTTTGTTACAGTGACCATTCTGAAATCCGAGTAGCAAGCCTATGATTTTCAAGTCTCCGTAAAAATACCAGTTGTACGTCGCTTACTGAATTCCCTGTACTAACTCAGACATACTGCCGTACATTTATTTAATTTCCACTGTATGTGCCTTCGGTATTGACGGTTTAATATTGTCATCGTATAGAAATACTACCTTAAGGCTTGCCTTAAAAGTATATGAGTTTGTGGACACTCTCCATTCTTGAGGAATATGTTCGGCATATACGAACTTTAAGATCTTGAATAGATGAACCTATATCTAAGAAAAATTAACCTTGTATTCTGGGAGGATGTTTACTTATAACTATATAATGTTTATGTTTAAAAGTTTGGCACTTTAAAGGTTTTTTTTTTTTTTTTTTTTTTAAAGTGGGTGTTTCAGTTGTTTCTTGCGAGAGAAGCTTTTCAGAGTTGATACTGATTAAAAGATCATTCGATCACCAATGCGTCAAGTAAGACTCAAAAATTTGGCAATTCTTGCCATTGAAAATGCAGTTGCAAAAAACATTAATTTCATGAATGTATAAAAAGTATTTTCAGATATCAAAACTTGTAAAAAGGCTTAGCTGATTAATAAGTTTTTAAATATATGTTTTGTCTGCTAAATATAAGTTTTTCACTTTAGTCTTAAAACTTTTGTGTTCCAAATCATTTAAGCGATTTAATTTTAATTAAATAACTGTTAATTACATCTGTTTAACTTTCCTCAAGCATTTGTATTATTTTTAATGGTTAAAAATGAATTCCACTATTTTTTCTAACTTCCGGGCAAACGTAGAAACCAACGAAAAATTGGCTCACAAAATTCATTCTGACAGGAGGTCAGAGCCCAACCGGGATAAGCACTCCAGCAAACAGTCCCATTCGATAATTCCAGTAAGGGAGGAGGGGAAGGGGTCTCAGGAAGATTTCCTTTCCAGGTTTCGATAGCTGTAGGCCCCCATTACCTCTAACCTTTGAGAAAATTTGAAATTCACAAATTTTTCTGATTTGCATCTTGCTCTGTGACCAAAAATGTTTAAATGTAGGGAAAATTGTAAATTAAATGAGATTATTTAGTTTCAAAGATAAAAATTATGTGATTGGATGAAATTTTATTTTGACATTATTTTAACGAATTGAAACATTACTTTACTTCGGAAAGGCTAATATTAGTAATTATTTTTAATATATTAATTTTTTTTCCTAGTAAAAATGTCAATTTTTTTTTTTTTTTTCATTCTCTTATTGACAAATTGTACTTTTGAAATCGAAATACATTCACATATCTCTGGCTTCAAATACTAAGCTACATGTGCAATACAGTAAATATATATATATATATATATATTGATTCGATTTAATATCATTTTTAACAATGAAATAAATTTTTATAAGTGCTAGAAATATTAAATAATTTATGTATATTAAAAGCTATTTATCCAGGTGTGACCAAGAGATTCTCAACAAAAATAATTTACTTATGGAAGCAAATCATTTTTTGGTCTTTTGATAAAAAAGAAAAACTTCTTATTTAAACGTTGCAAATTTTTAGTGCATTTTAAAAATATATACACACAAAGTACTTTAAAGAGTTACAAACTTATCATCTATACAACTTAAACATTTAAATAATTCAATATACATCTTATTGTAGTTTTAATAATTAATTATATATGAAGCATAAGATAATAAATATAAATGAAGAGTTTGGATTTTGTAAACTATAATACGTATTGGAAGAAAATTAATCGGTCTAAATGTTTGAATTATCAGTTTAATGAAAAAAATTATATATATATATATATATATATATATATATATATATATATAT
>BMAW01077349.1:0-43194 GCA_019974015.1 Nephila pilipes
GAGTACTATTCAAAGCCTTCATACTTTTACTATATTTTAACTATCCTCAAATTCAATTCTCTATCGTTTTCAAGCGACTTGATTAGATCTATTCACTAATTAAAGCTAACCTAATGTGCTTAATCACATTTCAATTGGTTGCAATGGAGTTAGAAATTTTGATAAAGCCAGAAAGGAACCCCAAATATCAGTTTGGGGAAGTTTCAAGAACAACCCACATGTGACTTCATACAAATACGCACATATATATATATATAATTTTTTTGCTGAGAATTATTCTTTTTTTCCCATTAATTATAGTGTTTTAATTTAATGCTTTGAATACGTCACTTTTTCTAATTTTTAAAATTACAGGTTGCCACAAAGTCGTACGAGATACGTTGCTAAAGTTAGCATCATTCATAATCATTTAATATAATAATTTTTTAAAGCTTTGCTTAATTTTTTTGTGTGTACAACTGAAATAGACTAGACAGTCCTGTTGAATTGATTCATCCGAAATAATACGGACCGTTTATTGTGAAAAATATGCAAATCCATTTTCTTAAAAAAAAAATAAGACGTCAGATAATATGTGGTTAATTTAATGTACATTTTTTTGTTTGTAATTAGTATCTAATATTTGATATCTTAAAAATAATGTTCAATTTAAAATTAGCCAATAACAGAAATCGTATAGCGATTGATTACGAAAGTGATGTAAGTGCAATTTCTTTATAGAAAGGAATTGTTATATATTCTTATCATTATATATATTAGCATATTATAAGTGAAATTATGTATCTTTTAAACAGGGGATTTCATAATTTCCAAGACAGTAAATTTAATATGTACGTGTGGGACGAAATTAGTGTTTTTCAAGGAATCTCAGGAAATAGTTTCTTGCTGTCTGAGACATTTACAAAATGTAACGATTCAAAATCATGTCATTGCAAACAGTGATATGTGTACTGCGCAAAATTGAAATTAACAAATGGCATTCCTGCCGTTGAGAGTCGTTCCGTCTTTGGAAAATAACATCGAAGTAACTGTTCATAAATTTTTACACTCAGAGCATTCTTATCATCGAAACGATAGAGATTTTGGTATTATATAGAAATAGCATTACGAAAATAGAATATCTTGTGTACACCACAGGACTTTTATGATGTCATAAAACAATGTAGAAAAAATAATTTGTTTATTTTACACGTAATGAAACAAGAGAATTTCGTTTCAAGAAAAATATCTGCAAAACACTTTTCAAAAACTATCCATAAGAAGTGTTTCCCATAGTAAGAAAAGTATTATAGGAGAAATGGTAAACTGACTGAAAATATATTGAATGAGGTTATGCAAAGTGTAGCGTATACTATTCTATATAAAACATTGATGGCAGACACATAATTTAAGCCATTAGGTTTATCACCTACAAGTCGGGAAAAATTTCGAAAAATCACTCAAGCTCCTTTGTATAACGATGCCGGTTTATTAAATATGAAAAATATAAGGATATGAAGCAGTTTTATATCATTATATACCTCTTAAGTACCATAATTATTTTTTCAAAAACTGCCATATGAAGAGCATAAATAAATAACAAAAATATCTTATGTTTAAATTTACAATAAATAAATATAATTAATGCTCACAATATAATTTATTTTATTATTTATAAATAAATTTGGTTTTATTAAAGTCGTACTAGAAGCAACACAAGAGCGATTGGCGACGGACCGCGTAATTTCGAACCTAGGTTAAGTGACGAGGACGACAACTGAGCTGATACTTCCCTCTCCTAATTAGGCCCCGACAGATTTAACGTATATCAGCCCCGCCTACATGGCGGGTCTCTGGTGTCCAAGGTTCGAACCCGCGACTCAACGAAAAACGCCAGCCACGAGTCTGAAACCGTGGTCACTAAAGAAATTTGGATTAATACAAGATATATGTTAAGTAATATTTAGTTTTCCAGGATTTAAATTAAACGTTTTTTACACTACTAATTATGAATATATATATATAGTATGTGTGTGAGATTTATTTTTTTTGTTAGTGTAATATATGTAAATTACGATATATATATATATATATATATATGTATGTATGTACAAAAGAGAGAGTAAATGTTACAAAATGAGTATAATGTTACAAAAGAGAGAGTAAAATACATGGTGATAGCGGTGGACGTAGTGTAATCTACGTCCACTCGATTCCGTTAGTTATATAAATACAAATTTAAGGAAGTCAGATGCGTAGTTTCGCGATTGTGGCTGAAGTGAAAGAGCGGGAAATTTCCCTAGCTTGGAATTTATATGTAAGAATTTCTTCAGATCACGTGGTATTTAAGTTTTCCAGATGGAGGAATCTTGAGTTATTTTAGATGACGACGCATAGCCTAGAAAGGTTTATCTCTACTGCTTTGAAGAGTGTGAATGGCTGACTAACTAGGTTTCAAGAGAGTGGGATTACATAAATTAAAAGCTTAATTGAAATGGTATCAGGAAATAAAAATGATCTCGTTACTGTAATATTTAAAAAGTATAGCATATAGTTAAGTTATTAAATTAAATTTAAGTGAAATTATTACATATATGTAAATATATAAGAATTAAAGTTGTTGTTTTATTCTGTTTTAGGTACATTTTGCACTCAGCAAGGAGTTAGCCATAATTTAGCAATAACGCACATATTCTTAAAATTGTGTTTTTCATATCTCGAGTAACTGTTTAATGAATTCGTTACGAATAAGTGGGGTAAAATTAAGATCTATTCATTATTTTTTGATCCAGCATACATGTGTGGTTTTAAATATTGCTTTGTTAGTCAAAAAGTATGACATTTTAGAACTAAATAACTTCATATTTAATCATTTTCCAAGAAACTTTAAACTAAAGTCATTTGTGTCCTGTATACGTTTGTTTCAAATAGTTGTGTGAAATAAGAGTTAAACCCCAATATTTAGTAGAAGAGTCCTGGCAAGCCTTGGCTATTAAAGGGGTTAGTAGCCTGATGTTGAGTGAAATATTAGATTCACTTCACAATTGTCGCATAGTCTTCATATAAATAAAAAAAATCAATAGTATATGCAAAATGATCAATTGTTTGACCTTAGTTCCTTGATTGTTTTATTGACGTTGCACTGCGAAGCAACACAAGGCCAATAGCAACTAAACTATCCCAACCGCAAGTCTTAAACCATGATCACTAGGCGGCCACAATATCAACCAACAGTATTAAGAGTTGTAATTTTAAACCACAGAAAAGAAGCATTTAAAACCAAAGCAAACTTTGTCTGTATAATTTCATTTAAAATTAGTCATCTGAGTCGCACGGACACTAATTTAATAGTTATTCAAAGATCTAAAACACTATAATATATACCCACATTATAATATTTGCGAAAACTTCCTTTTAATCTTCCTTTGTCGATAACCAATTACCTTGTTTTGGCTATTAACGTAAAACAATTATTTTTATTTAGCCAAATTCTTTATAACAATAAATTCATCTGTTTCAATAACAATTATTTCACTTTCTGACCTCAACAAATGATATTAAATTAAGTTTCCATTCGAAATATTTACTCAGGTTTCTTTTTATACTAAGCCAGTTATCTTTGATGTTGTCTTAATTGGTTTCATTTTGTTTTCTTACACACTAGAAGGTATAATTACTATGAAGTGCCTGGTCCTTGCCATGAAATCCAAAATCCATTAGAATAAAGAACATCACTTAAAGTGAAACGATTTTATAATAAATTTATGATATTGAAGACAATTTATTAAAAAATGATGTAATGCTATTAATTAACAGATATTGTACATACAATAGTGTTCAAATTTAAGAGAATTTCTATTTTTGGTAGATTACTTCCAGAAATACGAGACAGATTTTGAAGAAACAAAAAATGGGTTAAAAAGGATTATGGATCTCTCTCATAATTATACGGATTTCACATCAGGAATTCACACGGAAATAATACAGTTCTATCTTCCTGTAGCAGGCAGTCAAACTCCTTAAATATTACTATTTTCAAGTACTGGGTGGTTATTGAAGGGTGATGATAAACATCTATTTTCTTAAAAGCATCCCAAAAAGTTGATATGGGGTTAAGGTCTGGAGATCCGGTTCACAATATATTCGGCGAATATTTTTTGAATTGTGAAATGAATTTGACTTTTACTCTGGATTTTCACTCTCAAGTTTAATGTTTTGCAAAACAAACCTTTTTGCAGGTAATATGGCCTGTGAAGATAATAGGGCCACTTTTCTATCCCCCCCCCTTAAATCCATTTCTACAAAGTCTTAC
Source organism: Nephila pilipes (assembly GCA_019974015.1). NCBI lineage: Eukaryota > Metazoa > Arthropoda > Arachnida > Araneae > Nephilidae > Nephila > Nephila pilipes. The sequence goes on from BMAW01077349.1 coordinate 4,292, forward strand.
TTCACCTAAGCAAAAGGGAAAATGAAAAAAGAAACAATTTTATTATTTTTATGACCATAATTTGATTTCTGTTTAGAATGCGTAGAATGTACATAAGAAAAGAAGCACAGATTACATTCTCTAGACTCCAGTTCCCGCTGTCATCTGTCTGTTCGATGACAAATTAAACAGGTGATAAAAAAAATAAAACGCACTATCACATACTTCACAAATTGTTTAACGCAAAATTTTGCAAATAATAGATTTAGCCACAAAAAGGTGCTAATCTTATTTTAAATAATTATTAAATTATTCAATTGAATATTAGGATTAAAGTAAACAATGAAATATTGAAGTAGACAATAATATTTTTTTCAACTATTAAAATTAATGCAATGATAGGTTATTAAACAGAATGTAATTTAGCTAATGTTATTAAAATTAAAGTAAACGATAAATTATTAAGTTGTATATATTTTAAGCTAAATGCAATTATTGTTATGGTAAAAAAATTAATCCGAAATTGGTTTTGTTAATTTGATTTCCTTTTAACGTATACTAACGGGTTTTTTTCCCATGTTAAGTTCTTGAAAAAGTAGGATTATTCGAAATTAATATTAATTAGCGTAAAGCAAGCATACTTCCAAGCCCCAAGTTCTACAGAAGCAATTGCTATCGTGAAAAAAAAAACCTTCTTCAAATTCCGATGCATTTTATTTTTACAAGCAAAACATTCTGGTACAAAAGTGTTTCCAAAGTTAAAAACAACAAAAAGAATAAGAACAGATGATTCTGCCATTAAAGTGCATTTTTACATTCACAAGCTATACATTTTAGAGTACAAAAACGTTGTCATTGTTAAGTAAAAAAGAATAAAAACAGACGATTCTTCCATAATAATCAATTATTAAAGAAAGTATTAAAATAAAAGCAAACTATTAATTATTGAAGAAGACCACAATATACGGTTAGGATATTAAAATAAAAATAAATGATGAAATAGTGAATTAAGCACATCTTAGAAATGTAAATACACCTCATAAACAAACTAAATGTAATTATTATAATCATAATGTATTATAACGCCAATCGTTTGAACCTAACATCATATATTACACCCACTAACTAGTGAAGATAATGTAACCATATTATCTGCAGCTATAGGTTTCCAAAAACATGTGACTCATGAGTGATTTAAGAAAACTCAGTAAATGTTATTGAAAAGCATTTTAAAACCTAACAGAATTAACATTACAATCATTTCTGCGATATAACTTAACGATACAAAAAAGGTTAACTTACCATATTATAATACTATCTGTCTTGGGAATACATGCAAACAATGATATACTCACCTCCCAAAAACGGTTAGTTGGCAAATTCGGCACGGTCCATTGCTACAGCTTCTTAAATTCCTTTTCATAGTAGAATCATCTATAAATTAACTTTGGAATTAAAACTGAAATTGCCGAATGGCTGTATTATCTGCACTTGCTTTATTACATTTCGATATCTTATTTTCCATTTTATGTTGCGTATATTGCAAAAATAATTTTCAATATAAACAAAAATCATCTTCAAAAACATTTCGCAGATTAGAATAAATTGCGTAAAATCAACACGAAGTTACGCAAAATAATCAAACACGTTGTGATTGAAAGATTTTTAAAAAAATTATAGAAATTTTACTTAAATTTCTTTATGACTAATATGAGATACGTTACATACTGTTGTTCTCTACGTCATGAGGTAAAACGACATATTATGACAGAATATTTTTCTGTAATATATTCTCACCAGACTCTGGAATTATTTTAATCACTTCAAGAAGAAGGTAAATTGGTGTTCGACATAACTACAAATTGTGTTTACGGGAAATACATACGTTATGGTTTTAAAAATTAAAAATGCTATATTCCTTCGTATTAAGTCTTAAAAGAGTGTACTTGTGCAAATCCACTTAATCTTACATATAAATTTAAATGTTTGTATATCCGTTATGCATATCTTATTGGTTGATTGTATAGCTCCAAAATATTTTATGGAACTTGCTGAGAGGGGGGGAATGGAAAGAAAAATGAGTATATTTTCTTCCAAAAAATTTTTCAAATTTATTTTTGGCGAAACGTTTTCGAAGTCCCTCTCTTTTTACCGTTTTTCGTGTTTTAATTTTAATTATTGTCAACAAATTCAGCAGTATCTGTGTATCATAACACAAGGAAGGGAATCGATCCCAATATATCTTATTAGCTGGTACATCTGTTTTTCACACGGATGAGATGAAAGTATAACAACCGAGATATCAAAAAACAATAACATAACAATCTGGCAATACCTATTATGAATTGAATAAATAAATAAGTAGAATGACATTATAATGTCGGTAAAGATCAATAGAAACATTTTATAATTATTTACAGCTTCATTAAAAATATCAGTGATTGATGTTTAGTAAACAACTTTGAGGGAGTTTTAACTTATTTTTTAATCAAAAATACTTAAAAATTCTCTTTAATTTATCAACAGCTTCGTTCCTATTGGGTTTTAATTTATATATTCGACTTTGATATTTTGGATACTAACTCATTCTTCCCTTGGAAACTAATTTTCAGTTCACCCAAAATTAGTCAAAATATTTTTCAAAATTTATGAAAATATTAAACATTTATGATCCTTCAGTCACGATTATTATATTTTTCAATTCACCCGTTCGATGAACGTGTATTCTAGTTAGAATTAAATAAGACTCGAAAAAAAAAATTTACGATCACTGCAAAGTTGAAATAAAAAAAAGCTCCTTTGAATTAAGATATCATATTTCACGAAATGCATTTTATCAGATATTATTCATTTTCAGTTCTCTTTAGGAATTTCAAATTTTTAATTAAAGAACGATATTATATCACGATTGTATAAGAGTATTGTTCACATCTTGAAAAGTAAAGGGACATCTTAAAATTAAAAAAAAAAAAAATCAGAGAAGCTTTAAACACGATGCATGGAAGAATACAATAACAGCTCCAACATCATCGAAAGAGACTGGTTGCCGTATCGATTTTCACATCTTCGAAAGAGGTTCTGTCACCGGGGCCAACTATTGTAACGAGATTCTCCTTCCGCATATTCATCTTTTTAGAGGCACTATGGGTCCTCAGTTCCTTTTTCTGGACGACAATGCACCAGCTTATCGCACTGCAGCTGTCGAAGAGCTGTTGGACAGTGAGGATATTGAACTCATGGATTGACTGGCAAAGGTCTCTGATCTAAATCCCATCGAGGATGTATGGGACTTTCTAGGGAGAAGCTTGGCAGCACGTAACTTACCGCCAGTAACGATTCCGGAGCTTCGATTGGCAGTACAAGATAAATGAGCTGCAATGCCTCAACAACTCATTGACAAACTCATACTCACTATGGTCAGACGATGTGAAATCTGCATAGCAGTTAGGGGAGATCATATCTCCTACTAAAGGCTGGATGTTTCTGTCTGGGAACCTGTCACATGGATGATTTGGCCTTTAGTCGCATTGTGCTCCATGATACTTTTTCAATAATGTTCCTTTTTATCCTTTTGATTTCTTATTTGATATGTTTTGCTTACATTACTCATGTTCTTATGTCTTGGGGATCTTATGGTATTATTTGTTTTGATTTAGAAAAATTTTGCACATTGTTATATTGAAAAAAAATCATCTCGTCTTTAATTTTTGCATACAGTGTAGTATTATGATAACGTTATTTCTATGGAAGCAAGAAAAGCGAAATAAAATATAATACTATATTGATTATAAACTCAATGCTGCGTGTTTACGTTTTTTATTCTAAGTTAGTCAGAATAAAAATTTTATGTCATTTAAAAAATTTCGATGTGGAAGAATAAACCTCTATAAACAACAAACAGAAAAAAATTCAAATAAAATATTTTTCGTAAATTAATAACGTAGATAAACATCTAAGTATACATAAAGCATGTCACTTTTTAACTAATATATTCTCTTAATTTTACCAATAAAGCGACATGATTTGTTTCAAAATAATAACCTATAGCATTAATTTTTTTTATTCCATAGATTCCAAATTAAATAGTACTGAAAAGATTATAAATTAAATTAGTGGTCTACCCAGAAAATAATTTTTTTCGGGGGGGAGGGTGCATATCGTCATTGCCAGAAGTGATTTTTAGTTTAAAGTTAATACCTGGTAAAAAAAAAAGAAGAGAGAAAAATAAAATCATTTGAGAAAAATAAAATTAATATACCATGACAATAAAATTTGGATTTGGGGGAGAGGTATATTTTTAGGGATTCCCCCCTTCCTTTTCTCTTCAAACACTGAACCATCGGCACTGTTTCAGAAAGAGTAAATATTTTTGTATTCTTTTCTCGTGAATTGGCTTAGCTGAAACCCTTTCTTCTCTCTTCGAAATAGAAAAAAAAAATTTAGCTTTAGCGATAAAATGATAATTCTGGGTATACCTTTCGTTATATAATTTTATAAGATGTAAAATTATATAACAAAAGGTATATCCAGAAATATTTCAATTTGGAGAAAAAAATTTGGGGGTGCATATGTCCGTTTGCACCCCCCCCCTCCAGTTCGCCACTTAATTCAATACTTAAAAAAAGGGAAAAAAAATATTATATTTTACACAAGTGGCAGACGTAACCTAACTTTTTTCACCCGTTTCATTGGTTGAACTCCTCCCAACTATAAGATTAGTTTTACTCCTTTATTGAAAGTCTTTTTTGCAATCAATTAATTTATGTATTAAACATAGATAACAAATTCTACTTATTAAAACTTCGTCCTATGTCAAATGAAATCGCTACTCATATTCACAAAACGGTGTTACAAATGGTATACGAAATAATCTAGTGAATTCTTAAATTTTACTTAAAATTTTAACACTGTTTGTTAGTATAATTGTACAGGGTGATCAATATAAAAGAATACACGTTTGTTTTTTGTATTATCCCCATCTATAATATATGTAGCAGAACTTTCAACATCATTATTTATTTAATATGTCTATATTTAATATACGGGTATTGTATTTATTTTTTTTTTTTCGCTTTCTAAATGAGAAACATAAATTCGCGTGAATAACGTTAGTAATCTTTAATCCGATTCTGTGCAAATGATTTGAGCAAATCGTAAGCTTCTTTCAACGTTTTTATTTATTTATACTAAACTCTAGCTTTCAAAATTTCTAACTTTTGGTATTTCTTATAAATATTTAATTATTCTAAGAAGCATATCCTAAGTGTATTTAAAAAAGAAAGTATTACCGGTTATCGTGTTCACTTTCACTATTCAAAATTCCTCTATGTGTTCCTCAAAAGTAGCACGCATGCATTTTAGCATTTATACAACGTTTACTATAACTCATTTCACTGATCAACGAATTATTAATATATCTCATTTATGCAATATCTATCGTAGATATATTCTTATCTATGAAAAATGGCAATCATTTTATGGATAAGAATTTATTTATGAGAGAGATTATATCATAAATTCATAGATGTATTTTATGTAAAATATATCTCATTATATATATGTATTTTATTCATGCAGACTACATATATATTCAGCAGAATATATATGTATTTTATTTCTGATGGAAAAAATAGCCGTAAAAATATCTTCATGTTTTTATTCGAAAACCTCTTATTTTATAGATATATTCAAAGGATGAAGTAAGAAATCCCGGAATAAAACTATGAGGATAGTTTTACTTTAATTTTTTTAATCATTAATACATAGTTTATACCACTATAATTAAATGTTAATTTCTTCCTTTCATAGCTTTTTCCATAGCTTTTTCTTAAATTTGCACTTGTTTGAATACAAATATATGACACTTATTTCAACTATAGGAGAACTGAAAGATTATTTTTAGGCACTTTATTAAATTCTATCAATAAATATTTCATAAAATATCAAGTGATAGAACCATTTTTATATCAACTGCATTTGCATTAAATGCAAACTGGTAATATAATTACATTAAATAGGATTGAACTTACTATGAAAATGAAGGAAATTTGTTCTATTATAATGCTATGTATATTTCAGCGTTCGTATTTTTTATATGTGAAATAAATGAGCTTTGTTCAATCATTTCAATTTTGGGAAACATTTTTTTCCTATTGCGTTTAGTTATCGAGCTAGAGCTTCTATGGGTTCTGGGAAATAGAATTTTTACTTTATAATCGCATAACTAGAGAGCTTGGATCTCAAACTTTCTGAAGTCAAGGAACAATAAAATTTCTCATTTTTTTTCACACTAATCACTTACAAAATAACAATCTATAAAATAGAACAGTCTAACCTTTTTGAAATGGAAGCCGTAATGGGAAAAAATGCCATGGGTCGCAAAATTAACTCCATGATTGAAATGAAAAGCGGCTGAGTCGTTGAGCCATTGCCTTTCGATTGAGCCGATTGCTCTTTCTGGATCCAAAATGTTACTTTATTAAAACAATAAAGTAAGCGATATTGATGGATGTAAACATATTTATATAAAAATCACTTAAAAATTTACAGTACTTTAAAAAATTCTCAAAATGAATGCGACTCATACATTTGTTTGTTTACCTTTTCAAATTTCCATAATAGTGGAACGAGTAAATGAAACGAATAAAGTCCTGCTAAATATCCCATATTTTCAGCGCTTCTGATCTCGCAAATATATGACGCGTTAAATGTGTTCATAGTTATTTTATTTCCTGGACTCAGTTTTGGTCTTTAATCTTTTGATGGTGCAATGTTAAATTCAAAACTATCAATGAAACAGCGTGAAAAATGTAATACTGGACATCTATACAGAAATAAAACGAGCTTAAGAAAATGCTCTGTTATCTGTATTCAGTAGCGTAGCGATGGGGGAATATGGGGATTGTAACCTCCCCACCCAAAAAGATTGCCGTATACGGAAATTTCAAAACTGAAATTTTAATACTGATTTTTTTTTTTTTTTTTTTTTTTTACTTTTTCAAAACAAAAAAAAATTTGAAATCCAGTATTTCACATAAACATTAGTTTCACCTCGAAAACAAACAACGAAATTTGAAATTAATTTTGAGATATGAATGAAAAAAAGTGCGACCAAGGGTATGAAAAATTTCTCTCTACTCCCCTGTCTACCATATTTAATGTTAGATAGTAAACGTTTTTCTATCAGGAGTTTTTTGATAATGTTGAGCATAATTTTATGTATAAAAAACAAATAATAAATTCGCAGTCACAACTTGAAAATGTTAGACTCGAAAGGTTAATAGAAATCCATAATAATTCCGATTGAACCTTCCCTCGACGATTATTGGGACATGAAATTTTTGGTTTTCTTTACTACCACGTCGAATATATGACATCTTTTTTCCATAGCAATAGGGTATTTATTAAATTTACAATACTGCATACATAGCAAACTTTAAATTGTTTTCCTAATCACTCTGATTACAATACCAAAGAAAAGTATTTTGCATTTTACTGTTTTTTCATCATCAATAATTTTAGGTGGGTAATGGATTTTACAGCGAGACATTTTAAGACAAAGCATCTATGTTCTCCGGGACATATATTAAGAACTACGATCGTTAAAAAGATGTGCACTTGATGTAAAACTCTTCGTGTGTTATTTACCAAAATGACACCCCGGTTTTATTCCAATGTTTTTCATTATCATCTGGTCTGTTCGGAAAGTCTATCATGTATCTCGTTTTTTGGACATCATCACCACCATTATCATCATAACAGCAATGGCCCTCTTGGAGGTAAGTAGTTGATTTTTTTCAATGAAAGGAAACTTTTCTGCAGCACAAATGAAATATTTTTTTATGGAAATACTACCGAATTTTGTTGATGGAATTTAATTTACGTCAACAAAAACATGATTTTTTTTATTATTATAACTTTTGAGAATCAATAAAAATATTTATAAATAATGTATTTTACTAAAACTACTATGAACCCACATATACCAGTCCTGTAGTGAAATTGACATGTATTCATTGTGTTGGGGCTTAAAACTCATGTATTGCCAAGATCTATAATTTCAAAGGTTTGAATAAAAGTTCTCAGAAACAGAGTTATGATGGGAAGCGCCAGTGTCCCTCGTGTAGTTTCCTAAGTAGGAAATCAATGAAAAATAAATTCATAAATCTGTTAAAGGAAAGATATACACTTTATTATAGTAATAAAATTACTCTAAGCCGTGCTATATTTTATTAACAAAGTACATTAACTACAAAATAACTAACAGGCATTACTTAAAGGGAATCAGACATGGTTTAATCTGCTCAACGATGTGACTTCATATGGAATTCTTCCCAACACATTGTTTTTTTATTGAGTTAACGAATCAAAAAAAAAGAAGAAGAATATCAATCATTTTCCTGAAAAAACGTCTTTTTTAAACGCCACATTCAAATGACCATTCAAACCTTTTTCTGCATTCAAATAGATAAAACAGTAAAAACTTGATGACGATATTAGAAATTTAGTTAGAATTAACACTACTTTCTCGAAATAAAATGGGATCCTAAGCATTCATATAATATTAAAAATAATTTTGAGGAAAATGCTTTTAAGAACATTTTTTTTTTGCAATTTGAGCCTTCATGAAGATTTCTGTTTCTTTTGTGTTTACTTTTATTTTGTATAAGTCGATGAAAGCGAAGGAGTTAATTCCTGATTCTCGTAAGTAGTATAAAATTTTTTAAGTATTTTCATTTCATACAGTCTTTTTTTCTTTATTTCTAACAGATGGCGCAGATGCTGCTCAAGATGTTTTGCAACCAGCTGCTGATGTCCTTTAAGTAATACTGTGACAAGTTCTTTGCTTGTAATGCAAGTGCAATCAGAAAAACAAAAAATAAGAATAAAAGTGTTTAAAATGTAATTTGTTGCTGCTTTCACTCTCATACGAAGAATTTGAACAATTACTTAATTCAATACTATAATTCAGTTCGTATTAAATACCTAAAATTATAAATTTAAACTCATATTCTCATAAAAAGGTTACAATTTATAAAATAAGTTGTAATTTACTCGACTTATATTTATGTTGAGTATTTTGTAATTTATAGTGTACGAAAAACTCAATAATCATTCGATGTAGTTTTAAATTCAAACGCATTAATTCTTGTGTGGTTTCTTATTAATTCAAATAAAAGGGTTTTTTTTTTTACATTTTTATCTGTAATTTTGAAAAAAAAAAAATCTCACTTCCCAAAAATTATATACTTAATACATAAAGTAAAGTATGTAATAAGCGGAATTTTTCTAGTGGCGATGTTTTAAATTAATACAAAGTTAAAATTAATATTATTAATGAATTTTTTTCCTGTGGATGACATTCAAATAATATTTTATTGCGAACATTACCACGAGAATTTTCGTTTATATAGAAAAACATAATGTACATTTTATTTCAGATATTGCAATATAAACTCTCTCTCTTTCAGTGTTTTTAAAATAATATAAAACCAACCATGTGATAGTTTGTAATACTTTATATAATTCACCATTTAAGCATATACACTCCTGTTCATAACTTAAGGATATTCCAGAAACACACTGAATTCGTGCTCTATAGCAAGAATTTTCTTTGGGAGATCATCACATGTATCTTCAGGAATAAAATGATCGTGTTTCAGGCTACAGTAAGTCATCAGATGTTGTAAGCAATACGTCAGAAGTAAAAAAGTGTCGGAGAAGCGTATCAAACGAACATTCGCGGTGAAGCAGCGTAGTGTAGATCACAGTCGGAATGTAAATATCGCGGTGAATTTATCTAATAGCCATGACTCGAAGGACACATCAGGACGAAATCTTACGTGGCCATTATATCGGTCATTTAGAATATAGGCGCACGCAGATGGAAGTAAAAGCGGAGCTGGGAATAGCGTAGAGTATCATATCTGGGCTCTGGCACCGGTATGAACAGGATAGGAACGTAAGTAGACGTTTCAATATAGATCGTCGCTGACTTATAACTGTGAAAGATGGCCGGTATTTGTCAATTAGTTCCAAACGAAACAGGCAACATACAGTATCAGTCCTATGTCAAAGCTATAGGTGCCTCGGGAACCACATTTCAGAGGATACCAGTACAAATGTTTGGTACAGAGTAGCCTATATGCTCGCAGACGTATCAAATGTATTTCACTCACTGTCTTCCAGTGCCAGCGGGGATTGATTTGGTGTAGCGATAACGTTACGAAGACTATATCATATTGAAGCTGTGTGCTGTTTTCCGACGAATTTTGACTTTCAACGTAATCGGATTCCCATTGTATCTTCACATGGAGAGTACCAGAGACCCTTACAACCAAGAAAAACATCACTGAACACCAACATCACCGTTGAGGGGCAATGTAATGTTTTTTGAACGTATCTCCATATCCTAATTGGAATCATGAATGACCAAATTTATCAGGATATCATTCTGCGACGCCATGTGCGACCGTTCGAGGGTGCAATTTTTGCATATTTCGTCTTTATGGATGACAACGCCTTTCCTCATCACACAAATATAGTGAACGAATGCCTAGAAGAAGAGAATATGACTTGTTTGGGATGGCCCGGTTCTCCAAAGATTTGAGGCCGCTAGAAGATGAATATAATCCTCATAATTCTATTTCTAGGTCTTTTCAGGAACAGCAGAGATCATTGATTGATGAATGAGATAGCATTTGGTTCACAGCATGGTCAGACGTTGTATTGAATGTGTTGTAGCTTCTATAGACAATTATAGTAACTCATATAGTCGAGAATACAAATCGTATGTTGCTAACTTTTCTGCAAAGGAGATAACTTCCACGGTTGCTCCAAGAGATCATGCCACTTACTTACATTGGTATTATGGTACAAGTGCTCTTTATTTTGTTCCGAACAATTTGTTTATGAAACAGGCTTTATGTTTATCTCACCTTTGTTGTGTTTTGAGCCTTTATTTGAACAAACTGTCATTATCCTTAATTTATGAGTCTTATAGTATTATATTAAACATAATTTGTTTTTCCGAATTGATACACCAAGTGTATTGATTTATAGGAAATAATTATTGTTCATGTAAACTCTAATGTTGAAGAGATTTATACGATTAAATTAATAAAATTATTTTTTGTATTACACATTGAGAAAAAAATGGATGCACATGTTAATAAAAATTGTGAATATTATTTCACAAGAGTAACTTAAAAACTTTTTTGTAGTTTTTTTTGGTATTTAATGAAATGACCTGGATAAAGTGTCTAAATTTTCCCCAATATTTTTTTATTTGATTGCCAAAACAAAAATTTATTGTGATTTATGTTTTCTCTGTAAAAAGTTTGAACTAGAAATAATATTAATTATTAACTACACTTAATATGTTCCATGGCTCCAAAAAATGTTATTTAAGAGTTCTTAATATGCAATAAAAATGTGTGTGTTTGTATGCTTGTTATTTTTTTACATTAAATGAGATACTATGGAACACATTACAGTCATTATTAAATAAAAAGAGACAGGAAAAGATTAGCATAAAACAAAGTTTTTTTAAATATTGACTGCATAAACATAAGACGAGAGCTTAACTACCTAAGAAGTGTAATAAAGGGATACTATATATATATATATATATATATATATATATATATATATATATATATATAATAAATGATGTATCAAAATTAAATTATTTAATGGAATCCACCAAGTGAAAATGAAATTGCGGCTTGAGGATCTTAGAAATTGGGTTAAACTTGTTTGATGGTACCAACATTCCTCATTTGCGACTTGTTAGGCTGAATTGGAAATATCCAAATTATAAATCAGTATAATAATTAAAAGTAAAAGAATAAAAAGTTATTCAAAAGAATATTGAAAAATAGCAAAAGTCAATAAGCAGTAAAAATGATGTAAATCATTACTTACAAAAAATTTCAAAAGAATGAAGATTCAATCAGGTGAGTAAATAAGGACCTGTCTTCAACAAAACGATGTGTTTAAAAATAAATATTAAATACTCATAAAGCAAACAACAAAGTGTCGTCATTACCATATTAATTACCGTTGTTTGATTATTAGTTGGTTGGTTGTATAAAGTATTGAAGTTTGTAAAATAGCAAGAAGGTCCAAATAATGTGCAAAAATGTGAAAACTATGATAAGAGTAATTGTAATCTTTACAGCTAGACCACTAACAATCAGACTATTCGGACATAATATTATGTGTTGGATATAAAAGTAGATCACAATTTCCATAGATGGGCAGTATATTTATGATGTATATAAGTTTTTAAAGAATTAATGGGATACTCACACTACTATCAACTACAGAAGGATTTTTAATGTTATTGAACCTATCTATTTTAAGTGTGATTAAATTGTTAATACTTAGTAAAAACAGTTGATACAATATTAGTATGAGTATATATATATATATATATATATATATATATATATATATATGTAACATTATTCCTATCGACTTTTGTAATGTAACATAATATCAATAACATTCGAGGTGTATTGAATTTTCACTTTTATTTAAAGCTGTGAGAGAGAGACCATTTTCATTAGGTAGTAGGTTACATCATTTAGGTAAGAAGAGCAGAACAGTTGTATGAAAAAGAGTAAGAGCAGTATGAAAGAGAGAGCGTTTTTCGTTGTGTTTTTGGTTATATACTAGGGAAAATTCCCATCAAACGTCATAAGCACGTGGTATGAATAAGGGGATTCCAGGGGAATATAATAGATAGGGAATTAAAAAGGGATTGTTTTTGACAGATTTATAATTAGTTTAAGCAGAATTAATCCTTTTCAAGAGCGCGTGATGTAATAAATTATAGGATACTTTGGAAGGGGATCAGGAAATAAGAATGAACTCTTTACTTTTGTATTAGGGAATGAGATAGAATAGAAAGTTAATTTATTATTTAGGGTAATTATTGAATTAAAAGTTAAATCATTACATATATATATATATATATATATATATGAATTGTTCCTCTAACAAGAAATTTTCCTAATACAGATTTTAAAAGAAATTCAACTTTGTTTGTTTGATGTTTTAAAGTAGTTTTCATAAGTTACAAAAATCAGGATAGAATATAATATTTGCTTTAAATTCATTAGTTTTACCAAAAATAATCAAATCATGTATATAACGATAAAAAAAAGTAAGAATTTTATTACCAAATAAATGCAAATAAAGGTAGGCTAAGGAGTTGCTATTGAACCACCGAATATCTAATGCAGGAAAATAAAGATTAAATAGGAAGTTAAATTTTTTAAGTTACAAATCAATTATTCTTACATTTGCCCCCCCCCCTCCAATTTTAAAAGGGAGACACTCGTGAAATTTCATACTCTTGCAAAAATATCATCACATAAAATCGCATCACATTATTGCATATATGATAAAATTATAGCAATAATAACAAATTAAATAATAACAATAAACAAAATACTAATACTTCTAAATATTAATTAATTTTTGTGGGACAACAATATACACTGTTAAATTTAATTTCGAGAGGAGCTATACTTTTCCACCAATACTTTCATAATATTAAATATATATTATTGCTGGCATATCAGTGATATATTTGTTATAAATACTGGAAAATGTTATATTATCAAAAATTAAATAACAAAATTGACATAAAAATTACATGATACTATACATCTACTGATTGAATAAATCTGCATCTAATAAATCTATTCGAAGGCAAGTTATTACGCTGATATTTAAGAAATTCGCTTTGAAGATACTAAATTTTGAACACTAATACCATAAAATGATTAACAATATTAAATCCTTAGCAATTTGTGTAAAACAAGATTTTGAAATAGCATAAAATAATTATGGTCTAACCCCGTTACACATTACAGGGCATCTATACATCGTATTTGAGTAGACTGAAATTTCCAGAAATTTTTCTAACATCATTACTGGTATCTATATTCAATTAAGATTAAAACATAATATAAAATCAAAATATTCACATTTATTTAAAAATATCACGTAAAAAGATTCTTTATATCTGAGAAAACCTTTCTAATTTTTATTTTTGTCTCATAGTAAAATTCTTCTCTCTCCCATTAAATCTGAAATTCACTAACATGAAATACCTCATATTTAGGTCCTATCAAACACATTTCTGATAGAAATCTGCGTGCCTAATTCACAAATTTTCTGAGATGCTAATATGAAAATAATAAGAGATATACAAATAAAACAAGTTTGTCCTCTTAATGATTAAAGACATCGACAAAATCATAATCTTCCTAAATAACTAAAAATTACACCTTTCCACTCAAACATAGATTGTATTCTCTCCTTACAATCTTTCTTTCATATATATTTCTTAACAATGTTAAACACAACTAACTACTACCAAAATTACAAATTCGTTTAGCTTATTAAAATGAAATAAAGACTTGAATAAGAAGTTAACGAAGGGAATAAACTCTTTTCAATTACACCATATAAACAATAACACTTATCAAAGCACATACTTTAAAACTCATATCACATCAATCTTCTACAACAAAAAGTCTTGATAAGTAAAATTAAGTCACTATTTTACTCAAAGGTTTTTTTTCCTAGTGACTTTCCATTTCTTTGTCTTTCGGATTTTTTGTTGAAGATAACTTAATTGAAGATTTTCAAATAGGTGAAAATGCTTTAAGGCTCCCATCTAATGGCCATTTTTGAACTCGTGAACATAAAGTTAATTTTATGGAATTCCTACTACCATCCTCAAATCTTTACTATTTTATCTATTTGAATGCAGAAAATTACATAGATTTTTTTAAAAAAAAATGTTGAAGGTTTCTGCGGAATTATATTTTCTTCCCGATTTTTGATATTTTAGATTATTTTTAAAGGCTGGAAAACTCGCAAACGAATCATTAAAAAAAAATATTTTTAAACATCGGAGGGAAAATGTAATTCCTCAAGCCTTCATTGGGTTTTACTCTTTCGGATGCAATTTTTAAGCGTTCAATTAGATAAAATGGTAAATATTTGAATAGAAATTCTACAGGAGTAACATTATGTTCACTAAAGCAAAATGGCTAGTAGATGGGAGTTTTAAACGGATTAAATGGACATATTCTGCCTAGGTTTAATTGAATTTATTGGCTTTATCAATTACACACAGTACATCAGAACATTTCCTAAATTCTGAAAAAGGCCTGAATAAGACTCAATTTTCTTGTATTAGAATATTGAAATTCTTCATACATAATTAAGAAACCAACCTTGAATTATGCTTCTTGAAATCTCTTTTAATTTATCTAATTTTAGTTATTTAATATATTGCTTAGTTATTTTTAAGCTAATTTTCTTGCTTTTCTTACAGAAGGGAATATCGCATTTTCTCTTATTAAAACTTCACACAAAAGATTAATCATTTTACACTTCATAAGTATGGGGAAGCCTGTTATAGTATGAGAAGTTTGATCATATACGTTTACTTTTCTCTAAAGTTTTTGTCCAAGAGACTTTGCTTGAGTTATTACTAATTTCCCATTTTAAGCGGGTAATTATGGTTTAATTTACTCGTTCAACGTTATCATTTGTTTGTGATCTGTGAGTATTGGTTAGTAATTGAGTGACATTGTTATGTTCTGTTTAAGTTTTGAAGCGGTAAAAAAGCAAATATTTCGATCACTTAAATTTTTTCAGCAACATGGATTGGAAAACTTTTTTTGAAGCAATTAGCATAAGTTTCTGTTATATGGCACACGATTTTAAAAGTTTGTTTTAAGCAATTCATATATGTCTCTGTTGTTGCCCTTTTTGAAGGGAAAGTCCAAATATACCACGTGGCAGAAACAATAATAGTATGAAATATTTTTAATTCAGTTATAGTAAATAAATTAAATCACCTACGTTATCTATTGACTTCAAATTGAAAAGCTCTTCACAAAGAAGTGAATACATCAAACTATATTTTTTCTGTTGTGAATTATTTTCTTATCTGGCTATTTCCATAGTTTCTAATATAGTAAGAATTTTTGTATCCCATAATATTGATGTGATATAGTAGTAAGCATTGCAACAAATGTTTCATGAGTTCTTTCAATTAATTTCACTCGCAGAACTTAGGATGCTATTATTTTAGATAAACCTTCCTTTTTCATAATTAAAATACCATCTCTTTTGAAACATTTAGGGCCTGAAATATTCTCTAAATTTTGAAAGTGGATTATTTCAATGATTACCAATGAATACTCTGATGGTGTATTAATTAAATGATGAGCAATAGGATTTCTTTTCAACATATCAGCTTCAGTATTGTAACTTCTTTTTTATATGTTACATTAAAATCATACATAGAGATTTTTAAGAACCATCTGAAATGCCTATCAGTAGGAGTTTTGGAATTTTTAGTCGAACTAAAGCATTGTGGTTGGTACGCACAGTGAAATAAGATCCTTGAAGATAACAATGAAATTTATCTAAACTGTCTAATATCACTTAACAATCTAATTCCGTCATTGTATAGTTAATTTCATAATTTCTCAATTCTCCTGGAGTGGAATGCAAAGGAGAGCTGACTTCCATCAGATCTTTCTTGCTTTACATCTTCTATGACTTCCTTATATGCATCATCATAGACATGGCAAGGGTAATTTGAATTGATTAATGCCTAAATAGGTTTCGAAATTAAGCTGTTCTTAGGTCTTTTAAAAGATTGTTGACATTCTGGGATCCAATCCCATTTTCGATTTCTTTTAAAAATATTATTTAAAGGCATTCTGTTATTTTTGCATATTGAGGAAGGAGTTTATGATAAACATTAATATTATCAAGGAATACTTGTAAGTCTTTTACGTTTCTAGGACGCAAGAATTTCTTAATAATACCTACATTAGTAGTATTCGAGCTGAATGATCGTTGTTTTATTTCCTATTCCAGGAAATCAGTACTGACTTGTCTATATTTATATTTTGAGAAGTTTAATTTAATATTTTCGATTTAGCAAATTTTAAAAATCTCTTCTAAATGCTTAGCGTGTTCCCCTAAGTCTGAAATTATAATATCATCAAAGTAATTCAATGCAAATTTTATTCGGGATTCATACAGAATTTAACTAATAACTCTTTGGAATATAGCCTGGGAGTTTTTGTATCCAAAGTGCAAGAGATTAAATTGAAAAAGATCGTAATTGGTGTGAATATAAGTTTTTCAGATTCGTTATAATTTTCAGTATGCCAATACTCTGAACATAGATTTACAAAAGGAGAAAAATTTTAATGAGCTAATTTATCTAAAACTGCTTTAATTAGTGGAATTGGTTCTTTCTCTAATTATCCGATAGCAATGAGTTTTCTATAATCAACACAAAATTGTGTGCAAGTATTATCCTCTTTTTAAAAGTCAAAGTTATAAGTACTGAATAAGAGTGTTTCTCTTGACATAGAATCATTTTTGTGGTTTGTAAGATAAGTAGAATTTACAATTATAATATTTGGTAAAGAAAGGCTTTAGGTAACGCAATGCATTTGAAATAATAGTGTGAAGACCTTATTCTTTATTAAACTCTACAGCCTTCTTAAAGACTAAAATAGTCAGTAATTTCATTAATGAAAATACTCTAATCATAAATGAAGATACTTTACAGAAGGGCAACACACTTTATTATGTATCAAAGGATATGCAAGACTGCTCTCTCTCTCGAATCCCTCTTCACTCGGTTAATCCTATGTTATGTTTAAATAATAAAGTTTTAGCTCACCAAATCATTCATTCCGACTCAAGGATTCGACTCTTGTCGTTCTGATCATGGATCACTTCCAACTGTTTTCAATATAAACGATGAATTATGACGGTTCACTTCAATCTGCAACATCTATCTTATCTTATCTTATCTTCTATTTCCCTCGTATTCTTTTTTTCAATTCCATTTCACAAATACATCACTATCTCTAATTTAATTAACTATACTTTTTATCTTCATCAAATTGGGTTTCATTTAGATGGCAAGGAGTTTTAAATGTATGCAATTCAAAGTATCAGAATATCCCTGAAGTTACAAAGAAAAATTGCAAATAGCCCAACTGAACAATAGTTGATCTTCATCTACAGTCTGAAGTCATCTGCATTCTTCTATCCTTCTATAGTCTGAATAAAATCCAGTTAAATTTCCTTGATTGCTGTTTCTTGATTAATTTTTTGCTGATTCTTGATAGATCCGAACATAAGTAGCGAAGTGTTGATGTCACAATATGTAATATCGAGTAATTCGTCTATTATGAGTTATTTTGATCCGTCCTAACGATTTACTTCCTTTACATTTCTGTGGAAGTTAGGGGAAAAAAACATGATAAAATTGTTACACCTGAAAGTTATTTTTATTCTTTGATGAGACTAACATCACTCTGATTTAAAAACAAATAAGTATTCCAATTAATTTTATAGTTCGAAGCAATTGTCAGTGTCGAAACGGGAAAACAGAACAACAAAGTTAATGAATTTGCAATAAAAGTAAGTTTATATTGCATTAACATTTACACAAAGAAAATCATTACGAAACCAATTAAATATCGTAATTGAATTTTTTATTGGTTTAGGATACGTTACACAGATTTTCTTCAGTTAATGAAGAAATATTCGCTGTATAAAAGGAGGCATCTCCCTTGTTTCCACACTCAGACTTGATACAGTGTTTTAGCTTGTCATTTCTAGCGTTGATCAATACTTTCTAAGATGTCTTCCCTCTTGCAACTCGTCTTCATGATCCTCGCTTTTGTTGCCATGATGGGTAAGTACGATTTATTATTTTGAAGTCTTGCTATAAGAGTTGAAGTTAAGCGCTTAAATTTAGAAATTCGGAGATAGTCAAAATTCAAAGTGATTTTCAATTTTTTTTTTCGATATCTCACAGATTATTCGTTAAATTCACCCTATGTATATATATTTCATAATCGTATTCAATTCAACGTATAATACATGCGAACTATCTTCTTATCTATCTGCTTATATCTTCGAGGTTGAAAAAATTCATACTGTAAAATTTCTAAAAATTATAAGACAGCATATTTCACTGACATCTATTTTAAAGCAATATTAAATAAATTCTCAATCAATCTTAATTATTCTTTAATCCTAATCTCATTCTTAAAATCAAGCGTTTTTAAAAATCAAATTCATACAGATTTAATGAACCAACACAACTTTTTTTAAGTCTTTATAATGACTTCGGTCCTTATATTGACTATATAACGATGACTCAAGATAATAACTCCTTTTACAATAGCCACTGTAAAGCTGTATAGAAAGAAGCTAATTCAAACCGGAACAAAACCTTAAAAATGTAAACTTATAGTGGATATAGCAAATAAATGAACAAAATTTGATTCTATCAATCAAAATGTGTACAAATTATTTACGTATGTATGTATATATGTATATATATATATTCATTTGTAATTGCCGAATTATTTCTAGATGTAATCAGAGTGTCTGTGATAAATATAATCACTCATAATATTTCGGACAAACTGTTGCTACAAAAGATCATTAAAAATTATCACAATAAGGCTCGACGCGCACGCACGCATTCTCTTTTGGAGCTTCAAAATGAAATATAAGCAAAACATTCAAAAATTAATATCGTATTGTATGGAAATGATTTAAAAATGATTCAAAACGATAGAAAAAGGGGAATTTTTTTTCATATCGTTGCATTAGTAACGAACTTACATTAATTGAGATATTTCTATATATGTCTGAAAATTTCCCACGATTATATTCAGATGCTACTCGTTTTGCTCACGTACACATCACGCCCATAAGCGGTCTAACTGTTATATTTAATGAAAAGATTATTAAAGTGTGAAATCAAATACGATTTTAATTTTCCGTTACAACGAATTAATATCTCCAGCCGAAATATTTTTTTATTTTTTTAATGTAGTAAACTGGGAAGCAATAACAACATCAGGGAGTAATTATTTCTAAATGATCATGGTCATCACAATCGAAATTGTTCAAAAATTCGAACGTGGCCGCGGTTACGTAGTGGTCATGGTCGTTAAAAAGCGGTTGGAATTCTTTCTTCGTATCTTGTGTTCGATTTATTAAAAAAAAAACTAAAAGATGCTCCATGTATCTAGTCCATGCACGTTAAATCTTTCGAGAATCTAAGTTCTCTCAATGGCGTGGTATGGAAGTTTGGATGCTAGCTCAGCTGCCGCCCTCGTCGCTTTGCTGAGGTTCAAAATGACAACGGCCTTGTGAAACAAAGAGGATAATTCCATACTGCAACGTAAATGGAAATGGTTTTTTGCGTTTTCGTTTAGTCTGAGTGAAAGTGAGGAAAGGCATGTACTAGCTCAAATGTGCCCTCTTTACTTTGTTACGGGAAGAAAAAATAAAAGTATCCGTCTATAGCCATCATTTAGCTCTAGTTCGACGTTAATAAAATCGAATCAAATAAATACAAAGTAAATATTTAAGATATATGCAACGGAGAAATAAGAATAAAGATGTAAAAATATTAAGAGAAAAATTTAAAATAAAAAAAATGTATTTAGTGCTTATTTTTACATGTTTACTGAAAATAATTCGAGACATTCCTCTATGAAATTATATTCTTTACTATTCATTTAAATTCAGTGTTATTTAAGCACTAATATACTACCAAGCACTAATATATTTTAACGCATGTGTATAAATAAAATTTGAAATAATCATTACCAATTGTTCTTCATTAATAATAATTACAATATATTTAAAAATATTAAATTGTGTTATTTCCTCTACATTAGCAAATTTTTTTCAGGAAGTTTAAAAATAATTTCTATACTTAAAGAATTTTTCAAAAACATACAATGTTAAAGATTTCGGGATAGAAAAAACAAAAATATTAAGCATTTTTGTTGTCTTTTAATTCATATCACTAAAAAGACATCTCTTCTTTAAAATTGGTCTGCATAAAGAGTATTAAATACCTATTTTCTTACTTTAATGCAGTACTGAAATAATATATATCTATAGTTCTAATTTATTTTTATTTCTTGTTTTCTTAGGTCTTGCCTATGGTAAGTGAAATCTTTGTAAATGTGGTAATAGTTCAAAACTATTTTGATAACATACACTTGCATGGTATAAATCTACAGCAAAAAAATGTATCTATTTCGTTATGATATTCGTGATAAAAAATTAAATGTGTGTGGGTGCTGATTCAATATATATGTATATATATGAAATAATTAAAAATAAAACCTTTAGTTTTATATAATGAAAAATAAACCTTTAGTATGATAAACTATATAGTATTTAAAAGGTTGCTTTAATAATATTATTTTAAACATTATTTTTTCTTCAATCGACTTAGGATGTCGATTGAAGAAGGGAGCTTCGAATCAAAAAGATCCTATGATTTCAATAGTAGTAGGAAAATCAAATTAGTGTAAATATAAAAACAAACTTGCGCTTCTACTCATATAAATCAGACACACACAAAATCTCTTGACCTTGATTCATGTAATTCACAGAAAATAGGTAGAATTTACCTCAATTGTAAAGGAATAAGGATTTCCTATAAAAAGCATCTCGTCTTCAAAGCAATTTTTAATAATTATTTTCTTTTATACCTATTGCTTTCGTAGGGCAAAAAATTTAATATTTTTGGATTAAATTTTTGCAAAAAATTAACAAATATTTTGGAGATTAGGAAACGTCTTTCAAAATTAACAGACTGTAGTGCAGTTTTTAAAAAAGAAAAGAAAACATTGTTCGGAAAAGAAATCATGTGAGAGTGTTGCATTTTTAAAAAAACTCAGTAAATGCAACTACCGATCATCATACAGAGATCAAAACGCTAGCACGATAATCAGGACATCAAAGTTATTTTAAAATGATTGAATAAGGAAAGTGGTAGTTTATTACTCTAAATCTTAAGTCTTCTAAAAAAAACATAAGATTCTTTGCTAATATTACTACAAATGTATCGTATGTCCTGTTGCAGAAGAAAATTGATTCTTTGTGTGAAAAGAGAACATTAAAACGAGTATAAAAGAAAAGAGGAAGGGATATCTTAGGACAAACAAATATTCAAAGTGTTAATTAAGTAATTCGAAACATTATTTTTAAAAAATAGATAATCAATTGCCATTTATTCTGTATATCGAGGCCGTGGGAGCCTAATTGTCATGGTCGGGGCGTTTTTCCCGTCGAATTGTATATTCGATTCTTGATTCATTAAAGAAGGGGCTGATACAGGTTAAATCTGTCGAGGCTCCAAGTCCTCCCTTCGGTATGGTGTGAACGTTTAGAGAGGAAGGTACTAGCTCAGGTGTCGTCCTCGTTATATTTGATTGAAATTCAAAACTACGGGACTTATAGCCAAAAGTCCTCGTTTTGCTTCTAAGCGTTCCGTTGATAAAAAAAGAAAAATAGTTTTTCAATTTGCCTTTATTTCTGGACTCAATGTATCCCTTTTTTTTCAGGACATCCTCACCACCATGAGGATAACAATGGAATTGTTAACAGTAAGTAGTAGTTTTTTTTTCATTTATAAAAACAAAATTTTGGGCAACAAAAGTAAAATAAAGTTTATACAGATGCTTTCGAACTGCATCGCTAGAAATCACTGTGTATATACATGGAAGGATTTATTTCTCTTTTATAATGTGATGAGAATAAGTGTAAAAAAGAAAAATTCAAACTGGCTTTGCTAATTTCATTTTAACATGTACTAACATTTTTTTTCAGCTAAGTTTTCAGAAAAGTAGAATCACTCAAAGTGAATATTAATTAGCGTAAAGTAAGCGTACTTTCTAGCCCCAGGCTCTACAGAAACAATAACTTCCATGAACAGAAAATGCTTCAATAAAATTCCTAAAGCATTTTTATTTTCACAAACAAAAATAATTCTAAACTACAAAAACGTTGCCAATATTAGCAACAAAAAGAATAAAAACAGACGATTCTGCTTTAAAAAATTATTAAATTAAATATTAAAAATTAAATATATCATAGCAATGTAAACATACCTTAAGCAAATTATATGAAATTATAGTAATAATAATATATTTTAATACAAATCTTTTGAACCTAACACCATATCCTTTATTTTATGACCCTGCATTTTTATTGATGCCCTTTTCTCGAAACAACATGTTAGTACATATTTATAAAAACAAGTAATATATCTCATTAAATAATTCATTAAGGATGTGTACTTTATTCTATTGTAATCATTCCTATTATGTACCAAATATTATTATTTATAACGGTTCCATTAGATTTAACCAGCATTTTATAAATAAAATCTTACATAGTCAGACCACCTCTGACCTGCTATCAATTACAGTAATAATTTATTTCACTAAGGAATATAATGAAACAAAGAATAATTTAGTTTGTTTCACTGTATGACCTGATATATGATTTTTAGCTAAAAAATTTTTATTAAGGCTATCGTATCAAGAAATATATGAAATACACTTCTTTAAAAGAATATAACCTATTTAATTTTGAGGTAGTAGTTTGTAAGCTA
This sequence comes from Nephila pilipes, assembly GCA_019974015.1. NCBI lineage: Eukaryota > Metazoa > Arthropoda > Arachnida > Araneae > Nephilidae > Nephila > Nephila pilipes. The sequence goes on from BMAW01077349.1 coordinate 27,783, forward strand.
TAATCGTGTCAATTCTGTATAAAATATATGTTACGATCTGAAAGAATAAATATTTTGCATAACCTTACCGCTCACATATTTCAGTTGATTGTCCAATACAAATGCATTATGAATCAGGTTTTATAAATTATTTTGCTCAAACCTTTTGATTGCGTGTATATTAGTAAAATCAGATTGCACTGACCTTGCATCCATTCCGAAAAATCATTAAATATTTCATGAATGTTATATTTTAAATCCTTCTAAAAAGTCCACAATGAAAGGAACTATATATAATTCATGCCTAATTGAACTATTGCAACTTTATAGCGGCGTTACTTCAAATTAAACTAAATTGGGAATACAAGTATGCTTATCATACCAATTCAAGATGTAAAGCACATGCATAGAACGCGAGTTCGAAAATATTGAGAAATGATTTTGGTAAACATGTTAAATTTGCGAATAGTCCCATCTGCCAGTGGATTATAGCATTAAATGTCTGCTGTGATAGGAAGCATTGCGAAATTCGATTATTTATTGCTGTCAAAAACGGAATAAAAGCATGCTTTTTATTTTTCAAAATTAACTGAATAAATTTGGCTATCATTCACATAGATATTCAAAAGAAATATATATTTGCACCCATTTTGCAAAATCAAATAACTTTTTTCAAATTGTCATTATATAGTGATTCAAAAGCGTCTGCGAACAGTGATTAAATAAAAAAAAATAACGTTATAAAAGATGGAAATTTATTTTTAGTTTTTACCCTTTATTTTCATATAGACGAATTTTTTACCATACGAACCTTTATAATGAAAAACTTACAGAAAAAAAAATTTAAAAGAAGAAAAAGCAAAAAAATTAAGCCAAAGATTTTTTCGTGTTCTTGCCCAATTATTTATATATTAATATTCACCACAATTATTAAGTACTTGATAATTTACCTTTATACTTAATTACAGCCCGTAATCTCTTATTTATTGAATAAATAAACTTTTCGATGGTAGATGGAGCAATTTCTTGCTAATTTTTTTAATTGTATATTAAATCGACAACGATTTATATTTGGCAATTCTTCTTTTAATTGTATAATAATTACATGTTGTGTTTATGAATTTTTATGAAGTTGTTACCATGAGCGTTCGGTTGAATTAAAATCTGTGAATTGTGGAAGTGTCTGTAGACGTCTAGGAACTTGATACAACATATATTCTTTAATTATACATGATGTATTCTTAAAATCAATGTCCTATTGAAAAATAAAAAAAATCTTTTTTGAATCCCAGGATTTTAGCATATGCTAGAAGTTCCTTAATACGCTGAAGTAAACAACTGTATCCATTATTCTTTCTATAATTTATGACTCTATTTTACGGGATACACTTCCAAATCATGACACTAGCTGAGTATTTGGCTTTCTCCAAAATAAAAAATTACCATTTAATTTGAAATTAAAGATTTTGCTTTCATCTGACCAGATTGCTTCGTTCCAGAATCCAAGAGACTTCTTTAAATTACTTTCAGGAATTCAATTCCTTTTTTTCGATTAAATTTTTATGAACATTTCATTAAAAAGAGATATTTTTTCCATTTTAAAAATATTATTGAAAATCCAATGAAACATTTTTTTTTAAAAAAAAAAAACTAGATTGTTTTGCAGAAATAAATTTAGCTAAAATTTTAAATTAGGTGAACATATTCGTGGGTGTATAGAACCATATAAGGTAAAGAAAACAGTATAATCCTCTAGTGCAGAGTAGAAATTTCGACTTATATACCTTTAATAAAATAACTTTTGCGCTTGATATGGCAATTATAATGGAATGATCTTATTCAAATTTGATCTCCTGTAGTTGAGATTGATTTAATTTTAATTGAATATTTTACAGCAGATGGTGAATTGTGTTTTAAATGCAATAAAAGCAATGGACTCAATAAAATATCAATACGAAAGTGTAATCACATACATAAGATTCTACTTTTATGGAATTTTATTTTTGCTTATTATATTTCAGACTGCATTATTACTAATAGTTTTTAAAGTATTTAGTATGTGAACCTATCAATCAATTAAATACTGAAAACATTTCCAATTTTAAAAACTTTTTCTTACATTTCATAATTTATGTTAGTTTAATAAATATTAGAGCTAAATAGAGGAGAAACAATGACATATGTCAATGTTATTTAAGTATTTTAACAGTGTCTTTGCCGTTATTGAATTTTCGAGAATTTTTAAGACAATGTGTTAGGCTAAGCATCACGAAGTGTTCAATTTAATAGCTAAACGCGAAAGGGTTAATTCTTAACAATCTCAATCATTGTAAATTGTTAAAAAAATAAAACTTTCTGTTCATTTTTGTTTCTTTTCCCTCGTTATTTCCAACAGATGCAGCTGATGCGGCCGAAGATGTTACGTCTGGAGCCGCTGACATACTCTAAATCAAATGCGTCTTCTTCGTATGTTCTGCAAATGTAATCGGCAAAAAGAAATTTGAATAAAATCACTGAAAATTTTTTCTTGTCTTTTCCATTACAATAAGAGTTTGTGTAACGAAACACTGATTTAGCTTACGTGAAAAATGTTGGATATTAAGTCATTATTCATATCCTATTGCAATATGTCTAATATCTAATATATTACAACTAAAGTGTACTAATTATGTATTAATGCCAGATTATACATTTCACATGCAAAAGTTTAATTATTAAATTTTTGTTTATATCTTATTACAGTGAACTAAACAGAATGTCATTAAAAATTACATACGATACATTTATGATGTAGATCATAAATTATTTCATATAATTTAAAGATCCAAGATTTTAGAGACTTTCTGGATATTCATAAGAAAATTCATATTTTGAAACATCTATGTGGTATGATAAAATACATATAGCAGTTTTTATATCTATTTATACATAATTTTCAAAGAAATTTTGTTTTAAATGTGGATTGGGATAGTGAAATTTTGTATTCATATATTTTAAGCTAAATAAATTTAGATTACGTAAAATATTTTAGTGGAACTCTTATATGCAAAGTATTTCAGTAACAATGCATCCCAACTACCTTTTTCATGAATTAATATTAAAAAGGTTTCATTTCTCTTCGTGATTTTAATGTTGTAAGCGCTCTTTCTAATTTTTAAAAGTTTTAATTGCAACTAAGTAGCAAAGTTTAATTGCAACCAAGTAATAAAGCTTAATTGCAACCAAGTAATTTCAAGTTTTGATTTTTTGATTGATTTATCGTTTAATAACATTGTGCTTAGATGTAACATGAGAGTTATTGGAGACATACCGTGAATTTAAACGCCGGTCAAGGGACGAAGATGCACCTGAGCTGGCTCTTCCCCACCCTACCTGCATAAGAACTTAGAGCCTTGACAGATTTAACGTTCATAAACTACTCTTCACAGTGACGCATTAGAGGCATCTGGACTCAAAACTAACAACAAGGCCGGAACTGAGCTCTCGATCATAACCAATCGGCAGTCTAGTCTTGATTTCCATCTTTGAATTTATCTGTAAAAATTAGCATGCTTTAGAACACAAAAAGCAGTGAATATATGTTTTGACTCGAAAAAAATATACACAGTTGTAAAAAATAACACTTTAAATAACTTAAGTAATTCTCATTCTATTGAACAAAATTAACAACATTTTTAATAGCTCAACGAGAAATTATGATATTAATGGAATTGATATGGAATTAGTGAAATTTATGGAATTAATAAATAACTAAATAGACCTGGAAAATTAACTTTTAGAAATGTCTTATTGTGGATGGTAGTTTTTGTCACAAAATTGATATTTCATCTTAAAATTAGCCTACAAATCGTATAATTCTGCAAAAAGGATTTGGGGTTACGGAGGCGTAAGCAAGGGTTCTTTTTATGCTGAATGAGTGTTTCAAACATTAGACGATGAAAAAAAGTTATACTCAGAATATTTCAAGAGTGTTTACAACATTCGAGAAATGTTACTTTCCAAACCGGAAGATATATGAAAAAAGGGAAAGGTAATATTATTATGGAAATTAGGAATCATTAAGTACATTTATAGATAAAATAATGAGATGCCGTGTACCAAATTTCTAAATTCAAATTTTCATGTAATTCCCTCTAATTCAGCTCAAGATATATTCAAGGTCAAATCTTATGCTCGGATATGGGATGTGAGATATGAAATATTTATATAAGTGAAATAATATTTAATATGGTCCCTCAACTTTATTTTTCTTCCGAATATTTCTGAAATTAATGATGGCTTCGAATGAAATTTGGAATATATGCTTCTTTCTATCTAACTCGTATCCCCTTGTATGCCTCTGTATTATTAAGGTGACCAAATTTTTTACAATGAAGAGGACGAAAAAATTTAAGAAAAAGTACTGCGTAAATAAAAACATTTTATTAATGCACACAAAAGTACTCTAATTATACTTACAACCATTTTAATTATTTAACTAAACGAGTATTTTTCTGTTGAATTAATATTTTTTGTCAATAAATCCCTTTCTAATAATATATTGGACATTCCGGTGCAAGAAATATCCGTCATATTGAATTTTAGGGTAAATGCGTAAGTAATCAACGTTCAATCTTGATTTCTCACTTGTCCAAAAATCATTACCAATAGAAAAAAATCTTTCAACTGTTGCATTCGTTCCATGCAGCACAAAGTAAATTTACAAGAATAACTTTTTCCACAAGGTCACCCATCTTTTATCAAATTCAACATGTTGATTTTCCCATTGTTCTAATTTATCAAAATTTAAGAATACATTCAACCTCCTAATTTCTTCAAACAGACGATTGTCATCGGTTTTAAAATCAGGCATTCCTTTAGATAATAACTCAACACAATTTTCAATATCTGCACAATTTACTTATAATGAAGTCAAAAAACACCATTGAAAACTGTTATTTCCCATGATTGTTTCAGACCATTATTCGACATATTGGAAATATGATTGGTAAAAACTCTGCACTTCTTTGATGCACTTTTCCATTATGTCCAGATTTGTTTCCTCTAAGTTTGACAAATTTCTTTTTATTATTAAAGGAATAAATTTTTCTTCAAATAGTGACTTCTATTGAAGGGCAAAATCGTTAGGAATACAGAAAAAGAGAATAATACATTTAATGGTGCAATAAGTTTTAGTCTGTTAAGCAGGATTACTCTAGAATTATAGGCCTAACTATCTCCACAAACAAAATATATTATTAAAATGTGGTTATAACACCAAAAAATACAAATTGAAAATTTTTGAAAATTTAAATGGAAAAAAAATTAAAAAGGGAATAACACCCAAAAAACGGAAAAATGTGTATAAAACCAATAGCAAAAATCAAAACTAAAAAATCAAAATCATAAACTAAAAAACGAAAGAGAAAAATTAAGATTTTCCAAATATAATACTCCAGGTTTATTAATATTACAAACGATAATGCATAGAAATGCAAATAAATTCTAAAATTAACAAAACACAAATTATTCAAATTTAAAAGAAATAATCACTCACTTTATTTACTCATTAAGGCTTTCTTTTCAGGGCATAAAAATATTTGAAAAAGCATAAAAAAGAGAGTCAAAAATATACTAAGTAGCTAAACACCAGCCATCTTCACAAGGGGCATAGAATTTTCAAGTGTTGCTACAATGCATACACTAAGCTCTAAAAAATTATTTTCGATATCATGCAAAATTAAAAATTCTAAGTTCTAGGAATAAGAACTAGGAACAAGACTATAGAAAACCACTACAGTAATTAGGAAAAATAAAACGAAATAAAAACTAAGAACTTACAAAATAAAAAAAAAATCAAAATAAGACTAAACTCTGTAGCTGAAATATGTTCACCTTCAGTCTTTTGAATCGTTTGTGGAAAACAGATGCCTGATTTTGCACAAATAATATATCTGATAGTTTTTAATTGAAAAAAGGTTCAAATATTTTTGGACATGTGTCTAAACTTTAAAAAAATGAACGGAGAGACTCCAATAATTGTAAAATATGTTCTATAATGTTAGAGCGAGCCATCGAACTTTTGAATATCCTAAAAGATTTTTGTATTCAACATTTGCCTAACAGTTTGGCGCAACATCTCTGAACACAGAGATTAAGATTAGTTTTAAAATATTGAAAAGGAGGACAGGACGGAGAACACTTTTTGAGGAAGGACAAAATTTACAAAAGGAGGATGATTGGTAACCTTAATATAACGATTTATAAATACAGATGGAGGACAAAATAATACGAACACCTGTGAAAAAGTATGACGTATTTCACACCTGCAGTACAGCCGCGCCACCTACAACAGAAGTCTGCCACCTAGTGAGCGTGAAGAGGAAGGTATCAGTCTCTAAACAGCAGTCATCTGCGTTGCATGCGTCTATCGAACTGTCTGTGATAAGTTGAAATGTCAGGCCTGTCAGAGTTCTAAAGAGGAATGATTGTTGGAGCGTGTTTAAATGGAACATCGGTTACGGAAGCAGCAAACCTTTTGGAATTTGCAAGGAGTACCGTATCAGCCGTTATAACAGCGTACACGAAAGAAGGTAAGACGACGTCTTCAAAGCACAACAGTGGCCGAAAGTCAAAGCTTGCTGATTGGGATAGACGGGTCTTGAAACGCATAGTATCCTGAAAGCACAAGCAATCGTTATCCGAGATAACATTCGAAATGTGCAGTCATCTTCAAGACCCCGTTTCAACAAAAATTGTCTAAAGGGAACTTCATGCTGCAAACATTTATGGCAAAGTGGCAATTCATAAGCCCTTGGCGACAGCAACTAATGCTTTCAAGCGACTCCAATGGTGCAGAGATCACAAAGGCTGGTCTTCACAACATTGGCAGCAGGTAATATGGTCAGAAGAATCGTCATTCACCCTATTTCAGACGACCGGACGCGTTTATGTCTGGTGAACACCTTGAGAAACATTTAATCCTGAATGCCTCTTGCAGACTGTGAAGCATGGATGTGGCTCCATTATGGTATGAGGTGTGATATCTTGGCATGGTCTCGGACCATTTAATATTCTGCATGGGAGAATCAAATTCAATCACTATCTAAGCATTCTAGGAGATCATGTCCATCCTTTTGCACAGACTGTATTTCCTGAAGAGCGACCACTTTTTCAAGACGACAACGCTCCTATCCACACTGCTAGGAATGTTCAAGCATGGTTCGAAGAGCGTAACGATGAAGTTGAACATCTTGCCTGGCCCCTTCAGTCTCCAGACTTGAATATTGTTCAACATTTATGGGAATATTTGGAGTCCGAACTTCGTTCCCGATTTCCACCTCCATCCAGCCTTTCGGAATTAGACACCGTTCTGCAGGAGGAATGGCTTAATATTCCTTTAAATATTGTCCATGACCTTTATGCATCTATTCCCCGTTGCATTAAATCTGTTCTTCAGTCAAATGTGGTCCAATCCCCTATTAATAAAGATTTTCCATTACTTCACTGGTGTTCGCATTATTTTGTCCTCTATCTGTATATTGTAAATATATATATAATAATTTTTGAAAAATGGTAGTAGATATTTATCTAAATGCTAAGCATTAAGGTGCATTAATATTCTAGCTTCTTATCTCTTACTTCGTTTAAAGATTGCAGTTTTAATAAGTATTTCACACAAAGACATGCCGTGAAATTTAATGCTTATCAAAATAAAATATACTCATGGACAAAAAAAATTAGCGAACCAAGAAATAATTGCGGTATCGTAACGAAACTTGGCATGAAAGTACATGTCGGGGAGATATGCAAATGATTAGAAATGCAGCTCGATTGCGCATTACGTATAGCAGGTAGAGGACATTTAACGTCGTTCTCCGTGGAGTATAAAACAGGTAACCAAAGCTTATTTGAGTGTGCTGAATTGCTTACAAAGGAAGAGCTGAGGAAGACAGGCCATTAGCCGTTTTTGAAAACAATATGAGCAGCTGTCGCAGTTTGAGAAAGGGAGAATCATCGGCATAATGGAAGCTGGGTGGTCAGCTAGGCGAGTAGCTCGTCAATTAGGCCGCTCTGATTGTGTTGTGAGGAGGTGTCGGGATCAGAGGATCCGAGAGATGTCATTTACACGAAGACCAGGCTCAGGATGCCCTCGATAGACCAGTCGTCGAGAAGACCTCTACATCGCAAGAAATGCACGAGTACAGCCAAATGCTTTATCGGCCGCCATCCAGGCACAGGTAGCACCTTCACTAGGGCCCCCTGTGTCTTCTCGAACCATACGAAGGCGTCTAGCTGAAGGACATTTGGGATCGCGGCGCCCATTACGTGTACTACCCTTGACGCCCACCCATCGACGCCCACCCATCGACGCCTCCGTTTGGAGTGGTGTCGCGCACGAGGAAACTGGACTGCAGCAGAATGGAACCAGGTCGTCTTTAGTGACGAATCCAGATTCAATCTCGGCAGTGATGACAATCGTGTTCGTGTGTGGAGACCCCATCCTGCCTTTGCTTTACAGCGACACACCGCTTCCCCAGCTGGTGTGATGGTATGGGTGCCATTGCCTACAATACACGGTCACCCCTAGTATTGATCCGTGGCACCATGACAGCCCAGCGGTATGTCCACGACATCCTGCAACCACATGTGTTGCCACTCATGCAATGGCTCCCAGGAGCCATTTTTCAACAATACAATGCTTGGCCTCACACGGCAAGGGTGTAAAAAGACTGTCTCCGCACTGTTACTACCCTTCCTTGGCCTGCCCGATCCCCAGATTTGTCTCCAATTGAGCATATCTGGGATCATTAGGGACGGCGAGTAGGGCATCCCACGAGTTTGGACGAACTAAAGGTAAGGTTACAGTAAATATGGAACGGAATGTCTCAAGACATCATACAGAACTTGTATGCCTCAATGCCCGATCGTATCGCATCGTGCATTCGCGCTAAAGAGGGTTCAACAGGGTATTAAATCCTCCGTTCTTTTGCCTTTTTCTTTGAAATAAATGATCCTTTTCCTTTGATTTTCTAATCATTTACTTATATTAAAGTAGTCATTACGTATGTAAAATTTCGTTTCATTTTGACGACTCCTTCTTGGTGCGCTAATTTTTTTGTCCATGAGCGTACAATACTTAAGGCTCCAGTCTACTGGTCATTTTGAATTCGTTAACGTAATGTTAATTTTATGGAATTTCTGCAACCGTCCTCAAATCTATAGTACTTTATCTATTTGAATGCAAAAAAAATCATACAAAAGAGCAAAAAATAATAAAGGTTTCTGTGAAATTTAACATTTTTCCTCCAATTTTTAAAAATACTTTTATCTCTACTTTTATGATTCGTTTGTGAATTTTCCGGTTTTTAAAAATTATTCTAAAATGTTCTCAAAAATCAGAGGGGGAATGTAATCCCGCAAAAACCTTTACTATTTTTATGCTCTTTCGAGTGCCCTTTTTTGCATTCAAATAGATAAAAATATTTAAGATTTCAGGACGATAGTCGAAATTCCATAGAATTAACATTACGTTCATGAAATCAAAATGACCGGAGCCTTAATTGCAGAACTGGAAACAAATATATAATATCAACAAACTTTTCTTTTAAAAAAGAACAATTCACATGATTTTTCAATAAAAGTTAGTTATGGGGTTGCTTACTTGTAAGTGAAAAAAAAAAAGACATTCTGATTGTGGATGTGTTAAGCCATGTAAAGAGAGTGTAGCTGATATCAACTGCTCTCTGAAAAGAAAAAGATATTAAATCAAACAATTCATTTTACCCATCTACAGTCAAATGAATTGATGAAATAAGAAAAATGCATCGAGAAAAAAAAATATTTGGGGAATCACAAAGCTAAATTTCTCATTTTATAAGCAAACGCTGCTAATATAATGTAATGTTCAGTTTCTCTTAGAGGTATTTATAAATATAACGTCGACGTTAGAAAGGAAATTACTTTTAGTGTTATTATATTACTCGATGAAATCCTATGGTTCACGCGAAGCAGAGAAAATAGGTTAAAACCGATATTTTTCTGCTCATTATGATTTTATCTGTTAAACCCTGATACCCTGGAGATAACAAGAAAAGAATTTTAAATTGGCTTTGCTAATTTTTTAACACGTGCTAGATTATTTTTTCAGTTAAGTTCTCGAAAAAGTAGAATTATTCAAAATGAATATTAATTGGTGTAAGATAAACATACTTCCGGCCCTCAGGCTGCACGGGAACACAATTACTATTGAGTAAAGGAAATACTTTCTTCAAATTCCTCTCTGATGCAATTTTATTTTCACAAACAAAGCATTCTACGGTACAAAAACGTTGCCGATGTTAACAACAAAAAGAACAAAACCAGACGAATCTGCCATAAAAATCTATTAAATATCAATATACGAGCAAATGATAAGCAATTAAAGTGGACAATAATATTCAGTTTGGATGTAAATATAAAAGCAACGATAAAATATACTAAAAGAAATAAATCTTAATGTAAATATGCCTTACAACCAAACTAAATATAATTATTATAATCATAATGTATTATAGCGTCAATCTTTTGAACCTAACACTATGTATCCTTTATTTTACGCTCACGCATATTTGTTGACTCTATTTTCTCAAAACAACATGTTAGTACATATCAATATACGGGTTCTTAAAAGTAATAGAAGGTGGAACGATTTATTTTGAGTGTCGAGAGACATCTCTGTATAATACGAGTTTTAGATTCATTTTTTTCTCGTGCACCAGATATTCACAAAAACTTTAACTGTGCATAGCATCTCACTGACTGCTATGTGGGCTGTAAATTTGGAATAAGAAATTCTTTAATTGCTAATTCTAGAAATTCATTTAATTCATGGATGGTGACTATGGATACATAATTTAATTACCGGAAGGGAGAAGGTTTAGTGAAAACAAAATAATTAAAAGGCTTTATAAATTCCTAAACGAAATCAAGTCTTTTATGTAATCATAAACAAACTAAGTTTGACGATTAGAACTGACTCATAGATTCTTAATAAACTTGACGGCTCATTCAAATGTGTGTCTTAAAGGCTAAACTGCGTATATTTATTTCAAGCTATATCAGTGTTAAAAATGAAACTAAGGCAATCGCATAATAAATTTTAAAATTTTGGTTTTTTTTCTATATATTGTACCTAAGCATTGTTTTGTTAACATTGAAAAACATGTAGCTTGCATTTCATTTTGATATATGAATGTGAGAATACATTTCAAGAATTCCGGAAAATCTGCTTGCTATCAAATTTTTAGAATAGAAAATCCATGGAACTTTTAGAATATTTGCAATTTTTGTTTTAAGTTTAAACAACATACTATAAATATGTTTCAATTTTGAAACTATTAAACATTTTAAGAACATCTAAAAATGTTTAACAAAACTTCCTCATCTTTAGATATGCAGATTAATCAAAAATTTTAATTTTGAAATACGAAATCATTGAACTATAATACATTATACAGAACATTAAATTCCGCAGTAAGTAATTACAATGACTGTAATGAACTGTTACTGAAAATTAAAGCTTTCGTGGTGAAAATTCTTAGTAAGATTCGAAATTTGTGAATAAGAGGAAAATAATATTTAAAAAAGAGATTTGATAAAATTTCTAAATTTTTAGAATATAGCAGGTGTTACCGTTTTCATTTCCTTTTTCTACAACCTAAAAACCTAACTTTATGGGATGTTTATTTTTCATATCACAAGTTTAGGGTAACAGGAATTAAAGAATGAAAAAAAAAACTACTTTTTTTACTCAGATGAATTAAATATTTAAAATTTTTATTTCAAATATTTAATTCTTTCATGACATTCTTTCATGACACGTGAGCGAAAAATGAATCAATCTTTATGTGATATTAAATTATTTCTTTTCTTGTTCCTTTTTCATTGCATTCTTCACAGCCTGCTGTTCTAATATTAGAAGGTTAGAAAGCATATTATACGTGAGAACAAAAATGGAAAACACTGCCATTGAACATTAATTTGCGGAAGGACAAAATTATTTTATTATCATTCATCAAATATTTATATTATTTTTCTCAAATAAAATTAAAATGTATCTGATTAAAATTTATTAAATATGATAGTTTTTATGACGCAAGACAAGAATAAATGTCAAAAGGTAAAAAAGGAAAGAATAAAGCAGAGAAAAAAATTTGATGAATTCGCAGTAAAAGTAAATTTATTGCTTTAATATCTAATATTTACACAAAGGAATTCATTCTAAAATTAATTAAATACCGTAATGGAATTTTTTATTGACTTAGAATGCGTTGTACGGTTTTCTTCCGTTAATGAAGAAGTGTTCGCTGTTTAAAAGAAACATACCCCTTGCTTCCTCACTCAGACTTGATACAGTTTTTTTGTTTTAGTGTAGTGCGATACTTTTTGGAATGTCTTCTCTTTTTAAACTTGTCTTCTTGATCCTCGTCCTTGTGGCAATGATGAGTAAGTATTATTTAGTACTTATCCCATATTTCTATAGTATGCATCTTTTTTTTTGAATGTTTTGTGACACGATCCTAGTTATCATTTGTTTGAGAAACAGATTCTTTGTATAGAGGAATACTATACCAAATACATATACCAGAAATTAACGAAACGAATGACTTTGGGAACATCTTTAGAAGGATATAATAAACAAATCGCCTGATTCTATTCCATAACAATGCTTTACAACTTTGAAAAAAAAAACGTAAATCTTTCAGAAATACTTTCAGGATCTTGCAAAGAATATGAGAACGCAATCTTCTTTGACCCATTCTTTAACGCTTTTTAAGAGGGAGTTATAAAACAATAGATGAAATTGAACAGTTCTTTAAGCTTAGAATTTGTTTAGATATCAGGACTCAAAATTGCATGGTTTGCAGAATATTGACATATTTTACCTCTAGGTTAGAGCTATATTTAAGTCAAACCGAACCAAATCGTTTTAAAAATGTGACTATATGGCAAAAAATGCAAGTAAAGAAAACATATAGAAGTATAATTTATCTGATCAATGCTTATACAAATAAAAATTCTTTGGTGATGTATGAGTTTCAGAAGTAGGTAATTATACAAATGTAAGTTTCCAACACCAATCTCTGTCTTGATTTATACATAAATATTACTGTTAAATGACTTGAGAAAAAGTAAGTTATGTGACTCGTTGCCACTCCCTGCTATAGTGGAACAAAATATAAACACAAATTTTGAAAATTGAATACCTCACAGAATTTCGGGATGCCTTAAAATTTTTTAAACATGGTCAGATCATGTTTAAGAATCTTACAGTGATATGAATTTCGAACTCATCCGAATGATATATTTATCAGATTAAAAATGTTTTTTTTTCCTTAACAATAATTTAAGACAATTTTGTATGTAATAATTTGATTGGTGTTTCAAAAGACTGGTTTAAAAGGTAGATTTAGTGTGAGTTACAAAAATTCGTAAATTTTTCAAGTATCGCCTTATAAAAAAATGATCCAAATACATATACAAGACGCAGAAGCAAACTCAAATAATATCTGTTTCATATTCTACATTTTTATCTTTAATTATATGGAAGGCCACGCAGTATACAATGTATAAAACAGTTCTAGATGTTGGTAATTCGTTCGATAGTGATTCGCTTCATATTTGGTTACTCTAAACTATTTTCTCTAGGTACAAATAATAACGGTTTTATAAATATTTGTCCATACATAAAATTGAAACTATCTAATTTCCTAAATAGAGATTTTATTTATTGGATTATAACATAACGTTTTAAAATGCAGCCAAAAAATTATTTAAATACGAAATAATTTCCTGAAGTATTTGCAATCAAAATATATTTTCCATTATTTTTATCACTCTGCTAAAGAATAATTCGAAATATTATTTATGAGCCTCGTTCTTTTGAGGTACAATTTAGTTTTACATGTAAGATATATACCATAGATGGACCACTAAATATTGAATTAAAACTTTGAAAAAAATATCACAAATCGTTACGCTTTTTTAATAATTAATAAAATATTTAAGGATCTCTGTTTTTGTTATTTTATTAGACAGAAAAAATGTTTTATTAAATCCAAAGTTAGCTTTATTAAAATTTTAATTTTAAAATATGAAACTAAAGATACTGGACAATATATTAATTTAAAATTTGTTGGCTGCTATGATCTTTTAATTCAAAGTTTTTATAAATTTCTACTGAAACTTTTTCAGGCATAAGAACCCTATATTTATCAAAATGTTTATTCCTTACTGTCTTAAAATGAAATGCATGTTTATTTACATTTTCTTTTGTTCTTTCAGGTCTTGCCTATGGTAAGTAAAATTTATTAAATTATGATAAACCTTGTAATCGTTTAAAATACATTTTCATAGCATATCCAGATCAATAGTGCCCTGATTTTTATAATACATGATTGATATCTAATTCTATTAATTTCTACTTTAATGATCTTTAAAAAGATTAAAATTAAATTCATTCAAATTTACTTATATTTTGCACTAATATTTCATCTTAATGAGTTTCGAATAAAAATGTTCTTTTGTTTCTCAATTGGTATAACTTCAATATCAAAATGGATGGTTTAACTGAAACAAGTAATTAAGATAGATTTAAACGTAATAATAGATTTTTAAGGTTCATAGATTTCATGCATATACAATTATCAAAAATTTTCTAAACTTCATATTCACAAAAAGAGTAAAAATCTGTGTGTTTTAAATTTTTAACATTTAAAATTCAAATGCCAGTAGGTAATGGTTAAGATAGTTTTTCTCTTATAATAAAATTTTAATCTTCAAAACGATTTAAATATTTTATCTACATATTCTGTTTACAATAATAAAGAGCAATGAATTTTGAAATCCCTTAAATATCCAAAAAAAATATACTTATCGTTTTATAAAATGAATTTCTCTGATAGAAATTTATATAAATGAATAGATATATAAAAAACAAAAGTTAAATTGGAGGTTTTAAATTTTTTGACGTGATGTAATTCTCAGTTGTAATAAAAAATTTATCACTCGAATGGTAGAAAATATTTCACACATTTTGTACAAAAAATTAATACTTGCATTCCAAAAATTGAAGATTTTTTCAAGATTCTAAACATTTTAATTTTCAAGAATTCATATCAGTTTTCTTGGAATTAAATTTGTCAAAAAGTATTTTTGTTTCTAATTTAATTTCATATAGAGGGACTTTCATTCTATTATAACTCTTTACTAATGTTAGTACGTAACACATTTGAAGCTATTCTTCTAAAATGTGAAATTATTATTGACAAATAGGTAAATTCTACACCAACTGTTCAATATTAACTTCTGTAATTTCCTTTCTGACCCAATTTTTAAAAACTGAAATTCAAACAAGTTTTATAACTCCAAAATATATATATAAATTCATTGTTTGTCTATTATGAAATGAATT
>BMAW01077349.1:44538-78746 GCA_019974015.1 Nephila pilipes
ACTACACATTATTTCTCTCATCTAAGAAAGCTATAAAATTAACATTACTCATCATTCTAAATTTGTCATTTCACATTTGCAAAAAAAAATCAAATCCTATGCATTGAAACTGAAAAAAAGTTGTTCTAATTCAAACAAACATTGGACATAGAAATGATATCGATAGAAAGTGCACTATTTTACAGAAAAATAAAGCAACATGAAAAAGTTCTCATTTTCATTGAAATTAATTTTGCGTGTAACACATGAACAGATTGAAACTATTAGCATCATAGAAAACAAGAAACTCTACCAATGTTCCATTAAATGTAACATTACCATCTCACACCAAATATAATGATAGTTTGCCTCTTCAAAACAAAAGCCTTTTGGAGAGAGCAGGTCTGACATCTTGGCACTCAGATGCATGTGTCATCTGCTTCGAGGCTAAATAAATGAGTTCTCATCACCAAACATTATGAGATGCCAATGGCACACAGCCGTATTGATATAGGAAAAACACTTCTCCAAATGACTTTGTCTATGCTTAGATATAAAAAGAGTATGTCTTAAGCTTTTACGGGACTGCGTAACTGGTTTTAACCAAGTAACATGAAATAGCAGAAGGTTCTGTAATTGGTAAGAAGAAGCTGCGTCATATTTAATGATGGACAATAATACCATTATACCAATCCATCATATCCACCGATATTGTATGGGATTTCTACATCTTGATTTTCACTTTATTAATGACTATATTTTCATTTCAGTGTCCAAACGGAAAAATAGACATCAATTGCCTATCGTGAACAGTTTGTTTGACGTATGTCAATTATTCGAAGTGATAAAATTGTCTACAAGAATTACGAACGAATTCTTTAAACTTTATTAGTAATGTCTTCAAGGAATTGCAGTTATTGCGATGAGTAAAATAACAACCCTCAGTTATTGACATTTTGATTGATAGGATACCTATTGAACAGTAGAAGCATATACTAACATTATTAAAGCTCAATCATCTACAGTCTTGAAATAAAGACATTTTCCTTGCGAAATTTTAAGATACACAATAACATATATATATATATATATAATAAATCAAATTTTAAAAAAAGCATTTTAAAATCTTTGGAAAATTTTGAAAACTTCACAAATCGTTAGAAATACAGAAAAGGAGAATAATACATTTAATGGTGCAATAAGTTTTAGTCTGTTAAGCAGGGTTACTCTAGAATTATAAGCCTAACTATCTCCACAAACAAGATATATTATTAAAATGTGGTTATAACACCAAAAAATACAAATGGAAAACTTTTGAAAATTTAAATCCAAAAAAAAAGAATTAAAAAAGGAAAACACCCGAAAAACGAAAAAATGCTTATAAAAGCAACAGCAAAAATCAAAACTAAAAAAATCAAAAGCCTGAACAGAAAAACGAAATTGAAAAATTAAGATTTTCCATGTATAATACTCCACGTATATTAATATTACAAACGGTAATACATAGAAATACAAATATATTTTAAAATTTACAAAACACAAATTGTTCAAATTTAGAAGAAATAATCACTCATTAATGTTTTCTTTTCAGGGCATAAAAATATTTGAAAAAGCATAAAAAAGGGAGTCAAAAATATACTAAGTAGCTAAACACCAGCTTTTTTCCCAAGGTCATAAAATTTCAAGTGTTGCCACAATTCAAACACTAAGCTCTAAAAAACTATTTTCAATATATTGCCAGAATACAAATTCTTTCTAGATATATTAACAAGACTATAGAAGGCAACTACAGCAATTAGGAAAAATGAAAAAAAATAAAAACTAAGAACTTACAAAATAAAAAATTTTAAAATAAAAAATAGTCTAATAATTTCTTAAAATAATTTAAAAATGCAGAATATTGCAACGCCATCTATCAATATATTTCACAAATAAATCTAAAAAGAACAATTTAAGGAAATATACATATTTTTTTAGGGATTATTTAAATAGAAAATTAAAAAATACAAACTAAATAAATAAATTCAAAATAAATATAATAAAGAAAAAATTAAAAATTAAAACTAAAAAATTAGAGAAGAAAACAAATTCAAAGTACGTCTTTAACATAGTTATGAAAAATTCAAGAATTATAACCACCAAAAAAATCAAAATCAATTTTATATATATATATATATATATATATATACTAGTGTTCAGAATTAAGGGAATTTGCATTATGTAGAATTTCATGAAAAGAATTGAACGAATTGTAAAAATACTTCTTCGAAACAAAGATGCAAATCTTATACGCAAGCGTATACGCGTGTGTGTATGGAACTAGTCAAAAAACAAGATATATAAGCGCACATGCTAAAATCTGGATTTCGTTCGCTAACAAATTTCGCCGAATTTCTTGTTGGTTCTTATGTAGCAATCGCTTAAATTAAAATCTAAATAGTAAAACTGAGTAACTACCAAATTTTAGATGATGGAATGAGGTGGCGAATTGTGGGTAGGCTAGAAACAGTCCAGTCACAAATCCAGATTTGCAGAGAATTCGATATAACGCTTAGTGTCGTGTCCAACTTATGGAAACAATTTGAGGATACCGCATCCGTCTAGAGAAAGCCTGGGCAAGGCCGTCCAAGAGCCACGACTGCCAGAGAAGATCGCCATTTGTCCATTACAGCGAGGCGTAACAGTGATGCTATCAAGTCTTTCAAGAGTTGTTTGCGGCCACAGGAACCCAAGTTTCAAGGGTGACGGTTTAAAGAAGACTTCATGAGAGAGGGTTGTTTATCAGAAGACCTGTTGTTTGTGTCTCACTTAATTCTGCGAACAGAAGAGTTTGCTTATGGCGCAGAGATAAAAGAGATTGGGGCATGAATCGATAGGCGACCATTCTCTTCACTGATAAGTCCCAGTTCAGCCTAACCAGTGATTCTTGTCGTACTTTCATATGGAGAGAACCAGGGACCCACTACCTGCCCTCTATTGTCCAAGAAATCGACCATTACGATAGCAAAGGCTTGATGATCGGGGCAGGCATCATGTTGGACGGCCGTACACTCATCTGTGTCTTTGAAAGTAGCACTGTGACTGCTGTGAGGTACAGGATGAGGTCTTATAGCCCTATGCTAGCTTTTTTAGGGATGCAGTTGGTCCTGATTTCTTTTTAATGGATGACAATGCAAGGCCGCATAGAACTTATCTGGTTGACGAATTTCTGGCAAGTGAGGATATTCGCCGGATGGATTAGTCAGCCAGATCTCCAGACTCCTATCTTATAGAGCATGTCTGGGATTATCTGGGGAGGGCAATTGAAATTCGCAGCCCCCTCTGAGAATCAATCATCCAAGTCCGGATAATAGCATTGCTGAACGAGAGGAACAAATTGCCACAGGAACTCATAAACTGCCTTAATTCCAATATAAAATTACGGTGCAAGGCCTGAATATATGTAAGAGGAACTGCTGTTTCATACTTGCGACTCCGATGAGTGTTACGCAATATAGTGCATGTGCCTTATAACTATTGAATGGTTATTTTTTTTGTATTATATCAACCAAGCCAATCCAAACATACAAACCAAATTTCATTAAAATCTGTCCAGTAGTTCCAGAGATAATCGACCAAATCGAAAAATTCACTTAACTCTTAATTTTGAACACCGATATATATATATATATATATATATATATATATATATATATATATATATATATATATATATATATATATATATATATATATATATATATATATATATATATATATATATATATATACTCTATAACAAAAAAAATGACGCACCAAGAAGAAGTTTTCCGATTGTAATGAAATTTCGTATGCAAAGACATTTGGACTGAACATGCAAATGATTAAAATCTGGTGTCCAATGAATGAATAGCGGGAGCTACAGCGAATCAGAACTGCGCTCTCAACAGGTCTATATAAGAAGCGATTCTCAATCGGATGGTCAAATTTTCTGTTGAATTGCAATTTAGGATACCTTTCAACGACTGAAAAAGTGCCTAACTGCAGGATTCGAGCTCATTACGAGCAATTGTCTGAATTTGAAAGAAGTCGTATCATTGGGTTGAAAGAGGCAGGTTGGGTAAAGCGAAGAATCGCTTCCCAAATTATTGATTTAATTTAAATAACCTTTTTATTTACCTAACACTCAATTTCGGGGAACTGGAACCCAGCATCAAACAACGTCAGGTATGAGCTCGTGACCATGACCAATCGGATATAGCTTCCCCATAACGATATTGAATAGATTTAAGAAATTAGTTTTTTGAAAGATAATTTGCCGTGATGAAATTTACGATATTGAAAAATTGGATTCAATAACATTATTTTTAAATTTTACACAATAGATTTCGTTCGAAAGAGCTTCGAATTAAAAAAAGGACCAATGTTTTTAATAGTAGAACGAAAATTACTCCAGCTTAAATGTATCGATGAAATGAAGTATTATAAATTTAGTATGAAGTGGACACACGAAAAAGGCTGTAACCTAGATTCATATAAAGCGTAGAAAATCTGCAAAATTTAACTCATATACTACAAATACATAAGAGGTTATGAAACACTTTCCTAGAACAACACACGGTCTTCATAACAGACTTTATTTCTTTTGTATCTGTTTGTGCTCATAAATCAACGCATTTTATAACTATTTGGTTATTAGAAAATGTTTTACAGGATAAATAGTCCCTTATAGACTGTAAAGAAAATGAAAAGAAAAATCATTGTTCGGGGAAAATTCCTGTCGAAGGATACTCTTCAAATATTTTATTGAGATAACTCTGGAGATAGGTCAAAAATAACTAAATTGGGAAATGAAAAGAGAATTAGAATACAAGCAAAAGTAAAAGGCATGGGAAAGGGGGTTAGAGAAAAAACAAAAATTCAGATTGTCATTTAAGTAATTCAAAATATCACTATTCACTTAAATGCAATTGGTTAGTACCTCTTTCAAATTACTTCATTTAATACATATTTTTTTCAGGACATCATCATCATCATCGTCATCATGTTCGTGGTCATGGTCATTGTAACGGCGACCATGGTATTATTGGAAGTAAGTAGTTAGTTTTTCTAAGAGAAAGTAAAATTTCCCGCAGTTAAAGAAAATTAGGTTCTCTCTGTGTGTGTCTCTGTCTCGAGCGAATGCTTGCAAACTTCATAGATAGACATGACTTTGCATGCTCAGAAAAGGATTTTTTGCATTACTATAATGTTATGAAAATAATAAATATATAAGTAAATATTTTAATAAATAATTCATCTAAAATATGGGCTTTCTAATGCAAGTACAATCATTCCTATGATATATGTAAAACATTTTTAATAATTTATATTGTCTTTAACAGGTTTTATTCTCAACAATAAAACCAAATATAATTTAATGCGTTAACAGCATGACTTGACATGTGATTTCAAAAAGTCATCTTTAATGGCTGACTATTTAAAGGTATCTTTGCAAACGCTTTTCTTCATGAAAAAGATCTTATTTCAACTCTGAAGGAGTTACTTATAAGCTGTAAACAGATCACAATGTAATACCCCCCCCCCCGAGTGTAGATTAAAATTTCTCGCTCTAAGCAGAAGTATTTTTGATAACTGTTGCAGTTCAGAACTGTCTAGTACAATTCCATTTTGAAAATCTGAATATTTAATACATTATTTTACTTAGTTCAAGTGTTATAGTCACTTACGTATTTGTCCAGTCAAATTACAATTACCATTCGTCCGTTCCCCGAGAGTCACAAACATTGAGTAGAAATAATTTTAGAAATACTTGTAAAGCGCTTCATGATGAAAGGAATTATTTGCAATCCAATAACACTAGTGTAGTTTCAGAAAGACGATACATCACACCAAAGTGAACCGGAAATATATATTTCCTTCTTATACTAGCACAAAAAATATAAAATAGAACTAGTGTTTGAAAAACTTAAGAAATGTTTTTCGTAAATCGATTTACTTTGTGAATAGTATCGTAGTTCCAATCCATTAACGCGTTAGTTGGTAGTTATAATGGAAAAAAATATAGGATTCAATTACATTTTTTCATGTGGTTTCAAGAAGTCATTTTCCATAAGAGTGTGGTTTGCAGTTTTCCAAATTAGTTAAATAAATTGTACAAAATGGTTACTAATTTCTATATTCATGTTCTTAAATGAAATATAATTCTCAGTCATATATACATAAATTACTAACATTAACAGGAAACATACGTCTCAGACATACGACTCTATATCTGAGACTAATGTTTCAAAAAAAAAATTCTCCGTTTTCCCCGTGTTAAATTAAAACATATTAAGAAACTATTTTTTCATAAGAAGTTGTATCTCATGCTGTTCCGCAGAAATATACAAAAGTGAATTTTTCCAACTTGGAGATTATGTTAGGATTAAATTTTCGTGAAAGATTTCTATAAAAATATTATTAAGAAAGAGCATATTTCTGAGACGAAAAAAAAAAAAAAAAACACTAGAAGGAGGGGAAACACTTCAACATTCCACAAAAATAGGTTAAGCTAAATTTTTAAAATACATGAACCTATTTATGAGTATCGAATCGTAAAGTGTAGGGGGAAATCTATTTTTATTGCAGAGAAGAAATCTTGATTTATAAAACTTTTACAAAATATTTGCATGTTAAAAAAATATATTACAATCAAATTCGGCCCCCTGAAATTGAGAACTTTTCATAATTGTGTTTTGAATGTAATGTATTTTTAATTGATTTATTGTTTCCTTATTACTATCGCACAAAGAAGCAACGTTAGGACTAAGAATGTCGGATCTAGTAATTTTGAACGTAATGAAAATAATGCACTTAAACTGGTACGAATGAGAAAGTAAAATGACGTCATATGTCAGATTCTATTCTTGTGCTATTAATTTTACTTAACATTTCGTATTGCATTAATAATACTTATAATTTTTAAGCAATTTTTTGCGTTAATCCATCAATCAAATAAATACGGAAAACATTTTGAATTTTAAAAACTTTTTCTTACACTTCATAATTTGTGTAAACTTAGCTTAATAAATTTTAAAGCTAAATAGAAGAAATAATGGCATATAAAATGGCTATTTAAGTATTTTAAAAGTGTTTTGCCACTATAAAAGTCTTAAGAATTTTCATGAAAATGTATTAGGCTTATTAGAAATTAAATTAATTTCTAGATGCGAAGGTATTAATTTTTAATACTCTGAAACATAGAGAATTCTTAGAAAACAATACTGTTTTATTTGATTGTATATTTTCTCTCTTTATTTCCAACAGATGCGGCTGATGAAGCTGAAAATATTTTGAACCGAGTCACTAGAGTACTCTAAGCTATACGTGACTTCTTCGTTTGTCAGCAAATGTAATCGGTAAAATAAAAATTTGAATAAAATCACTGTGAATTGTTTCTTGTTATTTCCCTTACAATAAGAGTTTGTAAAACGAAACACTGATTTAGTTTACGTGAAAAATTTCGGATATTAAGTCATTATGCATATCCTATTACAGTATCACTTATATGTTATAATTAAAGTGTACTAATTATGTATTAATGCCAGATCATACACCATTTTACGAGCAAAACTTCTGATATTATATTTTTTCTGGTATTTTATTGAAGCATACCATATAAAATATCCTTCACACTTGCTTAGTATGATAGAAATCACAAAACAAGTAACATTGTTTAAAAGTCCTACACTTCGGAATTTTTTCTACAAAATATTTCTTTTTCGAAACGTCCATGTGGTATTATAAAATCTATAGCTGTTTTTAAATCTACTGATACATAATTTTTAGAGAAAATTGGCCTCAAACGTAGATTATATCAAAATTATATATATTTCACTAAATAAGCTTTCAGTATGCTGTATATATTTTTTCTAGTAGCAAATTTAAAATAAAATTGGTTACACAATTGTAAAATTTTTTTCCATTGAAGCATCACTTTTTTTATGCAAAAAATCTAAATACTAATATATCGTGGCACGCGGTTTCATAAATTCACATTTAAAAGGTTTTATTTCATCTTGATTTCAATATTTGGATTTAGTTTTCTGACGATTTTTTATTGTTTCGTTAGTTTTTCTGATGAAAATAGATTTAATTGGACAAAATTAAAATCATACTAATAGCTTAAAGGATTGAAATTGAGTTGGTAATCATTTAATTAGTTAATATATTGAATCAATTTCTTTTTAAAAAAGTCCGTTTAAAGATGTAATTTTTTCTTGAAAAATTGATTTCCATTATGAGACCGGTAAAATTTTCAAAATTTTGCTTGAATGTTTCTGGATAATAGAGGCTTTAAAAAAAAACCGGACTTCTACAATGATAAATTAGCGTTTCTAACATTTAACCATGTAACATTTTTCGCCTGAACATTTTTTGGAGTTTTGGAGGTGTTTGTACCTAACGATAGATTTTTTTTTCTAATTCTGAAATATTTTTAAACACGCAAAAAATTATATATATATATATATATATATATATATATATATATATCAAGTAATTTACTTATATTTTAAAATATATTTAAAAATTTATTTTTAATATATTTAAAAATAGAATTATTAAATGCAGTTACGAAAAAAGGTAAATTGTAATAAGCTAAAATTTTTAGAAATTTCGCTTTCTCGTGTCCTTGAGTGGGAGATGAGCCCTAAGGGGCCATGTACTAATCTGCCATATTTATTTTTCAATTCACTCATCACTATAATTCATTAAATTTTTAACATACATTAGCCCCTTTTGAGAGATTGATATTGTCAGCAATTTTATTCGGCTTCGGTAAGAGCTGGGAAAACTAATGAGCTTGTACCCTTTTTCTTGCTTTTTCTGTAAGGATTTATAAGCTAAATCATAAATATGTATTCATTATATTTGTAAATGGTTATGAATATAATTATAATTATTATAGTTCTATTTATTATACTGCATTACTGCTCTCGTTTTTTAATTCTTTCAAAAATTATCATTCAGAATGATATTACACGTGAAAGAATGCCGCAAAATGTAATACTTATCGAAAGAAAATATCGTGAGTATAGTTGAATTAAACGGGGCAAAATTCTGATATCAATGAACTTCTTTTAAAATAACAATTCAATTGTTTTTTAAATTTTTTTTATAAAAGCTAGATTATAGTTGCAATAACTTGATGGTAAAAAAAAAACCCCACATTCTAACAGTGAATAAATTAAATAATTTACTAAAAGCGTGGTGAATATAATTTGTTCTCAATAGAAAATATATTTTTAAAAACTGTTTGTCTCATAAGAGATTGTGGACAAGTAAATGGATAGAATAAGAAAACGAAAAAAAAAAAAAAAAATGGAAGAGTCAAACTTTTTTCTATATTTCAGTTTTACAAACGGATTCTATAATATAAATCAGTAGACAATTTTTTTAATAAGGATTTGATTATTATTGCAATATTATTGAAGAAATGGTGTTTAGTTGCATCAAATACACTTACGTTAAACACTGAAAAATTCGTTACAGTGGTTTTAATCCTTTTCGTTGCGAACAGGTTTGATTAAGTTATTGAAAGTGCCTCGAAGAAAATCAAGCAAAGAAGTAAAAAGATTTTATAAAGTAATTAAAGTGTCTGACTCATAAGACTTGATGAAGTATCCCCACATAGCAGAGACCAAGTACTTTGCTTACAAAGGCTTTAAATATTGATAGTGCCACGTGCATTGTTATCAAGGCATAGTAAATTAAATAAAGTCCATTGGATTATATCATCGCTTAATGCCAGGAATTCTTGAATGCGGACTGTGTAATCGTCCTTAAACTTTCGGATGTAAAATGGCTTAGTCTCATCAAAATGTTTTTAAAAAAAAACTTTTATGATTGGAGAAAAGAAATCGAGTTAATTTTCTGTACTGGATAGATAGTCTAGCTTTTTAAATTTTTTAGTCGACTTGATCGCTCATCTAAATGAAACATACGTCTAATTAAAAAAAAATCAACTTATAAACATTAAATTTCAAACTAGAACAGTGTTCGAAATGAAACTCGTTACATTGTCTAAGCATCGAAATCTACTCTGTATAGCAGTCGATTTTGTACATGAATTTGAGAACATATTACAAGAATACCGGAAGAACCATCGAATTTTTAACACATTTGTAATTTTGTTTTCAATTTATACGAACAAACTTTCAATGTGTTTCAAAATTTAAAACCTCTTTATCTTTTAATAAAAAATAAATATTATTTAGAACTTGTCTAACTGTATAAAAAAAGGCATAAAATTATTCGTTTTATCATAACATTCAAATCAATATCTATGTACTATATTCTGCATTAAGCAGTAAAAGAAACTGTAATACACTTAAAAAGTATGTTAAAAGTTTTATGTTAAACATTTTCGGTACGATCTGAAATTAACATTTTATAATAGATTTGATAAAATTCATAATTTTTTAAAATATGGTTAATTATTACTTTTGTGCATTTTATACAGTGAGGGAGTGACAGCTTGGTTTTATGGCTCGAGAACAAATTCTGCTTAAGATGCATTAAATATTTGTTTAAACTGCAATTCAGACGGAAAAGAGGAAGTAAAAGGTAAAAAGTGGTTGACACGGAGAAAGGTCAAAAATGCAGAGGGATCGCTTAGGTATTCCAGGGACGCGTAAATCGAGTTTACCCAAAACAATAAACATTAAAATAAAAAGATAACGAAGGTGCCTCAGAGTCATGATACCCATATTTCCATAAAGAATGTAAATCTTTCATACATCATAAGAACTTCACATTAATGGAATGTATATTTCTCGTATCAAAAATTTAGTAAACACCGGGAAACTTACAGAAAGAAAAATACAAAAAAAGTTACTTTTATTAAAATGAGTCGAGTATTTAATAAATTCTCTTTGAAAAATTTGAATACGTGTAAGACAGAAAATTTTATTCTATTTTTAAATTTGGACAGGACTGGTATTTCATTTCCTGAAGCTTTATCCATTATTTCTTTCAGATCATTCAAACAAAAATTCTAGCATGTATAATGTGATAGAAAATAATTTATCCCTTTCTAGTTTTCTTTTCAATAAAAGTTCTCACGATCCAGAAACCAAAAATTTAATTTTTTGAAAAAGCAATTTATAATTTTTTTTAAAAATTTCTTCTTGGAAAAGTAGTTTTAAGAAAATATTCTAATTATTCCCTGAGATACGATTAACAATATATATGCTTATTATTACTATGGTCAACACAACTGTACGCAAAACTTTAAGGCTCGTTTTCTCGAAATGTGATTTTTCTTCATTTCGGGAAATGTATCTAAAACATTATTAAAATTAATCTTCCGAAAATTGTACCGTTATATTATCATATTATTTTACTTAAAGTGAACTAAAATTGTTCTGTTTCGTAAATATCTTGTTAACTTTAAAGAGATAGGTAGATATTAAAGTACGAAAAATTTTTGAATTTGTTTTCAATAAGCCTTAAAAATTGAAACTGCGTTCAGTGCTAAATATGTTTAATTTCATTTCATTTCTAAACATTTATTTGTATTATGAAACAAAAATTATATTTTCTAAAGCAAAGCTTGTTGTAGGATTGTGCATGCAAATAAATGTACCATTAAATAATGTAAAAACAAAACGTTATCATTCTGCATAATTCGTAATCTCCCATGCTTAAAACCCTCCTGTGGAAGGCGTTTATTGTAAAGGGGTGAAAGTAAGATGTCACACAATCCCCTCAGGACAGAGCAGATCAAACGAATCTCCGAGTGAAGCGGATGTAAGTCAGTTAATACTCGAGAAAGTTGTGAGTCGCCGGGTGATTGAGTACTAACGGTAATTTGCACTGATCACTAAGGTAACGCAAACAGGAATTGTAGTGAATGAATAAAGGAATATTGATATAGTTATTAAAAAACGTATGTCTGATCTCATATGAAGTTAAAGATTGAAAGTAAACAAAGTTAAGGCTACACGGTACTCTTTTTCAAAAAAATTTTTTGGAGACAGTAATATTAAAAGTAACTTATGAATTGTTTTCATACTATATTATTAAACTGATTCTGAAAATAAAAAGTCAATTTAACTAGTCCTTATTTTAAAATTTAAAAAAATTTAAAAATTTTGAAGTGTTTTTAAACCCTTATAAAATACACAGTTTTTGAAATTTTTTAATTATTTTGAGTGATTTATATTTCATACATTATTGCAAACAAAAGTTAGTATGGATTTGAAAATCTGTTCCCTTGTTGATTTTTAATAATTATTTTTCTAGCTAAACCTGGAAAAAACAGGAAAATTTTTAAAATATTAACTTTAACATTTTTTAAAAAAATAACTAGAGACCTCAGACCTAAATCCATACTAACTTTTATAAAACATATATATCTAAGTATCTATAAAAAATTTCAAGATTCTATCTTGAACAGAAAAAAAGCCTTAGGGATTAAAAAACACTTACATCTTCAAAAATAAAATTCTGAGAAAAATGAATTTAAAGTTTGTAAAGGCATAAAATAAAAACTAATAATGCTTGCAAAGCTCTAAATTCTTAATATATTATTTTACTACTTATTAATATATGAAAATACTACTTTAATTAAATATGATTGAAAATATTTTTACTTTTTCAAAATGTGTTTTTGCAAAATATCGATATAGCATTTGTTACGATGACAGATTATTCAGCTTAAAGTTAACTTAATAATTTCACAAAAGTTTTAAAGCACAATATACTTATAAAAAATAATAATGATATAAATAAAGGTTTTAAAAAAGTTAAAAACCCCAAGGTTTGTACATAGCACCTAATTTTTTCTCAATTTTAAGTCGACGCAATTTAGCAAGTTTTATTTTTTGCTGCGCGACTTTAAAATTTGCAGATTTTATTTTCTTTCTGAAATAGGTTCTCCTATAATCAGTAAAGTACGCTAAATGTTCTGATGACAAACTTGTTGTAAGATAATTAGCATCTTGAAATGTTTTTAGAGCTTTTAATGTTCCAACATTAAATTCAGATATTGCACTCGACATGGCAATCAACACACGACTCCTAGAAGCTGTATTTTCTTTGGAATATTTGTTCCATATCATCGAATGTAATGTTTCATTAGAATTTTGTGTTAAACCTCTGACACACCTGCTTCATAATTCAGTTGATGCTAATCGCTGATAAATCGGCAAGATTTTGGGCAAGTATTCTTCATTGATTGGTTTTTTTACCCAATCTTTGTGAAAACCTGGTTTCTTTCCACGCCCTAATGATGACTGGTAAAAACACCAAGAGTCTATACCAGAAGGGCGCTTTTTATGCTGTGGCTTCTGGTCTGTAGATATGCAATGAAATAGGATAACATAAATAGCAGTTTTCCTTACCTCTATATCACCTTTATTTTTGCGCATAGCATTAATGTAGTATCTAGTTAGTTTTTTTATTGCCTCTTCTTTAAAACTACCTTGTTTCTTTCCTCCCATAGTTACACCTTTCACTCGCCAATTTTTTACTGTCTGCCCAACCTTTTCCTCACATGGTTGTTGTATTCTTCTTTTTTAAATTGAATCTCACTTCCATACACATTCCTTTCTTTTAATTCTAAGAAAGCCTTAGAATCCCTATCAGAGAGCAAGGTTGTGTACCGGAAGTCAATGCTCTCAGATCTTTCTCATAATTTCACAGCTGCATTTACTTCCGTTGCACCAGATAAACCGACATGTAAGCAAATCGTTAACACATCCTATTCCGACGTTTGACGTATGTCCTCTTGTCAACCAACTTCTATCATATGACACTCCAATATCGACGATATCTTTATCATTCCTTGAGCCATACGCCTCTCTGACATCTTTACGAGTATCAAGCATCAGCTGATTTGACCAAACGAGATGTCCATTCAGAACTTTTGCCTTGTGAGAATTAAAAGTTTTACTAGACATTATATTTAAATTCATGTGCATGCAGAATTCTTACAAAGCCGAGTAGCCAAGTCCCAAACTTAACATACCTTGCACTAATCTCATATTTACATCAAATGGAGCATTAAAAAAATTATGCTTGCTAACATTTGATATTTGATGTAATTTAGTATCAACCAACTGTTTTGAAGAACGTATTTCACTTTGGGTTTGGCCACATTTAACACATACAACATTCATTTTATATGCAAATCCATTTATTTAACCAAAGCAAAGTTTTAAAGATGCACTTTAATCATATCATATTTAACACATACAACATTCATTTTACATGCAAATCCATTTATTTAACTAAAGCAAAGTTTTAAAGATGCACTATGACAAATATTGCATAAATGATCTATAAACAATTAATTTAAACATTCAATATCTACTAGCTAAGTAAGCTACAGTAAGGAAAGAGAGTTTGTAAGAAACAAAGTGATATGATTTATGAGTTCTAAAAGTACAAACGAAAGAGAATTTTTTTTGTTTGTTTTGTGATGATTTTTAATAAATTTTATAAATTATTATATAATAGTATAAATATTTAAAATAAATTTATTGACTACAATTACAAACTTTCACATACAAAAAGTTTTTTAACAATTTGCTGAAATTTCGGAAAAGCTATGGAGACTCGAAGAAAGTGGATAAAACGCTAGATTTATTGCAATTAAAAGTCTTATGATCCATTAAACCATTACAGTCTTTTCAAACAACTGATCTAATATTAGAAATCAAAAGGTATGAGTGAGTTATATTTGGGTCCAACAGTGAAAGATGGAAGGTCAGAAAATATGTTTCACGTTAGAAGAAAGGTTGAAAGTTGCTGCTATCGAACAATAAGTGACAAAAAAAAAGGTTTGTTACTATGAGTGAAACAGTAAAATAGTACATTTTTTCAAACGTTAAATATTTTTTATTCATTACTTTGATTAAATTTCAATACATGGTGTATTCTTCATGACGTAAAACATTAGTCGATGTCTAAGAAATAATAATAAAGAGGGGGAGAAACAAAGAGGAAAAAATCTTAATGAATTTGCAATAAAATAAATTTTACTGCATTTTGATATCTACTCCAAGACCTTTGATTACTCCAAGAAAATCATTCCAAAATGAATTAAATGGAGTAATGGAACTCTTTATTGACTTAGAATGCGTTGTACAGATTTCTTCCTTTAAAGAAAAGGTGCTCGTAGTATAAAAATGATGTCTCTTTTGCTTCCATACCTAATAGAATTCATAAGCTTGTCACTTCTAGTGTAGTACTATATTTTCTGTGATGTCTTCTCTTTTGAAACTCGCCTTTATGGTTCTCGCCCTTATGGCGATGATGAGTAAGTGTCCTTTTTTATCTTTTTGTCTAAGTTTGCTATCAATTACTTGGTTGAGGTTTGCATTAATAAATTTTGTGTCACAATGTTGTTTTGGATTGGCGATTGAGCAGAATATCAGAGAATATAGGGACTTGAATTCTTAATTTAAAAGCACATGCTTTGTAAATATATTTCTCCTTGTTTGGTGATTGATAGACTCAAATTCTCTCTTCCAAAATAATTGCTTCATTCATTCATTTTGTAACTTATCAGAATAATGTCTTTTCTCTTCATTTGGTATTCTATTAGTACAATGTCTTAATATTTATTCTATGAATTCTTAAGTTGGCAATTAAATATTTTTGACGTACTAGACTTTTTAGAGGGTTAGTTCATGTGTTTATAATTGAATTATTTCTTTCAATTTAATGATCAGAATTTACAGAAACTCAAACAGCTTTTTGAGTACTTTTATAAGTGTATAATAAATTAATAATCTTTAAATATTTCAGTAGTTTGTGTATTCAACTCAGCTTCAAAATTTTTTAGAAATTCTTGAATAAGTTTGTAAAGAATATTAGATGGTAAAGATTTCCTAGGCACAAAAAAAACTAAATCTAACAAAGAATTATTCCTTTATTCCATTCTTAAAACTTGAAGAATTTCAAGAATTAATTATTAAAGTTTTACAGCGAGAAATACTTCTTTTAATTGCACATTTCTCAGACTATAACCTGGATAAGAATAGATTCCTTAGAGTAAGAATATTTTAAATCATACCTAATCAAATCTCTAAGAAAATACGAACAAATAATGTATGAAAAGTTATGCAATTTGTTGTGTTATGCTTATATGCCTAATAATTTTTCAGAATCATTCGATTTTTAGTGGTACGTAATTATACAAATTAAGCTTTCCAAGACTAGTTCCTGTCATGAAACACATAAATGATTCTGTCGAGAGACTTAGGTTGTTATGTGATTCTTTGCCATTTGTCAGTTGCTTTCAAACAAACTATAAAAATTGTTTGGACATATTTTGTGTTCAATATCTATTGTTTGTATTTTTGTGTGCATTCAATGTCTTTTATTTCTTTAGTACTTTTGTTTTGTCTTTGGTTTATATGTATGTATTTGGTTTATATGTATGTATTTGGTTTAT
Organism: Nephila pilipes; assembly: GCA_019974015.1. Lineage (NCBI taxonomy): Eukaryota > Metazoa > Arthropoda > Arachnida > Araneae > Nephilidae > Nephila > Nephila pilipes. Next base: position 60,944 of record BMAW01077349.1, read on the forward strand.
ATGTATGTGATGCTATTCCCATGCCATGAACCCAATTTTTATCTGTTGCGTGTTGGCAACATCTTTGTTTCTGGAACGAAGAACTGGGTTTGACGGGAGACGCCATTAGGCTATTAGTGTTAGTGTACGAGCTCGCCGCACAAGTATAGCTGCTGGTAGTCGTTAAAATAAATTTATAGTTTGCTAAAAAGTTTCTCGTCTTTTTACACACGACTATATCTGGCGCCCCCGAGTGGGCACGAACCACCAACCTTTCGGCTATTAACCGAAGACATCAAGACATAAATTTCAAATCTACACGAATGTTCAAAATTACTAGGTTCGTCACCAGTATCCCTCGTGTTAATTCTAAGTGTGACGTTAATAAATAATCAATCATTCAATCAATACATATGTGCCATTCAGTGTACAGAAGACTACACTGCTTGTAATACATAAAAACAGTTCTTATATGTTAGATATTTCTTTTATTCATGAACTTCCGATATTGATCCGTAACCTATTTGGCTACTCAGACTGATTTTCTTGGTAATAATTAAATCCTTTTTGGTAAGGTACAACCAGTTTTTTGGCACTCCGCCATAAAAGTATTAAAACAAAAGTAAAAAAAAATGATTGATATAAATTATAATCAATAATTTTAATACGTCTTTGTAAAACAATTAATACCAACTTCCCTTTTTAGATTTAGATACGTATATACCGTTGAGAGGAAACTACGAATACCCAACTTCTGTATATTGAATAGAATTTTTTTGTTTGTTTGTTGATCTTCAATCATTGGTACTAGGTTAAATAGTTTAACGGAGCACATAAACCTTTCCGCTTTTAATCTTTGAGTTTGGAAAATTTTTGGTACTTCTCTTCAACCAATACCTTGTCATGAATAACTTAAAGAAAAAAAAATTTAATGATACTTTTTACTTTAAATTAAAAGAAATTTTAGAATTCAGGAAAAAAGTTTAAAAAACGCTTATAGATAAATTCCAGCCATTGCCATGTTAATTAGCTAGCATGGTATCAGATGCTAGTGGTGAGAGTGGGTGAGTGGGGATGTTAGATCTCTATTTTTATTAGTGGAACTAGGTATTGAGAGTTTCTATACTGATTTTGTAAAAGTATAATTTAATGAGATGTAGAGATAAATGTTTTTAAACGAATTAAAGATGAAAAGGAAAACGATTTTTGAGTTTAAACAATCTGAGTCCAAAAATTTAATAAATGCTCATTTACCCGAAATGGGAGATAGGCATAAGCCCTGATAGAATAGGTCTTGCTTTCCAAAACTGTTCTTAATTTGAGACATTTTGAAAGCCTTTCTAGTAAATTTGGAAAATGGTAAATGAAATTTTGGAGTTTTTAGGCAGCTGAAAAGATATGCTTTTGACTGGGCTGGTTATTTCGAATGTAATGAGAATTTTCAGACATAGAAAGCTTATTTTCTTCTAACTGAGATGTTCTTACCGGTGGCTTCATGTGTTGCGGCCCTCTGTTGATAGATACGTAGAAAAGTCCATTCATAACATTTTTATATGGATTTTGGTTTGATCTTTTGGTGACTTCTCCTCTTTTCGTCTTTGACTTAGGGAATGGTGGGTACCCTGGCCAAGAACATATGTGTGCATCTCTACAAATAATACAGACTGATTTTTCGACTTTATTTTTAATTTCAATAACTCCAATAGGATGAGCATCGCCCCAGTTAAGTCGTCTTGAGGTTGCAATTAGCTGATGAATGATAGAAGTTACAATTAAAACATTGTGCAATACCCGCTCTTCTTTTGAAAGAATCTACAGCAATCAGCATGGAAAGAAATATTTGTTCAACTGGAAGATATCTGGTGCACCTTTGACTTTTTTACATAAGCCAAAAATATGAAGAGGTGTAATTAGGTTAGTTGAGTGATCTTTACCACGAGGTAGTCATTGGTACAAACAAACTATTGGTCGCATTTAGGAGATGTAGTTTACCCGATTCATCAGATGGATGAAAATGGACCGACAAACTGATGCTCCTAGACATCTTAATATGCCTCGCTATGTGATCCTTTATTCTGGTATTTACTTAATTCCAAAGATTCCGAATCAAGAAAACATTTACCAGTTCTCCCACAGATTACAACATCTGCGTAATACGGCTTTAAAGCTCTTTTCGATCGAAAGAGCCACAGCTCATTTCAGATCATTGTACTGTAAAAAAGAGAACACTGTGTGAAGAAATCTTAAAAATCCTTAACTCTACAAGACAACTTCTTATAATTTCCCTCTTAATCAACTATACAAAAGTTCTATTTAACTTTGAGCAACATTTCATGTATATGACACCAATGGACTTTATTCCTCTTCTCATACCAGTCATGGTTTACTTTGGCGAGGGATTCAGATCATGTGCTGATCTGGAGATAACAAAACATCCCACCTTAGAAATCTAACATAATTTAAACATTTAATGAAAAATAGAATCATGATTTGGACTGGAATTTCCTGACAGTGGCAAAATATTGAGATGAGATCCTTGTTCCATATGTCTCAACATATGTCGGCGTATTATATGGCAATGAATTTATTATAAAGGGTAATAATCGTCGACATCTCCTACTTTGATCTTACTTTGAGCCTTTTTGGGACCACTAGGTGAACAAGTGGCTGTCTTAAGTCATCCTACGAAGTCGTTTAATGAGCTAGAAAAAAGAATTCTCTACGTATAGGTATTGCTTTCCATTCCAGAATATGGCAATTTACAGTACAGAAAGTCGAAGCCGCCATTGCATTTCTAGCAGGAGCGGACACATTCTTTATTGAACCTTACTTATTTAATTTTTTTCATACGAATATATATGTGTTTATTTACTCCTAAATAGGGAATTAAAAAGTGAAAGATTTATCACAAATAATTGCTTATATTAAATCATTAATATGACATTTAAAGAGTTCTGGATTTGGGTTATTTTATTTGATATAAATAAACGCTTTGAGAATACTAAGTTAGTTTTAATACTAAAGTTTTGTTTTAAAGAAATGAAACGTGTTAAATAAGTTGGACAATATATTAATTTAAACATTTTTCTGTAGATTTTTCATCTCAGATCTTTTAATTCACAAATTCTTAACTAATTGCTGCTACAAATTATTCAAACATAAAAGAGTTTCATTTTTAACGAAATGTTTATTTCTTTTATTTCAAAATGATATACAAAACTAATTACAATTTTTTTTTGTTCCTTCAGGTCTTGCCTATGGTAAGTGAAATTTATTAAATTTGGTAAAACTTATAATAAACTTATCCTAATAATATATACTGGCATAGCATGACTATATCGATAGTACTCTGATTTTGACATATGTAATAAAAATCTAATTTTTTTCTTTAAAAATATAATAAAATACTCTAATGATTAATAAGAATATTTATTCTATTGGAATTAACTTTTATTTTGTTGATAATATCTCATTTAATTAGTCTTGAGTTAAAATGAACTCGCATTTTTCTTTCGGTATCATTGCTTTAGTAAAACAAATATTTAATTCGCATGGATATAATAATAGATTTAATGTCAATAGGTTTGTTTAATGCAATTAACAAAAAATTCCTAAGATTGAGATTCACAAAAAAGCAGAAATTTATAAGTTATCTATTTTTAACTTTTAACACAAAGGCCATTAGATAATTATTGTGATAGTATTTCTCTTAGAGATAATTATGTCTTCAAAATGACTTAAATTTTTTACAATAATAACGCAACGCAATAAACGTTGGATGCAACAAACTTGAAATGTCTTAAATCCAAGTAATATAATTATATTGTCTTACGAACTAAAATCTTTTGTAAAAATTTATAAAAGAAACCAGGTTTTGGGAAAAAGAAAAACTTTCAATTGTTGTGAAATCGAAGACATTTTTCCCTGATTAAATTTACTAGAATTAAATTCACTAGATTAAATTTACTAGAATTGGTAAGTCTTAATAAAATTAAATTTATCAATACATTCACTTCTAATTTTATTTCTTGAAGCTTTCTTTTGTTACACATTATTCATGTTGAAGCATAGAACAAGTTTGCAGACATTCTTTCAATACATTATTCTATAATAACAAATTAATTCAACTCCCCCAATATGATGTTTTTAATTTCCTACGGACTAAATTTATGAACACAAAAATTCAATCACGTTTTAGTATTTCAAATCATGTATAATTAATACAACTATTTTTGTTTTTATAACTTTCTTCAAACGTTGCTGCGGAACATTTTATTAAATTCTATCGATCAAGATATCGTGTAAACTCAAGCTTAATATTACTTTATAAATCTTCTTTCCCATTTTAAGTAGTATTGAACTAACTAAACATAATTGTTCTTATTGAGAAATTTAAAGTCATTCAAAATATTTAAAGGCAACCAAATTATTCCATTTCTATTGACTATCATTTAATCTTTTCGATTTGTCCTTTTTTTTCCCCAGGACATCATCATCGCCATCATCATACTCGTCATCATCGCCATAATGGTGGTATAGGACGTAAGTAGAAGGTTTTTTTCAAGTAAAAATAACATTTCCCACAACAAAAATAGAATAAGTTCTTATATAGTTGCTTATTTACGAGACCGAAATTTAAAAATTATTTCATATAAACTTAAAAGCGTTTTTCTCGTTATTATAATGCGATGAGAATAAAAACAAAAAAGGGATTATAAAGTGCTCCAAAAGAAACACTTTACAACTGAAATGTAATTTTTTTATACAAATACATTCCGAATTTCAAAGTATCTGATTTTTTTTATTAATAGCCTATAATAACCCCAATGGATCTAACTGACATTTTTCACATGAAAACATTCAAAGCTTAATTTGTTTCGCAATATTTACTTTATATTTGAATTCCCATAAATTACTTTAAAAGCAAAATGTCAAATCAAAATAATTAAATTTCTTCTTTAAAAATTCAGTTCATTTTAGTTTGGAGGAACACCCAACTAGATCTATTAGTACTTTTTGCACGTACTTAGGGTATCATAACATATGTATTCCCAATAATGTGTGACAAAGAAGTCCGAGCTTTTCCAACTAAGATTTGAATACTTTTTCCGTTATTTTATTCACTTAATTTACAATGGCCTTCCTTAATTATTTAACTCCACGAAATCTAATTAAATACTCGTAGTTCATAGGTTCAAATCTCCAATTGAAGATACGTCAGAAAAAGACAACACTCACATGCAGTTTATTATCTGTCAGAATATGCAAAATCGCTCTCTTTCGAATTTTTCTTATCTCAATTAATGCTAATTTCTGGACAAAAATAAAGTCTTAGTTTACCGAATCTATATATATATATATATAAATTAGCTTTTCATTTTCCTCTAACTCCTTTCTCTTTCCTTTCAATTCTTTTTACTTATATATCAGTACTCTTAATTAAATTCAGTGCACTTCTTATCTTCATTTAATTTACCTTATCACGCTTCATTTTCATCGGCAAGGAGCAGTTATTGCATGCAATTCAAAAATTCAAATTACAAAAGCGTCCCCGAAGATTAGTGCAGAGAAAAATGAGAAGAGCGCAACGTCACAAATTACATAATTATTTGGATCTTTCAATTAATGTCATTTTATATCAGTTCTGATAAGCTTGCTTCTAACCTTAAGTTCAAAAATACCTTAAAAATGTTTTCAAACTATTTTAAAATTATTTTTACAGTACAATGTTGCCATTTTAATTGTTGCAATAGGAGCAAAAGTAAATTACAGAATCTTAGTTAATGTATATATTTATTACATTAGGAGGAATACATGGTTTAATATTCAAGTGATTTGGTGTGCACAATGTGCAGAATTCAATACCCAGAGCTACAGCCTCTTACAATAATAGTCAATATAATTCGGCTAATCAACTAGACAGTTATAATTTTTAAATATTATTAAAAAATTTAATATTCTTTTCTTGTAGCAAATTTAAAATTTTAATCCAAAGCTTTTATGCATTTGTCATTTTTCAGTGTATAGCATGAAATAAAAAATGTTAGACACAATATGTTTTGTCCAAAAGAACAAAAATATATTTATAAATTAAGAGCTTTAATGAAAATTTATAAAATATGTATTGAAAGTAAATAAACAATATTTTAGTACCAAAAGATTACGTTTCGTATTTTATTATTTTCATATTTGCGTTTGGATTAATAAGCAGGAAGGATACAGAACAGAATAATAAATTGCGTAGTGACGGACCATGTATATTTTAAATTAAGAAATTATTTCAAATTCTAAACTATATTGGATGTGAGGAAAAGCACTTATATGCGCTTGATCGCATCACTGTTGCAGTAAGAACTAACACTTGTTTTTCCAAAATGGCGATGAACAGTAAACTAAAATATTGCCAATAGTTATGGTTAGTGTAACAAAACTTACAAAATTCAAAAACAATAATGTACGATAAATTATAACAAGTATCAATAATAGTTTGCATAAACGTATTATAAAATAAAAAAAAACGTTTTTAAAAAAGAGCATTAATATTATCTGCCTAAAATAAACAATTAAAAATATGAAATATTATGGAATCCAAAAATTCAGTACATCTTATTATCCAAATTCAAAGCCAAACTCCGCGCCAACAGTCCGGACAGCGTTGATATAATAATTTCACACATAATATAGTTTACGAAGAAGTTTGCGCCGTGCAAAATATATGTATATTTATATGTATATGTAACAAATAGAATTGCTTTTGTATGAAAAAGCAAGCAAGAAAATATATTTTAGAATATAATATAATCGTAAGAAATGTAAAAAAAAAATTATCTTACAAAACAACGAAATAAACAAGTTGAAATAAAGTATGTTATTAAATTAATCCTTTTTTTCCCCACATATGGGAAACAGCAATTTTTTATAAGGATTTTTAATGCTACCATTTAGTGCTTTTATACCTACAGCTTTGATATTATTATTACCAGCAAAGAAAACTACAATTGTGTCCAAAATAAATATGCTTTCTCCAAGAATGTTATCTTCTTTTACATTACCATACCTCCAATTGTATGGTCTTTATTTCAAATCATCCACATACTTTTTGTTATAAAATATTTAAATTATTATTTTTCTACTGCTTCAAAATAGTCTGAACAATTTTTGCATTTCTTTATCAAAATTTAAGTCTGTTTCTTACAATATTTGCCACTCTACGTTCAGATGTATTTGTTTCCCGATCTATTAGAGTATGGACAGAAATCAATACTTCCATGTCGTCATATAACTGTAAAAGTGGGTTAGAATTCAAAGGTCCTTCACTCTGATTAATGTGTATTAGAAATCCTTCGTAAATTAGTTTAAGATAGTTCATGACTCTTTTCAAATATTGCTTGAAAAAATTCCCTCCTGCCTCCCGTAACCCTACAAAGTTTCGGATTCAAAAATCTCTTCTCAAGTTATTCCATTGCTAAAAAAATTTAATAACTCTTTATCAGGTTTTATCACCAGATGGTACAATATTTTATATTCTACATTTGTACTTACAAAAGTTTTGATATTATCACTGAACATTCTTAGTGAGCTTCTCCTTTTGTAAAATCTCTTTAAATTGGAAATAAATGCCTGAGATATTAAATCACATACTATATCTAAGCAATTTTGGGAGCCATAAAAATAAAAATACAGACATAAATCTTACGATTTATTCCCTTTCTTTGTTATCCATACAGTAAAAAATAATAATAAACAATTCCAAAAATCATCTTCTATATACTTGAAAAGGAAGTCTGAATTTACTATCAAGACAAATTACTCGTAATTTTTTCTACCCTCAAAGGTTTAGCTCTTAAACAAGCGAGGTAGTTGCAGAGAATTTTTCTACATGAAGTTCTACCGCTTACATACCAATATTCATTACGTACACAATAAAGTAAACTTTTAAGTAAAAATATTTCTTACGAAAATACTCTGTAATCATATTAGTAAGTTGATTATTTGCAGGCAACATGATAAGAAGCTTCTGATTTGTACTTAGATTATAATTTTGGAGACGACCTCGAAACTCTACATATTACCTAAAATTGCATTCTGCGATCAAAGTTTGCCTCTATTACCAGATTTCTATGCAAAAGACTTCTATAAATTATATTACTTGCCCAGACTGAATTATAACTCTTTTACTATTATGAATTATTTTTACTGAATTATAACTCTATTACTCTTGCTGATAAAGAGATTTCGCCTTGTGTTCCTAGGATTCTACACTGGTGAGCAAAACTTAATCAGCAATGTAAATTTTAAGCGGATAGCCGTGAAATTACAGAAAAGGGATTGCGATCAGTACAATGAACACGCAATTCAGTAGAAAGGAGATGCGTATGCAAATATCAAGAACAAAACGTCATAAGCGACGTGAGTGTTCTCAAAACGAGTGCGGTTGGCGCGTGAAACTCAAGACTACAATAAAAGGAAGAATGGAGGCGCAATTAAAGATATTCGCTGCAAGTGCAAGTGAGCACTATCGTGAAATATGGCTAGAAGAAATCACCTGGACGACTTCCCACGTGGAAGAATGAACGGATAGCTGGAGGAGGGGCGTAGTTTGACCAGTGTAGCTGAAGAGTTAGGAATCATCAAAAGTGTCGTTTCGCGGGCTTGGAAAGCCTCCCAAACCATAGGTACAGCTGTTAGAAAGTTTGGAGGTGGCCGCCCTAGGAAAACAACTGCAGTAGATGACCGATATATCGTTCTGCAGGGAAAAGAGCCCGATACCAGTCAGTAAGCGCCATTGATCAGCAATTGTGTACAGTAACAGATCGACAAGTGTCGCGTGTTACTATGGCCAGACGCCTTCACAAAAGTGACCTATTCGCCCGCCGCCCTGAACACTGCATCCCATAGAAAGTTTTCCATCGGTGGCACGTTTAGAGTGATGTAAAGAGAACAAAAACTGGATATCTCATCAATGGAGGCGTGTCCTCTTTACGGATGAGAGTTTTTTCAGTGCCACGGGTGATTCTAAACGGCAGTTGATTTGGAGAGAGGTCGGGACACAGTTTCATCCCTATAACATCACGGAAAGAGACCGTTACGGTAGTCCTGGAGTTGTCGTCTGGGGAGGCATTATACTGAATGAGCAGACTGAGTTCTACATTTTCGACAGAGGTTCTGTAACCGGAGATTGCTATTGTAAGGAGGTGATCCTTACCTATGTGCATCTGCTGCGAGGTACTATTGGACTAGACTTAGTTTTTATGGATGACAATGCATGGCCACACCGGATTTTAGATGTTCAGCAGCTATTGGAAAGTGAAGATTTCCCTCGAATGTATTGACCAGCGTTCTCCACTGATTTAAATCCCATAGAACATGTGTGGGACTCTTTGGAGAGACGCCTTGCGGCACGATTACATCCTCCGGGGAACATCCAACAACTGAAATAGATGTTGATTGAGAAATGGCACTCTTACCTCAAATCTGGGACTGAATATGAAGAGACGGAGTGAAGCCACCAATGCTGTAAGGGAAGGGCTTTTACCATACTAAGGAATATCTACTTGTTGTTCTTCCTCTTGGACAAACAATCATGTGTACTGATACTAGGAGTTCAATGAAACCTTTTTTTGTTCGATTCCATACTATATGCATTGTATTCACTTTTGCGCAACTATACTTTCGTCATCGTTTAAGTACAAAATGTTGTCTCTCATTTCAGAATTTCATGTCTCTCAGATTATTTCTAGTGGAGTTACGGCAAAAAAAAAAAAAATACCTGTTGTTTAAGTTTTGCACACCAGTGTATATGTTGTGAAGCAATCTGAAAACTTAATTAATGCGAGTCAGTTTAGAAAGGCTATAATTTCCACCAAAATTATTGCCAAAAATGTGCCACTTTCAAAACTAATCAAAGTTTTCTCAAGGTGAGTATTCTTGAATTATGGAAGATTATCTTAACCAGAAAAAAGTGCAGGGTTACTACTACTCACTGTGATCTCTTGACGAAAGAAATCTGGTCTACAACGAATTGGGAGAAATTTGATATGATTAGACAACTCTCGAAATCAAATGTGCGAGACTGGTACTTGTGTTGATCTACTTCGAGCAGAAGTTTTTTTATTAACTATTCTATGCTGGAACTTTACTAGACACAAAAACTCTCAGAAAATGTGGTGAAGAGTCAAACCCAATTAGTACTGTGATAGAGTTGGTGCACAAATAAATTTTGCTAATTTCGAAATTAAAGTATAGCCAAAATTTGAAAATAAACATGGACTAAAACTCAACTGCAGAATGAGGAAAGCGTGTTATAGTGAAAACCTAAATTGCTGCAACTCTAGAGTTACAACATAGTCACATCATTTGAACTAGTGACTCAACAAAAATACATTATTACTCTATAAGTATTCTTATTTGTATCCGAGAAGCCAATTAGAGCCTTTTAAATCAGTCAGTAAAGGTATAGTTTGGAATTAAAATGAACGGTTAATTTTTGGAATTAAATACGAATCAGATATCGTTCAAAATTTAAAGCTTATAAATTTTAAGATTTTCTTTAAAATATATGTTTCATAAAATACATTGCAAGTAACATTGTTCAGAGTCAATTCATGGTTGATGATGCATCTTCTAAACAACAGTGAGATTTTATGGTGACGAAATCTTAGGAGGATGTATAAAAGATCCAGCACTACACATCCATTTCGTAGGGAAACATTTAATGACCTTCATTAATGGAGATGGTAAAATGTTAACGAATGATGGACTTTAAGAGAAGATGTGTTAAAACTTTTTCCAAGATTTTTGGTTTGTTTTCTGCTTCAAAAACCCCATGATGAGATGTAACATATTTAAAATGATACGAGTTAACATATTTTAATTCCTCCATATGCCCCCACTGTTTGTATTCATATTCTTCTATAATTCTTTTTTTTTTTGTATTCTTTTTTCTAGTACAAATTTATACTAGAAAAAATATATTTCCAAATTTAAATACAAATGCTTTCTTGAACTATTAGCCACCCAAGGGGTTGTTATTTTAGTCAACAAAATTGTAATCGACCTTTTTTCAAAATTTTATCGTAAAAGTTTTTGGAAAAATGTTTGATACCTGCTTCCATCAGTAATAAACGTAATTTTTAAAAATAAGTCAAATAATATAACGAAGAATTTTAATCTTAAAAGATTTTACTTATGTATTTGATTATTGCTTTCAACAGCAATGAAATTATTTTCTACAACAAGTCATAATAAATTTCTCCTAGATTTTATTTTTAGATTAAAATCAAGCATACATAAAATTAATTCATTTATAATAGCAATATAACTATACTTAGCTTAAACTATATTCAATTCTAAAACTTACCGTTTGCTTTAATTTTAAATTCTGTAAAAATATTGTCAACTTTAATTTTTTTAATTTACTATTATTCTAACATTTAATTAAATAATTTATAATTTTTTTTAAAAGTTAGCCCTTTATGTGGCCAAAGCTTTTCTTGGCAACGGGTATTATATAGAACAATTTCTGTTTATTTAATTTTCAATTTGCTGTATTGAAGGGTTCTGCAAATTCTAAATTTACTTTCATACGAAGTCTCACAATATATTGACCATTTTCATCTCTTTGATAAGCATTTATAAAACACTCATCGAATTTAAATTCTTTAAGCTTCGGGCAGAGTAAATTTAAAACTGATTCTAATCCCCAAAATTTTCTCGTTGTTTCTTCTAATGCCTTTTCCACTGTAAGAACCCCGTAACACTGTGTTTCTGGAATGCCGTTTATGGCACCACTACATACATAACCAAAAACAGCTTCCTGAAATGTCAAAGAGAGTGCAGAAGTATAAATTTTATCTTATAAGAGTAAATTAAAGAAAGGCTTTGCGTCTATTAATAAAAGAATTTTTTAATCATACATAATGAATCAACCGATTTTATGTCGGCTGGAGTTTTTGAAATATCTAGTAATGTCACTTGAAACATGTCTGTAATCTTTGATATAATCGAAAATATAATACAAAAAAAAAATATATTTCTTCGATAGTTATTAAAGCTGGTATTTTCTTTTTTACATTAACATCCCACCCTGAAAATACTGAAACCAGAATGTTTCCTTTAATCTTTTTTTAAAACCCAGCATGTCTTCAAAATTAGCTTCTCCCTCTGTCAAAGATCATATGTCCTTTTTGAAAGGAACCATTACAACCTGAAATTTAAACAGCAGTTGTCATTACTACTTTCTTTTTTTCCGTAAAAAAAAAAAGATAAAAAGTAAATATTTTAAAAGCTCTTAGAATTTTAATGTGTGCTTTAGAATTAATATTTTCTATCCTCTCAATGAAGAGAGTGACGCCTGGTGCCCTTTAGTCTCGCAATGCTACATCATCCTTATGAAGTAACAAGTTATGTCTCAATTTACTAGAAGTACATGTTTATTTTGATACGACTTTATGGAAGCCAAAACAGTTCCGACAAAGAATATTTTTCTAACCAAAGTATGTTTTTTTTTCCTGGAGTAAAGTTCAAAAATGTATCCCATTAATTCCTTTAAATAATAAAGAACCTTTTTGCATTTTAAACATAATGCAACCTTTACACCTGGAGATTTGACAAGTCGGACTTTAGCTCTGTTACTTTTGTGTTTTGGTTTAACCGAAAGATAGCAACTATATTAATTAAAACTATATAGCTTTTTTCCAAATATTTTATACTATCATCCCGACATAGAACTTCAGTTGCGGCAAGCGATAATCCTTACTACTTACTCATTTCTGTAGCTAACTTTTGTGAAATAATATTTAACAATAAGAGGTTTGATAACTTACCTTCTTCATAATTTATTATCTTAAGGATTTAAATTTTTTTAATAACACAAAAATGTTTTCACATCTTTCACCGAACTCTCTTGAGTTAGTTTATCATAATAAATTACACTTTTAATATTCATATCAACTACTACTCTTTCATTTTCACAACGTTTGTCAAGAGTTTTGAAAAGCGATTCGTATGTATCATCTGAAGTTTAATAATTTTTAGCTTTTAAAATTTGCAGATAAATAAAAGCAAAATGTTTTACTTTAAGGTATACATTTATTACCTTCGATTAAATTGTGAGACTAAATTTTAAGCAAACTAAAAATTCATTAGTTTCCTATTCATTTGAGTTGTGTGTTCTAAATCAGATTCAATTTAAGACCCCGGGGGTAAGGCTAGTACGCGTTCAGTCTGTTGAGATTCAATGTTCTCACTTAAGAGTGTTATGGAAGTTTGGAGAGAAAGTGGAGTGTCAGCTCATGTGTCGTACTTATCACTTGACCGAGGCTCAAAATTATGAGGTCCGTTGCCAACAGCTCTCGTGTTTCTTCTTATTATGAAGCTAATAAACAATCAATTAATCAGTTTCCTGTAAAATAATTTATAGAATTGAAATGTCTAGCAATTTAATTGCTATATTTGTAGATGTTTCTTTCTTTTATTTTATTTGTTGTAAAGTCGTGACGTTTACCTTTAATTCTTGTATATCAGGGCTTATCTCTGATAATGTAGTCTCTGTTTCTTTGATTTTATCATCCCTTGTGCAGATTCACAGTATTTCATTTTGAGGTCATAAAGCATCCTCTGAATTTTCTCAAGCACATTTTAATGAGGAAAAATATCTGCAGGATGTTACTGTCTTCCAGACTACACAGTTTTATAATCTATATTTTAATATTACCCTTCTTTCTATTAAGGGTTGTTATGTTCGAAGACATAGTCTGAATTACTGTAAATAACTATTCAACAGTTCAATCGAAACTGAAAGTAAAATGTCTCATATAAAGTATCACTGAAGTAAAATGTCAGTTCGGTACTGATTAGTCAACGGCTTGGATCCAGACCCTGAATAATATCCAGAAAGAGTATAAAGTTCAATAAATTGATTAGTGACGGACCATATTTACAGAACTAAGTCTTTATTTCAAATTCCAAGCAACACTAGAAGTGGGAGAAAGCAACTGCATGCGCTTCATCCCGCCACTATTGCAAAAAAACTTCTGTTGTCTATCTTTCATTGTTCAACTTCTGTGCCATACCTCAGTCTCATATGTTAGTCAATAACCACGAAATTCCAGTTGAAGACACGCAAGAACAAACTAAAATGTTTTAGTAGTAATCACTGAAGAATAGATAAAGTCGCTTTCTCTCGAATCCCAATTACCTTAACAATCCTAGATTATGATTTAAGTATAAAATCTTAGAGTACCAAATAGTTTGTTCAGATTCCGTCACCTCACAAAAGCAGCTGATTCATAAACTAGAATTCGCTTCAATCTAAAAAAAAACTAAATAAGGTACTTCAATCGAAATTGTAAATCGCTATCAGCAAGTCATATTATCTAAGTTATCTCCCTTCTTTTCTGTTTCATTTATATATCATAATATCTAATTCACTTATATCTTCATCCAATAAACCTAATCACATTTCATTTCGATAGGGAAGAAAATTGTAATTTTATGCAACTCAATTTATTATAAAGTCCCCGAGGTGAAGAGAAAATCGAGAATTGTTCAACGTCACAAACTAACACTTCTTTTTCAGACATGGCAACGAACTTCAAACTTTGAAAAAATGTTCACTGTTACCAGTGTTACAAAACATATAAAATACAAAAACGATAATAATCAATAAATAAGAACGAGCCTCAATAATCGCTTGCAAGTGACCTGTGGTAGCCGAATGGTCATGATCGAGCTTGCGGCTGGCATTCTTTCCGTCGAGTCATTAACTCGCGTCCTGATTCAACTACGTCGTGTAGCCGGGCTAATGCTTGTTAAATCTGTTGTGGTCTATGTCTTCACGTTGGGCTGGAGTGGAAATTTGGAGGGTGATGATCAACTCAGATGCCATCCTCAGGTGTAACGTGACAAAGGCTCAAAATTGCGAAATGTACCATCAATAGTCATCGTGTTATTTAAAGTGCAACAACTATAAACAATCGATGAATCAAAATCATTTGCATAAAAATACAAAATCAAATAAACTGCTTAAAAATAATAAAGTACTTCGACATTTACTAAACCAACAGAATGTTACTCAAAAGGATAATAGTCTTTGCTGCTCAATATCCCTAAAAAATCAACTGATCAATCAAAAAAATAAAATAAAGAGCAGTAATATCATATGCTTATAATACAAAGAAATTAAGTATTCGAAATATGAAATACGTTGAAGTCAAGTCAAAAATCAGTACAACTTTTCACACTAAACTTGGTGTCAATAGTTTTTATAAATTGACATAAATTAAATAAGTAATTTAAGTTTCAAATTGTACTTGTAAAAATTATTTCACGGTTGTCGAAACAATCATTGGAGTGCATAAATAATATTATCTTTTATAAGCATTTAAAAATGTAATACTGCTTGATTAACAATTAATTGAATTTCATTTGATAGTTAGAGAAATGAACAAAATGTGATATTAATAATAAATGCCAATTCAATTTTATCCTCTTTGAGGGAGTAGAAAAACAAGAACTTAAAGTAGCGAAAAATGAAATAGGCTATTAACACTATAATTTTATTCCATTCAAAACCTTTATATTTAAAATTTGACTTCAGTGCATGTAATCTAAAAGCAACTGTTTATAATTTGGATGAATATTTCTAGTGAAAAAATTTCGACCTTTTAGAATTTATTCTGTATTTGATGGAAGCTATTAGAAAGCTGAATGTTTCAAAGTAGACAATTTCTGCTTTCTGAGAACAATTTAAATCTAGAAGAAAGAAAATCACTTTATAAGCTTAATAATATTATGCGATACAGTAATCAATTTTATTAAAAAGAAAGTAGAACTTAAATATAGTATATACATAATTGGGAAATGCATAGCGTATTGTTATTACAAATATACTTAACTGTAAGAATATTATTCTTTGTAATGCATCAAGCAAAATAATACCTTCATTAATATTCATGTTTTTCTTTTCCATTAGATTTACTCGGCAATATTGAAAATGGTCTCCACGATATCTTAGGTTAGCTCCAGCGCCATTGAGATGTGATACAAAAATGATGTGAATGATAAATAATTACAAATGAGATGTGATTGTTCTCAATGAAACAATAAAAGTAACTCATAAAATGTGATGATAATTTTTTCTATGTAAAATGTACAATTAGAAAGAGATTATTTAGGGCAACACTTTTATATCTCTAAGTAGTTTAAGTCATTTGATTGAAATATAATGTTCCTATTTTAGTATAATCTATTTGCCCACAGAAATATCTTTCATATCTCATCTTCCTAAATTAATCATTTCATATTCTCAAAAACTGTAAATATTATCCATTGTATAAGTCCATTATTTCTAAAAATGAATCCTTCTGAAAAATTATAAATATTTGTGGAAAGTGCACTCTTTTGTAGAATACGAAGAACCATATAGAATTTATCAAACTCTGACAACTTCCCATTAAATGTACAGTAGCATCACACACCAAAGGTAATGATTGTTTGCATCTACAAAACAGCCTTTTGAATGAATCTAGTCTGACTTCCTAGCATACCGTTGCGCTGTGTACCTATTTCCTGGCTGAAATTAGTTTCATTACAGGACATTATGTAAAGTCAGTGGTTCATAACCGTTGCCTATAGAAACGATAATTCTCCAAGCGACTTTGTTGATGCTAGGGAATCAAAATCGCGTGACTTAAGCAGCGAAGAGAGCGCGTAACCTGCCTCAGCCAACTAACAAGAAATATGGAAGACTATATTTGGAAGAAAAGAAGAAGCTATGTCTCTCTTCACAAACTTCTTGATGTTTACTTCTTTGTGCTTCCATGTCCAAATAGACCATCGATTGCTGACTGTGAACAGCCCGCTTCATGTATCCCAACTATTTGATTCTTTTCGAAGTGCTTTAATTGTCAAAAAAGACATCGAATGCATCGACTTTATTAAAAATATCTTCAAAGTAATTGTAACTACGACGGCTTGTAAAATTACAGTCTGCAATGTTTAGCTACTTCATAGGATTCCTGTTGTACAGTAAAAGCACTAATTTACTACTAAAATGCAATCGTCCGCAATCACAAAATATATTTTCATATTAAACTTCGAGAAAATAATGTCTTTTTTCATTATGTTCGTATTCTTTTTCGTCTCTTTAAATTTTTTGTATAGGAATCAATTTTACTATCTTTTCATATATATATATACGAGAGTGTCAATTTTAGTATTAAATATAATTAAGAAATCAATATGTTATTTATATAAAATTTATTCTGAATTTAAGTGATGCTTATGTACACAATTTTGTAAATAACAGCTATTAATTTTGGTTTGCTAGGTTTCAGGAAGCCGTAGATTGAAGTAACTCGCAGTACCGTTAAGCTCAAGTAATTATCCATATATATATATATATATATATATATACACACAAAAATAACTCTCTCTCTCTCTGTATTATTTTAATAACTTATTTACAATTTATTTTTTATTTATTATTCTTAATCTTTATTTTCTTCATAGTCAATATCCAATGTTATACATATTTCATAATGTTTATTGACCTTTCGAATGGCGTCATTATAGAGCTCAGAGGACTGAAATCGATCTTCTGCGTAATTCGGTTTACTTCAATCTACGGCTTTCTGAATCCAAACAAATCAGCATTCATAGCGTAACATTATTATATATTTGAGGATTAATTAATATGCATGTCGAGTACATCTACGAAGTATTTCTTTGTATCAACATTGTTTATATATGATTTTTGTGTAATTCTCTAAAGGAGCAACACTACTAGCGATGCTTTATGGTTCAGTGCTAAAATCGTACATTA
>BMAW01077349.1:81291-105724 GCA_019974015.1 Nephila pilipes
ATGTTGTACTTCGTTCAAGTTACATGTACTATCATAATAATAATAATATGTGTGTGTAATATTAATGTGATGAATTAATGTGTGGTATGTGAGGTATGTGTGTGTGTGTGTGTGTGTGATGTGATGTGTGTGTGTGTGTGTGTGTGTTTTGTGTGTGTGGTTTTGTGTGTGTGTGTGTGTGTGTGTGTGTGTGTGTGTGTGTGTGTGTGTTTGTGTGTGGTGTGTGTCTGTGTGTGTTATGAGTATACATCATGGGGACAACTCTGTTGAATTGGTTTTTATAATGTACATTGGGGTACTGATTCACAGGAAGATTTTGCATTGTCGTCTATGGGACATTATCGAATGCGCCCGCATTCTCTAAGAGCTCCTTCGTGAATCCTAGGTCTGGTCGAGGCTCCCACACTGGCGTATTTTCACGTCAAACCAATGGGAAAAGAAAAACGGGAAGGTTCGAGGTTCGAGCCTTGATGTTACTAAATACCCATCATGAAGATGGGCCTGATACACGTTAAATTTATTGAGGATCAAAGTCCTTCCGTTGGTATGGTGTGCATGTTAAGGATGAGGGTGCCAACTCGGGTGTTGTCCTCGTCACTTGACCGAGGTTCAAATTTTCGAGGTCCGTCACCCTTGGTCCTCGTGTTTCTTTCAGAGCGACATCAATAAAAACCTACCAAACAAACCAAGTCTCGTGAATCTTGACTTTAAATTACCCTCAAAAAAGAAATAACAAAGTTGAGAGATGTTACTGTTTGCACTCTCATGGCTCTCTTGTAGACGCTGTGTACGCGACATCCTCCTACCTCCTACTCTCAACCAATTTCTACCTCTCTCTCTCAGATTTCAAAAACTATTCCAGACCTAAAAATACTTTGTAATAAAATGCAATCACAGTCAAGGCAGTGAAAATTTCATTTTTATTAATTTGTTATAATTTAAAATATTGTTGCTTTAGTTTATTATTCATAGAATTTATTTTAGAACCCACCCACCCCAAAAAATAACCAATAGCTACATTTACCATTCATTATCTTATTAAGTCGTTTTTGTTGTGATAAAATAGATATACATTAATAACTTTGTAAATTTGAGTAGGATAAAGCTTTGATATCCTGTTTTTTCTTCTCTACGATCAAGAGGTTCCTTCAAGAAAACGGTAAGCTTAAAGGGTTCCCCAAGGTTGACTGCAGTCAGCAACAAATAAATCACAATGAAAAAATGTAAACAAAATAAGTAAATACAAAAACGAACAAAAATATTCCTTACATATAAATGAAAAAATAAATATTAATTTCCATCATTCTCTGATCTAAGAGGATCAAAATTTTCTACCTCAGACTGTCATAGGGGATAGGTGTGAATCAAGAGAAATAATTTAAAATTAGGATTTAAATTTTTCTAAAGACGAATATGATCTACATCAACTTAGAGTTGAATGTCAAAGAATTGTGTTCTAATCTGATTTACAGGTCTCAGACCTTATCGTCTTTCTCTTACTGAAGAAAAAGAATCTAAGAGTCAAGCTGAAAAAATAAAGTAAAAAAAATACTAGAATATGAATATATTTCAGAAAATTTAAATGCTTTATCTGAAAAAGATTCGGAACCATTATCTCTCATGAATTGACAAGTAATCTTTAAGCAAAAGTGTCTCCTACTTAGATTTACCTTCAAAGTATTAGCATGCATTCATTCATCCAAAAGATATTAAAAAACTTGCTTTCTGTACTAATTTTGCCTTAGATGAATCGTGCAGATTATCATTTAGCATTAAAGTAGCATCTGTAACTTTCAATAGATAAATTCGAAGAATATTGACTAAATATAATAATGTTGATTTTGCTTGTAGATTTGTTTCGATGAAATCATTGTTAACTCTTCATCAAAAAAGGATATTGGGACCATTTTAAAACAATCTTTTATGAATGTCAGAAGAAAAATAAGAAACTGAAATTTTCGAAACGTGTTTTTTCCAAATTAAAATTAACTTTTTAGAGTATGAATTTAAACAAAGTAAAATTTCTCCTATTATTACTAATATTGAACTATTAACAACTTCAAACCACCAAATAATGTAAAAAAGAACTTCAAAAGTTCTTGGGTTCAATAAATGTGTACCATCAGCTCATTCCTAAATATGCTACGCTTAGATGTCCTTTAAATCGATTGTTGCAAAAAGATGTGAAATTTAATTGTTTTGAAGAATATCAAAATACTACGTTTGAAAATTCGAAAAAAAATTTAATAAGAACTTTTAGTATTTATATAACTCTGATGCAACGTGCCATGTTTTTGTTGATGCATCGCAAAAAGTGTTGGAGTTGTTTTCAAATAAAACCTGTTGTTTCAAATGTTTTACTCTCAATTGCTTATCATTCTAGAACTTTAAGAGACTAAGGAAAAAGCTATACAACTGAACTGCAATGCCTTTCAATAACAGATGCTTTAGATAAATTTTATTACATTTATTTACTACTTCATGGTCAAAATTTTGTCATTCATATTGATTATTATTGGCTTTTTCTTGGCTCAAAAACATTGAAAAAGAATATATTGTTCCACTGATCACTAAAGTTGAGGATGCAAGGGCTATGAAATTAAATATTTAAAGGGCTATACCAAAGTTTTTTCTGATATGTTATAACAGGCATCCAATTTCACATCTCCTTCAAAATTCAGTTCA
Source organism: Nephila pilipes (assembly GCA_019974015.1). Taxonomy (NCBI): domain Eukaryota; kingdom Metazoa; phylum Arthropoda; class Arachnida; order Araneae; family Nephilidae; genus Nephila; species Nephila pilipes. Next base: position 83,977 of record BMAW01077349.1, read on the forward strand.
TTTGCTTGGCATAAATGAAATCGTAATCCAACGAAATAATGATATTTTATGTGGATCAAAGTAACAAGAAATCAAAGATGTTAAAATATTAAAAAAAGATATATATTAAATAGTTACAAATTTTTCATTAAAGTTCATATTATTAAATCAAGCTTTTGAATAATTTGATGACCCTGTCGCTCAAAAAAATTGGAAAATTCGTTACTCCTCAATACTACTGCCCTAATTTTACTTCTGATATTACTGAATTGTTGAACATTGTACGGTATGTCAACTTAAGAAAAGAGAAAAAAATTTCTTGCTGCAACAAGTCCTTCTTACAAGTAAATCATTTGAATGTATATTTGTTGATACTGTTGGAAGTTTTAACCTCAATGGTTTCTAAAAAATTTCTACATTTCTATATCTAAGCGATCATACAACAAGTCACGTGTGGGCTTCTCCTTCTAAAAATGTAAGTTCTGAAACTTACGTAAATATCTTGAAACAAGTCTTCCAAATTCAAATTTACCAAAAAAAATTATTTGATAGAAATACTTCATGTATTCTACGATATTTAAATGGTTTCTTAGAAATTATTATATCAAATATTTGTTAACTACTGTTCCTTAAGCTATTGGAAAATTCGAACGTGTTAATCATTCCAAAGTTATAAGACTCAGATATAAAATAAATTCTTCTTCAACTAAAATTCTTTGGACAAAATTGTTAGACCAGATAATAAATGATTATATTTTTTAAATTCCCTCTCAGTTACTAAATATTCACCAGCATACTTGTTGTTTGGTTTCTTGCCATATCAATCACCTATAGTTTAGAATAAATATTATGAATTTGTTGACGAAGTATGTAAATTAGCTTTATAAAGAGCAAAATATTTTCTTAATGACAATAAAATTAAATATAAGGCTTGTTTAATTGCGAAATAATTTAATCTAGGTGATCGTGTAGTGTACGAATAATATCATCATCCCAATGCTAGGAAATGAAATCCTCTTTAGTCTGATCCTTATGAAATAATTAAACAGTGTTCGGAAGTCACTCACACACACACTCGTTCATTAAGAAACCAAATTCTCTTTGAAGAAGAAAGATTCCAAAACTGTTCATAATTCTAAATCTAATTATTTCAATTCCTCTGTTGGATTGAAATTCAGTAAGAATAAACTGCAATAAACAAATAAAATAAAGTATTAAATACATGCCATTACAAATTATACCCCTTTTAAGAATCTATCTTGAAATTATTCCTCCCCATGGAGGTTGATTCTTACAGGAGGTTTTTTTGGTGTTATCCAAAGTGAAAAGCTATTAGGAGTGTATTACAAGTGTTAAAGATAGTTTTATACTGTTATGATTTAACATATGTATTGTCGAAAAAACGTTAGCGACGAGCCGAGGGACCATGATCCGATTTTCTGTGATTATTTGGATAAGCAACGCAGTATCAATAGCTTATGGACATGATTGAGAAGAAAAGCTCGCGTTGAAGAGGAAATGTCCGAGAGGAAACGCGTGCTTCTTCTGCAAGAAACCGCTTTTATGTGGCACAACTGACGCTGGAAACTATTTGAAAAGTTGATTGGGTGCTTCTATGCCTCATTCTCACCTAGCCCCTTCGGAGTTCTACTCTTTTGGGACGATGAGAGAAGCTTTGTGTGATATCAAGTTCAGCGACAACAAAGAAGTAATTAAAAAAAAGTACAAAATTGGCTTCGAGATCAAGGTAAAAAATTCTTCGCTAAGGCGATAAGAGTTCTAAACGGTTGGGACAAGAGTAGAGAAGTTCGTAGGAATTACTTTGAAAAGTAAATAAAAAATTGCACATATTTAATAAATCATTTGTATTCTAAAGTTATCTGTTTGTTTAAATATTGACTGCCCTTCGGAACATTTGTGAAATGGTTATTTTTTATCCTCAATTCATTTTCAACATTACATAAAGTGGTTAGAGTTGTAAATTTAAACTATAGGAAAACACTTAAAGCAAGGTGCGAAAGAAATATATTGTTTGCAGGTGTATTGTGAGTAGAATAAACGTAATTGTTTGGTCTAGCCTGCACAAGAATCAAAGTCCATATAGGCAAGTAACACGAACACTGATTTAATTGTTATTTACAAATCTAAAACATTACAAAATCCCTTTAGAGAACTTCATTTGTCTCATCATTCGTCTATAAGTAAGTTTTCTGATTCGGCGATTAACGCAAAACAATTATTTTTATACGGCTATATTCTTCTTAACGATAAAGTCGCCTGTGCAGTATTAAGTATGTCTGAAAGTTCCAATAAAATTATTTCTTTTTCTCACATATCATAAGTTAGAGCAAATTCATCCGACAATAAAAAAAATTTCATGACTACTTTTTGATGAGTTGATATGTGTGACAGAGAGAATTACGCAGCTGGTTAAATTCAGGAGATAATAATAATAAAAAGTCAAAGACAAAAATAATATCACAATCGAATTATAGCTTTGACGACAACGTTTTTCGGTTTATCGACATCTGAAATAATATTAATTGTACGTAAAGTAACAATTCTTCAAATGTTTCTCCTTATAGAAACGTTTTATTGATGTTTAATATCTATGATTACGACTAAAATGTCTCGATAAAAAATTGAGAGACGTAAAATAGATTTATAATTTTTCGGAGGAAAAAATATCGAAAACTCAGTTACTCGAAGATGATGCTGATCAAAAGAAGTGAGATGTATTCGTTTCTAAGTTTTTTCCTTCATAAAAACTACAATTCTGCCTCTATGAATAAAGTCCCGTTTATAATAAAAAGAAATTGCAAGATAATTACTATTTTAAAAGGTTACTGTCTATATAATTTTTCTCTAATTTGAATTGCTATTTTAAAGGTGAAGCGTAAGCTGGATACACTTCGCCGATAATGACACAGTGTTTATTTCTAACATTAAAAGTCAATGCTGTCCCAAAACACACAAGGCAAAAAAAAAAAAAAAAAGTAAATCTCTCTTAAATAAATAATTATGCATCTGTTATATTCAAGTAACAAAATTTTACCGGGCATTTTAATTTAAAATAGTTTTCAAGGAGGGATAAAAACATACTATTCTTTTCAAACATCATCAACTCAAGTAACGAAAACAATTGAAATTGAGTGTATACAATGTAAGGAGAGTATTTTCAATTACAAATAGAAGGAAAACTGACATTGAGAAGTCAATTTAATCAACAAAACATAAATAGGCAGTATCCGCAAGGATTTCGAGTAAAAGTGTAGAATCATATTTTTAGAAAAAGCTGTTTGAAGATACGGAAAAATAATTAGCTGGAATTGAAGGTTTATGAGCATACTACACTGTAATGTATCGTGACATAATTTTATTACCGGTCTAGTCTGTCATCTTAAATGTTATTCCAATTACGAATCTAAATTGTAGCTTAAGTTCAAACACAAATAAAGTAATCAAATAGTCAATTATTTTTCAAAACAGAGTTTATAAATTTTCTATCAAATGGAATACTCTCAGACAGTTCCAAATACCCTTACCCCCGAGTACTAACAACTTTTATAATAAATCACAGAATACCCTTATCGGAACACGATGCAAATACATTCTCCAAGCAAGCAAGCAACCAAACAGCGCTGGTCCTAGTTCCAACAAATCAAGCAAGCACGCGAAAAGAAAAAAAAATCCCGGACACTTAACTCTTCCTTTCACTGTAACCTTATCTCTCTCAATGCAATTCTCCGTCGCTTGTACACGACTTGATTAATTTATTCACTCGATTTCTAAAAATTACTTAATTTGTATAATTAAGCTTCATTTTTTTGGAAAGAAGTTGGAAAAACTTAAATATAAAGTAAGAAAGAAACCCTAGATGTTGGATAAGGGAAGTTTTGCGTATAACCCAATAACCAATATTACAGTATAACCAGTCATTTCAATCAATAAATCGTGCCTGCAAATTGATTGAAGAATGTTTCGGTACAAAATTTATTTGTTCCAGAACAAAATGCAAGGCAATAATTACCGATGGTGTTGTATACAAACTAGTCACTGGAAGAGGATTTAAATGATTCAGATATTGTTTCTACTTTTTAGGATGCATCAAACCAGGAGAAAATAAAACTAAGCCCCATTATCGTAAGCAATTTCTTTATACCAGTCCGACATCCATCTAAGAAAATAAGAAATAAAGAATTTGCCAAGTGAAATATGTGACAAAGTTTAAATATATTTTAAAAAATTTTAAAAAACGTAATTTCTGGATAAGCAAGTACTTGGATTTTGCGCTGATAATACCAACACCAACTTTAGAGGGAGGCGCAGGCAATATCAATACCATTCACAAAATAACATCTTTAAAAATTATAAACAATTTGAGAGGAAGAGAGTTTATAGACATTTTGACTGCGGCTCAAAAAGTGTTTTGAATAATTCTCTACAGACTGCGGATGCATGTCAACCTATTGATATGTATGTTAACGTTTATTACTGATTTATTCGAACTTTTATACATACACAGCAGATGAGTTAAAAGAATGATAGGAATTTGAAGACGACGAATATAACAAAAAAATTGGGGGACATAGCACTTCGAGATGGTTAGCGTTACGGTATGCAATTGAGTATGTTCTACAAATATATTCTGCTTAAAATCATATTTTTTATCAAACGAAAAGTATTTCACAGTTGTAAATAATTATTCTGCTAGCTCACAAACAGAATCTTGGCTTTATTTTTTGTATAACGTGTTATCGATATTCCATAATGTTATTTTAAAAATATAGAGGGACAAGAGATATCTCTGTTGTAGAAACCAAAAATGTCTACGACGATGTAAAAACCAGAACCAGCAGATAGAAAAACAAATATTTTCTTGCCATTATAAATGCAACAAAATCAAAGAGAGTTAGTGGGAAAATATATGATTAAACTTTTTCAAAGAAAAAGTGTATGAATTTTATGGAACATGTCTTCAGCATCTACAGGAAAGTGAAGAATATTTTCAGAATAAGTGGGGAAATTTAATAGAATTTTATTGAATACCTAACCCTCGCATGACAATATCCAAATTTGCAGTGATTATATTCTCACAATTTTCTCGAAATCAATTTTGTTCAAGACGAATTCTTTGACGATATATCATTTGCTCTGCGCTACACTACAGGAGAAAAAGTTGTCCATTCGACATAAAATTCTGCACCCTTATCTAACAAATGGAATAAAACATTTATAGTCTTCAAAGAAAATGATATCTGCTGTACAGATGTTGGTAAAATAGTATAATGTGGTATGTATTTGACAGAAACCAATGCAGCTTCCAAACGAGTTTTTAGTTTAATGACCAATATGCGAAACGGTGATGAAACTAAATTACATATTGAAATTTTAAAGTGGATGCTAATTACCAAACATAAATTTAACCTTAAATGCGTGAAATTTTATCAAATAATTAAAATAAATGGATACTGGAATGGAGTCCCTTTTCACAAGCAAGTCTAATGGGCTTCATTGATACCAATGTTTAGGATCACTCTCTGAAACCTTGCATCAACTCTTTGGAAATGTTGATTAATAGTTTGACATTCAGGTACTCAGTGAAGGTATACAATTATAGTTAATTGGTGAAGAGTTGCTTTTCCAGTGCGTGGATTAGTGCTTCGCTTCATTTAGGATCATAAGTTAAAAAACGCTATTTGTCACATGTTATTATACTTTCCAATAAGTTTGGACCATTTTCAAGGGCAGTCAAAGTATCAATACCAATATTTCAGTGAGTTTCTTGTTTAAACAGGAGGCTTTCAGGCACCATTTTGACACACAATTTTTTTCATGTTAAAATTGTTATGTAAAATTTACCGTAAGGATTTTTTGTCAATTCCTACAGTCTCAGTAATCGCACGAATACTCAACCGACGATCATATCGATCCAGATTACCGATTTGATTTCAATATTATCATCAGTTATCGGCGTTGAAGGGCAACTCGGGCTTGAATCATTTTCAGCGTCTTTTCAGCCATCTTGAAAATGCTTTAACCTCTCAAAAACACGTGCACACAGTTACATTCATTGCCATACCCTTCCTTTAATAAATTGTAAGTTTCAGTAGTTGTTTTTCCGAGTTTCATGTGAAATTTCACAATAATTCATTGCTCTACTGTTACGCTTATCGTTTTGCCAGTGAAATAAAAAATAATAATAATTCTTATGCAAACGAAGGCTACTGCTATACGGATTTTTTCACAAAAGCGAGTGGCTCTGCTTTCGAAAGAAAAGATTCAACGCTAAACAGTTGTCTGTCGCTAGCGTTTGGCACGTGTGTATTTCTGTATCAGCGCCAGTCTCGTTATTTAATAGTCATACACCGTAAAGAAAATAGGTTTGAATTTTGATTATTAAAATCTTGTACAAAATTCCTTTTTTAAGATTTCGAGACGTAAAAATTAAAAGAAAAAGATTATCTATAGAAATACTTGATCCAAATTCGTCACAACTCAAAGTAAAATTAAGCAACTTATAGAGAAAACTAAATATCTCCCAAAAAATATTTGGGAAGGGGACAGTATTTGAAATAATCATCTTTGCAACTGTGCTTATAATTGTGCCATATTACTCAGAAATACCCAAACTTTATGTGATTCAACGACTCTCTGGGATACCATGGGAGCCACTGATGTACCTAATTGCTTAATGTGTTATAATGCTTTCGAGTCAATGAATTAAAAGGTAAAAGTGTTAAATGGCCTTCAAAAATCAGATGTGAATATAAGCTAAAAAGAAACTAAGTTTCAATAGGCTAAAAGGCAATTGGATGCAGGAATTAAAATCACTGTTTATTTTTACAAATTAAACCTTTTAAAACAAGCCTTTTAAAATCAAAATTGCTTCAACATTCACTTTTAACTACTGAAATTTTCTTTTCAGAATCGCGCGTGTTACATTTATTAGAAAGTTCTATTCTTATTTTATCGCTGATTTACTTTTAAGAATTGCTTGACAAAATTACAGGAGTTCCACGTTTCCCTCAGATATAAAAGCCGTCTCTAACCTTTAAACTTTCTCTTTTGCCTCTCTTTTACTACGGACACCAGTTACTTTAGACACGCTATTTCGTAAGTTGTCATTTCTTTATGGCGTGGTGAATTCTCTTAATAAACAAAATATTTCCAATAATACTAAATGAACCTGATAATCCAAAACAAAACTTCAACAATGAACGATATATAATATATGATGAGTTAGTTCTCTTTGAATTTAGATTTAATAGGTTTTCTAATACTCTTCCTATCCCCCCCCCATTTTTGTTTCTTAGTTCTATTAGACGTGCCTCTGTTTTATACCTTCGCAATCAGTAAAACATACAGCTATTTTACCAATTGCGATGGTTTTATCATTAAAATATATTTAAGCAGATTGCCACTAGGGATGGGAATAGAAAGAATGACCTTTTATTTCGAACCAGTCAATTAAAAAGTGAGAACACCCTAGTCGGTTGTTTGTCCTGATAGAAACCTTTTTTTTAAAAAAAGATTTTTGAGATTCAGAGTATGTTTTTTTTTTTTTTTTTTTTACTGCTCTGAATAATTTAAAGTCGTTTTCTCAGTCTTCTGGCGCGCTGCTGTTCTTTTAGCGCCTGCCAGTGCGGCTTTGTGTTTCGCTCGCTGTATTTTACGGTACGGACAGGTGCTACGTAGCTGGAAGTACTATTGCCGCTTGCCAGCAAAATAGTTTACCAGACAAATGTTCGTAAACAGTGGTGTGCCTTTTCTGTTTTGGTGCGCACGTAGGCTGTTGTAGTTTTGTACTTAGCAAAGGAATGCATTGGTAAAATGGCTGAAGAAGTTTTACTGCCGGGTTTTGCTTTTAGCCTGCTGTGTATTTTACAAAAGCAAAGTAGCTTTTCATTTTATTGCATTTTTTTAAATTTCTTGATCTAATTTATTTTGTTATTTTTAAATTTTTGAATCGATTCTAAAATTCTGGCATTTTTATGTATAAATTAGAAAGCATAAAAAGCATTTATATTATGTGTATAATAATGCTTAAAAATTTTGTCCATGCATTTATAGTTTTTCCGTAGAATATTTTTGATAGTCAACACATAGTTTAGGGCTTATAATGTAAGACTAACTCGAAGATGTTTATATATATTCATATAATAGCAACTTATATACAATATATATATATATATATTATATAATATATATATATATATATATATATATTTATATATATATATATATATATATATACATATATATATATATATATATATATATATATATATATATATATATATAATTTATTCTTTTACAAAAAAAATTACTTTTTTCATATTAATTTATTCCTTTTACAAAAAACTCAAAAAATAATTAAACAAGTTAATCCACTTAATGTTTCATTTTTGCAGACACCACAAACTAAAAGGAAATATATTCATGTATTGTTTTGTGTGTTTTATCAAGTGTATAATATCTTATGTAATGCAAGTTAAAGTATTTAAAACGGCTTTTTCAAATGGATTAATTTTTTTTTATATAAAAGTATTAAATGCTTTTGCACAAATTCACAATTCCCTATATGATATAAGAAAATTTCAAATTCTTTTTACCAGCATTTACTTTAATTTAAATTACTTATTTTGAGTATACACGTAAATATATAAAAAAAAAATCTACTAAGAAATTACTAAAAATACTTAGTTTTCATTATCTGCTGATAAAATTAGAAAATAATGTTCTATTTAGTATTAGTTTAATTAAAAATGTAATTTTTTCTAAAATTCAATCGATTTAATTTTTTCTTAAAAATGAAAGTAATCTGTTGAGTAATTATATCAAGTTAAACTCATCGAATATCTTTGAGGTTTTGTCTGAGAATTTTAAAGAACAAGTGTATCTTAGAACAGGTTAAAGAACTGTTCTTTTTAAACATGACAAAGATAAGACATGATGATCCAAAAAAGAACGAGAATTCTTATCCAATAATTTTACCACTATCCTAATCTAGCAGCAGTATTACATAGTTCAATATTCGCATTGTGTCTATTTGTAAAGGATTTTCTTTTTCAATTACCACTTTGATTGTTTATCTTCGCATATTCTTCTACTGTTAATTTCTGAGACATTCTTTTCATTATAATTTAAATAGTTTTTTTATTGTTTAATAAATAATTATTTAATAGATTTTTTTTTCTCTGTTTCCAAAGAAAACTCGCATAACTATTTAATTTAAATTCAGACTTTGATTCCTCAGTATTTTAATGCACTTAATGTTCATTTCATTTTAGTTTTCAATCTATATATGTGGGGACTTCGAGCGTGCATGCGTATGCAAGAGATGAAAATGTTGATATAAATATGAAATAAAGAGTATATAAACTACAATAAATTAAGATAACTAAACAAAACATAATTTAGAAAATTTTAATGTAACTATTAAAAAACAAGTAGAAATTAATATTATTACCAAATTAATAGTAATATATTATGATCCTAAATTTATAACACATTAAAACAAGATTATAACTGTAATCATAGACACATAGCGTACTCTAACAAATTCAGAAGTACTATGACGACTCTGTTGTTTGTAAAATATTTAAACAGGAGAAACAATAGATGAGTCAATAGAAGAACACCTGCCCTGTATTATTAAGTTTTATGCAGATCGGTCACTGCAGTCCTTTATGAAAAAAAGAAACATGCAACTTTCAAAAGCACACTGTAACAAAGAGTTATTAGCAGCGAGAACAAAGTCTCCTATACAATAGTTTTATCAGGGAAATAAAAATTATAATATTCTTGCACAGATCAAGCTCATATAGTTCTTGCCTAACCCATCCAAATTACTGGTAAACGCAATAATCCATTGATTGATCTCAAACAAAGACCATATTTAATTCATCTTACTACTCCTTTAAAAAAATTAATGAATAAACTTGAACCGTTTGTGTTTGTGTGTGTGTGTGTGTGCGTGTGTGTGTGTGTGTGCGTGTGGTGTGCGTGTGTGTGTGTGCGTGTCGTGCTGCGTGGTGTGTGTGGTGTGCTGCGTAAGGAGAAGTGAAGAGAGAGAGGACGATACTCATCCTGAAAGAAAGAACACGAAGGTATCTTACATAGATTGCTGAACACGTCTGAACAAAAAAGGCAAAAAGATGTCTTCTTGAGATCGGTTTGATCCTTATGCCCATACGTGTAGAGTGGCATATGTGATGTCTAAACATATTTTGACACAGTGAAGAAAGAATCTGACCGGTAGGAAAACATGGAGAAGTATGATTGGGATTGTATTTAACATTCTTTCTTTGTATATCAAACAGTTGCGTCATAGACTTCAAATGCTTATTGGGTAAAGATTTGTAGAACAAAAAAGAAACTGACATTCTGGAAATTATACATCTCATCAAATGCAATTGGTGGCGAAGGCTTTAACTGCAAACTGGCGTGATAACGAAGAATCGATACTAGAAAATCCTTTGATTGGAGGACGATTTGTCGAAGTATGACAGTTTATTATAATAAGGAAGTTGATATTGACGAAGTCGTTAGGTAATATTCAGCTTTACATTTCTGATTTAATCGAGAGGACTTAAACTTTGCTACAAGTATGGGAACAACATTTTCTTTTTTCATAAAGATCCTTATATAGAACGTAGATTGAAATTTCACCCACCTTTCAGTTTCGTTTAGCAAGATATCAAAAAAATTATATTAGCAATTTGAGAAACTAAACAGATTTTGTAAATAACAACAAAAAAGTCCAACATAGGCCTGTTAATACTCAAACGAATTACTTGAATCAAAAAACCGACCGTTGTGTAAGCATACTGACACATGTGATGATATGTTTTGATCCAGTTCGTGTAATAAACGTTCACGTTTGTTATCAACTACGACGAATAGTTGTTAGTTTTATTCCTAATTCTGTTTGAATTCTTATATGCTGTGGTACCTATAGACTGAATTTTCACTGTAATAATTAATTCTAATTTTTTTTTGTAAGAAAAATTAATTGTTTTGTTTTATAACATGTAATATGGGATTTCATCATCACATTTTTTTTTTGCAATGGATTTTTGGGGAAATATATAGTTTTTTTTCTTATCTACATGATTTCTAAATTGTGGAACATATCCTCACACAAACTTACTACATCGTCGTACGTATTTTTACAAGGTTTTCTAAGGAACGTATCAACCGTGTAAAAGAGAAGAGTTGGTCTGATGTGTGTTCTTTGAATGCACTCCTTGTAGATGGTACGCACAGCTGCTGATCAGATACAAAAATGAGATGGGGTAATGATATCTACACAATAATATAGCAATAAAGAAGCTTTCTTTCTAATTCTGCAGAAAAAAAAAAATAATTCCTCCTTCCTTTTGATGGCGTGTCTAGAACTTAATGAAAACTATTTCATGCAGAAAGGTCCTAAAGCATTGCAATCAGAAATGAGTTTCATGAATATTCTGTGTGAGACCACAAGTGTGCTTCAATAACGTCGATTTCTTCGAAGCAAAAAACTTTGAATGTATTTGTCTATTTTTTATCTGATGTGATTCATATTGGGTATGGGTTAAAAAATCAGAAGAGATTGAATCACTAGCCCGGCATAAACAATTCAGAACCTTTCTGCAGGAATGAGAGAGAATGTTTAATCTGATTCTCATGCCCTAGTAGGTGTTTGACATTGCTTTTGGTTTTGGGAAACGATGACCTTATTTAAACTCAATTTGATACAAGAAATCATATACCGTATTCATTTTTATGATAAAACATAAAAATGTACTTTTATAAATCGTCGAATATTGCCAAAAGGGCGCGGTGCGCGTTTTTGCGCTGCAAAATGCGCGCTTTGCCAGCCGTTTTGCCAAAGCAAGCCGGTAGCCAGCCGGCTTTGCAAGTGGCAAATATGACACTGTTTATGATTCGAAGCAATGATCATTATAAAAATAGGAAAATGAGCAAAAAAACAATTTAATGAATTTGTACAAATGTTTATATTGCATTAGCATTTATACAAAGCAGGGACAATTGCGAAATCAATTAAATATCGTAAAGGATTTTTTTTATTGATTTAGAACATTGGATTGATTTTCTTCTATTAATGAAGCACATATATTCGCTGTATAAAAGAAAACATATCTCCCTTGCTTCCACACTCAGGCTTGATACAGTGCTTTAGCTTCTGGAATTTTAGCATTATGATGTTTTGCAAAATATCTCCCTCTTGCAACTCGTCTTCTTGCTGATTATCACTGTTGAGGCAAATGATGCAGTAAGTATCTTTTTCTACTCATTATGATACGTTGATATTAAATTAGCTTGGGAACGAACTGTTCATATCTACAGACATACTTCAAATTTAAAGAATTTCCGATCAGCTATTTCAATAACTTGAACGTATTCATATCATAAATATTGATCCTTTATTGCTTTTTTTTTTTTTTTTTTTAACTTTTTAATAACAATGCTTCAATATTGAAGAAATCTCATGTAGGAAATGCAAACATTGCTGCTGTTTCCTTTTTCCACACATTTGAAATTTTAATTTGATAATGCGTCGTTATCTCGGCCATCAGTTTTAATACTTAACAGAATAATACTTCCTTAAACCTCACTTCAATATTAACTTTAAAGAGTTGAGTTTTGTCAGAGTCTTGAGACAAATTCAACTATCCTTTAAATCTCAATATTGACCCAGGTGCAGACTGCATTATCAGAGCTGGTTCGATATTTAGACTCATTGCCCTATAAAAAATTATAGAGGATGTCAATATAGCTAAGTTTCTTTAACTACAAACATGCCAGAGTTGGAAGCAACTAAATGGAATATAGCTTGATAACGTGAATCAAAATTACTAAACTTCCATGTACAAAAAAAATTAGCAATATCGTTTGTGGCTGCACATTTTCCGTGGTAACAATTAATGCCGTTATATTCTTCAAGATACATTAAGCACACAGTAGGCCAACAAGAATTATTGCTATAAGGAGAAGCAAATTAGCTTGTCTGTTACTTTCAGTACTTCTGAACGAAACATAAACGCTTGCATAATAAGAGAATGACTGAAATTATTTGAAATAGTAGAAACAAAAAATGTTATACACAAATCATGACATAAGTTTCCAAATTAGATTATTTTTTTCTATTTCACTCTAATGCATGATCAGATGTGATGTCTAAGGTACGTCAGTTCTTAAATGTTCTGGTAACGTGAGTTACAATTGTAATTTTAATCTTTCGCTTGCTAATGTATTAAACTATCCTGAATACGCTTTAATTTTGCAATGGAATTTGAGGAAAGCAATACTAGTTTCAGGACATATCTAAATGATCAGTCACGAGCCATAGTCCATACTATGTTGAGCGGAGGTTCTTAGTTATTAACTTTCCTACTGACCATCCAATGGAATTAGGGTTACAGTGCAAATGAAACTCAGTCTTTGAGCCAAGTGTCGAAAGTTAGTACAGGCAGGTACCAGCTTCTTCAATGTGCGCACTGTCACTTAACATCGCGCTGCGTTTCAGCAATGCGCCGTACGGCCAGTTTTCTTGCGCGGCTGTGTGCATGGCGCGAGCTTTTGCGGCGGCCACGCGTTTTGTACGGCTTTTATGCGCAGCCAGGTATTTTGCAATACGCGGCCAGCAGCTGCAACAAAGTGCTTTTTTTTTTCTTACGGCGCGGCGGCAGCAGTTTTAGCCAGCGTACGGCCAAATGGAAAGGGGCGCGGCGGCGCCAGCTGCAGCAGCCAGCTAAGCAAGGCTGCGTATACGGTGCGCAGCGAAATCCAAATATAATTTGCACCCAGATTTATGAAAAAGGCGCGTGATTAAAGATTTTGATTAAATAAATATTTATGCATACATTTGTCTCTTGTTAATTAATATAATTTTAAGTCGAAAAGGACCTTTTTACAGCTATTCAACATAAAGAGTCCTTACATTTATTTTATATCCTCTGTTCCACCTTATGCATTTTACTAGATAACATACATTTCATAATCCTTAATTTATTTTATCCTCGCCTTTCCAGGTCTTGCAGTATACAGGCAAACCTTGTAACGTGGTGCACCTTAACTATTTCATACCATTCAATTTGTATGGTATAACCCACAGCCTATCAGTGCATTGATTTACTGATTATCTGTATATTCGCAATACAAACGTGTGTGTGTGTGTGTGTGTGTGTGTTGATTCAAAAAATAAAAGGAGAAATGAATTTTTAATATGAGGAGCTTATAGTATAAAAACATAGCTTCAATAACATAATTTTTAACTTTCACTTAAGATGCCGATTGAAGGAAGGAGCTTCGAGCTAAAAAAGGATATGTGGTTTAAACAGCAGCAAGAAAACTAAATTAGAGTTATAATAATAACAAACGTACACATATTCTGGTATAAATCAGACACAAGAAAACTCTTAAGGCTATCTTCATGTAATATTAAAGAATAAGGCAGGAAAATAGAACAATTTTTTAGATAACAAAACGACGGATTTTCAATTTGATTTCATGTTTTGACTTCGTTACCTTTCAGAGAGCAAAGCATTTCACTATATTGCACATTTGTATCTGAAATAATCTCTTTTTACTGGTGTAAAATGGATTCTGTGTTTCATCTCATATACTGTAATGATAAATGTGTTTTGAAATTTACGTGTTCAAGTGAAAAATGGCACGTTTTTGCAATGTTCCTAAATTTTAAGAATTCTGCGTCATAAACGAATGTACGTGTTGTAGCTTCACAAACTTTTATGAAAGTTGGAACGACTTTCTGTCTGGAAATGTGTTCCAAGTTTCGATCGGGTTCCTTGACTTTAGGCGAAGGCAGTCTCAATACAGATTCATTGTAGAAAATTGGTAGAATTTAACTCATATGTTAAGAAGCAATGAATGATTCTCTGCAGAAACAATTACCTTTCAAACTAATTTTTTTTTACCCTTTTATATCTATTTCGAGCTCAGAAGAACACTAACTTGAAATTTTACGCATATTTGAGTATTGGAAAACATTTTGGAAAATAAATGGTCCCTTGATCAACTTCAAAAAAAAAATCCTGTCAGAAAGTTGCCTTTAAAAAATTTTGTCGTTGTATTTCTCGACTGGAGATTTAAAAAAAAAAGAATTTGTCCGAATAATCATTGCATAAGAGTTTTTGAATGAATAAAGAACACAAATATTCTTAGTTTATATTAATCAGTAAGAAATATAATATCTAAATCTAATATGAAAGCTTCTTTACTAATAACTTTACAAATAGTATCGAATGTCAAATTGTGACATATTTCCTTCATTTTTTAAATTCTACATACATCATAAAGTCTAAATAGCCAATAAACTCAAAACTCCTATTGAAAATACGTAAGAAAAGGATTCAATTATCTATTATACAAAAATACAAGATCGCTCAATCTCTCTCGAAGCCCTCTTAACTCAGTTAATACTAATTTATGTTCAAACAATAAAATCTTAGCTTACTAAATCCCTTATTCTGGTTGAAGCACTTGTCAATTATGGTAGATTCTACTCCTATTATTCTAACAAGGAGCCACTTGCTATTACTTTCAATATAAACGATTAATTATGGTAGATTCTACTCCTATTATTCTGACAAGGAGCCACTTGCTATTACTTTCAATATAAACGATTAATTACGATGATTTACTCCAATCTGCATCATCTATCAGCCTATCGTTATTCTCTATCTTCCTTTTTCTTCTTTTCAATTCTATTCCGCTTTAATATCACATTCTATAACTCAATTTCCTTATCTTCATCTAGTTTAATTCCCTTATCTAACCACGTTTCATTTAATTGGCAAGCAGTTGTAATTGCGTGCAATTTTAATTACTTAAAAGTCCCCGAAGTTAGTGAAGAGAAATCCCAAACAGCCCAACGACGCAGAAGTATAGAGAAAACTTAATTCTTCAAATGAAAAGAGAATCAGAAAACAAGTAAAAAACTATAAAAAAAGGGGGGGAAGGGAAGGGGAGCTAGAAGAAAATCAAACATTCAAAATATTAGTTAAGTATTTCATAATATTACAATGAAATTAAATGTAACTGATTACCTTAGCTGTCACTCATTCCAGATATCGCTTACCCAATATCTCATTTTTTTCAGGACATCATCATCATCATCACCACCGTGATCACAATAATGGTATTATTGGAAGTAAGTATATGATTTTTCCATTTCAAATTAAAATTTCCTGCAACAAAAGTCAATCAAGTTTTCGAACAAAAGCTTTCAAGTCGCATAACTGAAAACTATTCTGCGTGTTAATAGAAGGATTGTTTTATATTTGTATGACACAAAGAGAATAAATATATAAGTAATACATTTCTTTAATATATAGGAGTAATAAGTTCTTTAATATATTAACATAATCATTCCTACAATACATCAAATGTTGTTTATTGTTCATAGAGATTCCAACAGATTTAATCGCCATTTCATAAACAGAAAACCAAAATAATACAATATGTTTAACAATATCGCTGAACATGTGATTTCGCGAGAAAAAAATGAATTAACTTGTCGAATCAAAATTATAGAAAAAAAAACTATTTTTTTTATAAATAATGAACTTATTTCAATGTTGAGGAATATATCTTAAAAGTTATAATCCTATCAACATATTTTAATCAAAAGTATAATTTTATTATTATTATTATTATAATTTTAATATATATTCAAGTGTATTTTAAAATTTAACATTCGATTTAACTGTTGTTCTATGTATGTATTCTATATTTTGAACTGGTATATCAGTTCAAAATATAGAATACATAAATAGAACAAGAATTCGAGGAACTCAAGAAATGATTCTGTAAATTGATTTAATTTGTGAATTGTATCTTATTTCCTTTCCATTAACCCATAAACTATCAATTGTGTTAGCAAAAAATGTATAATTTGATTTTTTAATGTCACGATGTAAATTTGATTATTTATTATATTTTGAATTGTTATTTAAATTGTTTTCTGCTTTCCTGATAACATTTTTTCCTCTTAGAATCGTATAGATGCAACAAATATTTCAAAAATAATATTTCTCCGTTTTTCTCGTGTTTAAATGATCAGATTCCTTAAAACATAATCTTAAGAAATTTCTCTTCAAAAGAATATATATCCCTTCGACTTCCGCAGAAATATACAAAAGTATAATTTTCAAACTTGGAGATTATGTGTACGTTATATTTTAATGAAAGGTTTTTTAAAACATTGTTAAGAAACTGTGTAGTTCTAAAATGAAGTGAAAAAAAAAACTTTAACGTTCTGCAGAAATAAACTTATCTGTAATTTTTTTAAGTACATGAACCTATTTGCGAATATCAAACCGTGTAGGATAGGAAAATAGGAAATTTCCATTGTAGTGTAGGACTACCGACTAATAAAGTTTTTACAAAATATTTACAAGCTTCAGGTAACTATTAAAAGTGAATATTCTTTCATTCGAATCCGGTCTCCTATAATTCAGCTCTATTTGAACTGTGATGTTTGTATTTTGTAGTTTAAGATGTAATTATTTTTTTACGTAATTTAAACAATGAACACAAATAGATATAAATGGAAAAGTGAAATCAGATTCTGTTTCTGTGTGAAGCTTTATTTTTATATTTATTGTTTTAAACCTTATTATTCTCATATTTCTCTTAAAGGGTTCACTTATCAAAACATGTGTAAGTTAATTTATCTAAACAAATGTGTGTTAATATATACCTGGTAACGTACATTAACGCTAGTATGTTGTCAGACATACATTAACACATACTTGTTTTTATGAGTTAAATTAACAATTTAAAAAAATATTCCATTAAAAAACTCTTTTGTATCATATTTCACATTAGCACAATAAATATTAATGTTACGTAGAGGAAGCAATGCTTTAGGTATCATTGTTGGACTATTTTAAGCTATTTTTGCAATTTTCTTAAATGATTTAGGCTTATCTTCTCGAAATAATCGATTCAGTAGATAGAAGCGAAGACATTAATTGTTAATACTCGTTAACATTGTGAATTGTTAAAAAATAATAAAACTTTTTATTTCATGCTTGTTTCTTTTCCCTCATTATTTCCAACAGATGCAGCTGATGCGGCCGAAGATGTTACGTCTCGAGCTGCTGACATACTCTAAATCAAATGCGTCTTCTTCGTATGTTCTGCAAATGTAATCGGCAAAAAGAAATTTGAATAAAATCACTGAAAACTTTTTCTTGTCTTCTCCATTACAATAAGAGTTTGTACAACAAAATACTGATTTACGTGAAAAATTTCGGGTATTAAGTTATTATGCATATCCTATTACAGTATCACTTATATATTATAATTAAAATGTACTTATTATGTATTAATGCCAGATCATGCATCAGTGGTTCCCAAACTTTTTTGACCCATGGACCCCTTTTTATAGTCAAAACTTTCCCATGGACCCCCAAGTGACAAATCAGTAGAAATAAGTTTTGTCAATGTTCATTCAGAGAAGGTATTACATAGCGCTCAGTACTTGAGTAGCATACTGTATTTTAAGTACCCACCAATATTTATATTTTACTCAGGATGTAAGAATCACTACCATTTTATTTATTGTTATTTATTTAAATTTCTATAATAATAAAAAAGAATTACAATTTTATTGTTTTATATTAAACCTTACGCGGACCCCATGACGTTGCTTAGGGACCCCCAAATCAATTTTAATTTTCCATGGACCCTCTGAATAATATCGGGGGCCCTGGGGATCCGTAGGGACCACTTTGAGAACCACCGTCCTACATCATTTCGTGTAGCTTAAACGTCCAAAACTGTAGAAAATGTCAAGAAACACACACACACAAATTTTGTTTCATTCATATGATTCAATTGATTTCTTAGTTTTATATATGATACTTTTAACATTGCAAGTATTTTTTTTTTTTTTAATTTTTAAAAGTGTTGTTCATTTAAACTTTGTGATGAATCTCAATTTTAATATCATGATTTACTTAGAAAATATTTTCTGGTACTTCAAAAATATATACAATACTTTATAAGTAGTATCGTAAGTATATATCGAATAATTTTTAATTATTTGAAAAAGGTTAACTGTGTCAGAAAAGTGAACGCATGTGGAAATTAAATTAAAAGCACTTTTATAAAAAAAAAAAATTATGGACTATATTGAAAAAAAGGTACAGTTCTACATTGCTTTAAAAAATAAAATAAAATGCTTTTTTTCCCCTTTTTTGTGTAAGTATTAGGGAAGAGGAAATATTTTTTACTGCGCTTTCCCAAACTTTCAAAGAACTAGCTGTGAAACAATCGCTGTTGAGATACCAAAGCGGAGTTTCGCCCGCATTCGAACACGATCCCGAGATATTGTTTATACATATAGAATCTCAATTTTTAGGAGCTGTAATTTCTGAGGATTCTACAAGATATCGTGCGTTGGTTTTGACATTGGATTTTAAAACTTTTTCCCGGCTTAAAGATATTGTTTTAACTCGTCCTGAGGAAAACGCTTATAGTGTTCTAAAAGAAATTATCATTTCCTTATTTTCTCAATCTAAAAATTTGCGTTTTTGGCAATTGTTGCAAGAATTTCATTTAGGACATCTTCGACTTTCACACCACTTGTCCCAGATGAGAAATTCAGCAGGTGATAATACAAATGGTCAGTCATTTCAGACTTTGTAGCTACACAGATGTACCTACCTACACAGATGCAATAGATTTTATCTGCATGCAAGGATAAATAATCAGGCTTAGCATCAATCGGTGACGAAGTATATGAAGCATCAGATTTTCCTGAGGTACCTGCAGTATCATTATCCCCCGTATATATAGTTTCTGGATTACGAAATGAGTTGCAGCTATTACTGGAGGAATTGTGGGGACATCATTATCAGTAGAAAGAAATCATATGAAGGAAGACTACGTAACCGGTGAATGTCGCGTCCATGTACACAAACCATGCGGCAGAGATAGGAAATTTGTTGATATCACAGGCGTTTTGATAATCGTGCTTCTAAGTGTTCTGCTCCTTGCGATTTTTCTAAAAACGAAAGTAACCATCTTTAATGACATTCAATGCAAAATGTTGGCCGTCTATTCCTTACAGATCGTAAATCAGGCTTAAGGGTTTTTGTAATCAGGCTTAAGGGTTTGAGTTATCATTATTTGTGTGCCATTTAAACTAGATCATAGACAGAGCAGCCTAATTGTATACTGTCTACTGCCAATAGTACTCAGATATATATATATATCCTTTTATATTATTTTACATATATTTTACATATATGCTTAAATTTTATTTTTATATGCATACTTTTCAGTAACTATACGAATAATTATTGGAAAATTTTATTTGTTTCAATTGCTTTCACTAATTACTCTAAAGAAAATGCGTAACTACTCCAGACTCAGATTATCAATATCATAACAAAATTAGTCTGATTAACTTACCTACAAGATGATTAATTTACACAGGCTATTAAATAATTAATCAATAATTAGAGGCATGTAATTAAATTGCTCATGATTAAAATGATTGTATTAATTAATTAAAACCGTAATTGGATATTTCCTCTAAAAAACTTCCCCTGATGAGAGGCTACCACAGTGAAAAAAAACATCAAATCCTCTCCAATAACTTATACTTGCCATTAATTTGGGAGAAGGGAAGATGGATATTACTTTCCCCCTTCATAGCAAATAGGTCAGTCATATTCTTCGACGTGTATGTGACGAGGGATGACCGCTGCGGGGTCGGTGGCCGATGACGATTTTCCACTGTGACCCCACGACCCCATCGCTTCCTCTTAGAACTGTTCCGCTTTAGGGCTCCCGCGAAGTGAGAGTGAAGCTTTTTTATCTCAGAATAAAAAACAGTGTTCCTCTCTCGCCAAATGTTGCCCCAAAGGGGAGGTTACAAAGTTAACAGTTTTGATCGATGAACCCCTCAGGGTGCTAACGACGATTTTTGGGGTTAATTGGGGGTTTGGGAGCACGAGAATCTTCGCTTTCGGGGTGGGGGTGAGGGATTAAATGGATATTTCGTGTAAGATTAGAAATGGAACTGTACAAAGTGAAAAACCGAGATTTAGGACGTGGCTTAAGAATGGTTAATTCAATGGTTTAATCGCAGCGTTTAGATGATGAAAGGTAAGTTGTAAAGTAAATATGTTCTGGTGATGAAATTCTATTTTGTTATTATATGAATGTAAGATCAGTTTCTAAATGTGTAACATCATTACACAAAAAAGATCATTTCCTTTAAAAATTGAAACTTGAAAAGTTATTAATAGTTATTTTTCATTAGTACAAAATGTCTTACAAAATTAACTTCAGAGTTTTCAAATAAATATTTATGATTTTTAAAGAAATATTTAAACTTTTTTTTTTTTAAAAAAAAAAAAGAAGAAATATTTTTAAAAAAGAGAAATTAATATACAGATGTTATATAATTTGTTTTTAATAATTTATCGACAGTATTTGTTTCATTTAAATCAAAAATATAGCAACTATTGGGAGTACATAATAAGATTCCGTGAGATATCGAAGCCCTTTTTTTAATTACATTCATATATCTCTTTTAAAAAACTTAAGAACATCCGGGACATTTGACCAAGAGGACATCTTAGACTAAGTCGAATTTTTTCCTTAGAAATTTAGTGCTATTTTTATTTATTTTCATGCCTAATTTACATTTCTCCTGTTCTTACAAACAAAGCATATATATATATATATATATATATATATATATATATATATATATATA
>BMAW01077349.1:124523-183408 GCA_019974015.1 Nephila pilipes
TTTTTTTTTTTTTTTTTTTTTTTTTTGTTATAACAAATATAGTTTTCTTTTAGAACAAGATTAGTAAGAGATTTGAATTTTTCATATGATATAAATTTATTAATTCTTACTTCCTTGTAATTAGCCAATATAACTTTATTTAAATCATCTAAATCTATGAAACTAAATAAATCTTCAAAGTCATAACTAAATAGGTCAAAATTCATCTTTTATATAATTAATAATTTCATAACTATTTGTAACAATAGTAGTCTTAAGAAAACTATCAATAGTATTTTGTAAAATCTTTCGTAAAAATTTTGAGGCTATAGTAATATAAGTATTTGAACCATTAGTCACAGTTCTAAATTTAATAGGAACTTTGTGAAATTAAAGGAGTTAGAAATAAGAAATGTGGGAATAGAGTAATTCAAAGTAAAACCTAGTTTTTTGAACAAAGCTTTATTTTTATTAGTTATTTCTCTAACAATTTGTTATTAGTAAAGGCTTTATTGTTATTAAAATGCTTAAACGTCAATTCAACACAGTTTCTTATAAATAATCGCATAATTCCCTGGTACCTTATCAATATGACAAACAATGAATTCATCTTGTAACTTTTTATTATAATTCTTAAGTTTCTATTACTCATACTGTCATTTACCATGAAACTCAAGGATTTTAATTCTTCATTAATCACATTCCGTAGCTCGCTTCTTACATCGATAGTTCGCTTTCAAACTCAGGTCGTCAGGAGATTTTTCTACATACCAATGGAAGAACTTCAATAGGTAAACTGTACTTAATTGCTAATTTTGTTAAGAAATTATTATTATCTTCTTTAATGTTTCCTATAGTAAAAATATTGTTCTTAGAAGTAATAATTCTAAAACCTCTAACTTTACCTTTACTCATATATATATATATATATATATATATATATATATATATATATATATATATATATATATATTTTTTTTTGTTGATTTTGGTTTTCAATTGTTCTCTTCTTTTTGTGTTTTTTAATGATAAATTATTTGCTTTATCTTATACATATATATATATATATGACTCCTCACTATTTCTTATATTTTTAGAATGAGAATACAATTACCTATCGTTTAATGTAAAAAATTTCGAACATATTGCGTATAGATTTTTTTTTTTATCGCCATATGTTTTAGACACACCGTAATTGTGTAAAATTCCTCGGCCATTTTTAAACCAACTTAACTCAAAAAAAAACATAACTTTTTTATCAGGATTTTTAAGAAATTTGAATTAAGACTAATTTTAAGATATTTTTTTGGACAACTGCTCATCAACAATTATACGAAATCACGATGTTGGCCTTCCTTTGACAAGAAAGAAGTTCTTTTAGAAGATTAATGAGCTCAGAATGCGAGTGCTTGGTGGAAAGTAAAATGAGGAAATGAAAAGAAAAAAAAGGTAAAAAGATTTTTTGCTAAATATACGTTTCATAATATCTTTACATAATTGTAAAGATTAACGTGTTATTTATGCAAATAAATTAAAAATAAGTCATCTCAAAATCCCCTTTATTTTTTACATTAATACTTATTACTGCACTTCATCTAAAGAATGAGGAAAAAATTTATCACATTTTTACACTTTAAATAATATAAATCTAATCTCAACGCAAGTATTTTTTTTTTACAACCAAGCAAAGAAATCTTCGAATCTATATGCTTCGCGAAAGTTAGTAATCCTTAATACCAGAAAATCTGCTCTAATTCTTCTGAGAATTGTTATTTTTGATTAAAAAAAATTGTAATTGACAGAGAATCTGCAAATAATTATTGCTTTATTGCAAAAAATAGAATAACTTTGCGATAAGAAATCACATCTCCGGATAACAAAGTTTATCTTCCAATGATAAAACGTCGGTTTGTAACTCGCGATTCACTAGGCTGTGAGCACTTAATCCGATTCAGAAACCACATTTGTTCTTTATAATAGGGATTTGAAACTCATTTCAAACACCAGATACATTTTTAACGGGAAAAACTCATTCGTGCCACACTTTAAGTCGTTGTGATGTTAGCTGTTTCATATTCTAAGGATAAAAATAGTATTCAACATAACATCATATAAATGTGTATTGCTGCTTGGTAATTTCATAATTATAAATTATTTTTGGAAGTTAATCCTTTATTTCTAACTTCTTTGCCAAAATATTATCTAAAAGAAATGCAGTCATCAAAAAAGGATCTTCCGCTTTGCTCATCGAAATTGGACAAACTGATTGATTGTTTATTAACATCACACATAGAAACAACATGAGTGCTAATGCCGATGGGCCACATAATTCTGAGCCACGGTCAAGTGATGAGGACGACACCAGAGCTGACACCTATTTTCTTAACTTCCGCATCACATCAACGTGAGGATATTGAGCCTCATCTGATTTAACGTGCCTCAACCCCGCTACACGACATATCTCAAGAGGCATCACGACTCGAACCCAAGACACGACGGAATTAGCGCCGCCGTAAGTTCACGACCTAGGCCACTTGGCTACCGTAGACACTAAAAAAAAAAAAAAAAAAACTAAATTTCCTACTTCTTAAAATTTAGCTTTAAAGTTTCTAAGCTATGGAGTTTTTGAAACGAGTACCATAATTTTTTCTGAGTGTATCAAACATTTAACGATAAAAAAAATCCACATATTACATTCGAAAGATTCTTGCAATTTCCAATTCTGAAAACTTAAAAAAGTGGAAAAAAGTAACATTATTATGCTCCAATAACTGAAATATTTGCCCAAAATAAATGAAAGATTTCAAACTGGAAAAGTTATTCTTTTGTTTTATTTAAAACGACGTCGGCCTTAATATCATGGTGAGTCGCCAGTTCGACAACCCTATTCTTCATGACGACTTTCATCGATAGTTTCGCAAAGAAATACTTTTTTTTTAGAAAAAGAAAATCTACTAATTGATTCTATTTCATTTTATTTTCTTTACACCGCATTATAGTTGCTCAAAGGCTTAATGTTGGTATATATTATTCTGAACCAAGTTATTTGATCTGAGCTAGTTAAAATTCTCCTCATTTCCAAGCGTCCTAACTTAACGAGTAGAGACTCATTATTCCACAGGTGGAATTGCGTATCGAACTAGTAAACCTCTTTGCGACCTCCTATCTCTTGTTTTTATCAATAAGAAGATATTTCTGTGAACCTCAATATATATGTATGTATGTTTAGAAACTATAATAATGAGTTGTTACGCAAACCATTCTCAGACGTTTTTTTAAGCTTATTTTCAACTGCGTACAAGGGTAGACATTATACTTGAATGCATAACATTTAAATTAATATAAAAAGAATTATATAAATTGTTCGACAAAAAAATAAAATGCTCTTCTTGTGTGATTCTCAACAAATTTGTATGCCACGTATTTTTCTTTTTACGTCTAACTGTGATAAAATCTTATCACTGTATATCTTACTACTGTAAAAAGTAACTATCTTTTAAGAAATATAGACTATAATCAAATTATTATACCGTAAGAGTTTTTTCCGTGTTTCGCAACAATTAACTGTTACAATAAAAATAAGATTTATCTGCAAAAATAGGAATAAAGAAAAATACATGGATAGAATTATAGTTTTTTCTTCTATAATTTTTTTTCTTTCAAATTGTTAAAATACTGAATTTATAAAGAAATTAGGGAGATAAATTGACGACACAGAACAAAGTGTAAAAGTAAATGAATTTTACTTTGTTATTACAACGAACGCTCCAGTTATTACGTTGAGTTATTTGCGGTTTTCTCTTCTCTAACCTCGAAGACTTATTATAATTAGAATTGCACGCAATTACTACTGCTTACCATCCAAATGAAACGTGATTAGGTAAATTAGATGAAGATAAGAAGTGTTGCGAATTGAATCAGAGATAAGGATATTTAAGAGAAACATAGTTGAAAGGAGAGAGAAGGGTGATAGATGATAACGACAAGTTGATATATGTTGTAGATTGAAGTAAATCATAGCGTAATTAATTTTTTAGATTGAAAGTAGTTGGAAGAGACTCTTTATTAGAATAATAGGAATCAAAACTACAATAATCGAGAAGTGCTTGAATCGGATTGGTTGGTTGGTTTTATTAACGTCACACTAGAAGCAACACGAGAACTATTAACGATGGACCTCGTAATTTTGAACCTCGGTCAAGTGAAGAAGATGAACCTGAGCTGACCCCTTCTTTTTAAAACTTCCATCATTAAACAGATCTGCACCTTTTCAAAGTCAGGGTTTGGTGAGGAATTACCTCAGAAAGGGTTTAGATCCATACTTCTTCGCGGATGATTTTGGGGATAATATCACGATTACTGCCAAATATTGAAAAATTATGTGTTTCCGACTGTTGAGAACATACTGGGGTTGTGACAACTACAAGATGTGGCTACTAATTACTTACTCGAGAGTCCATGCAACTTTTAAGGCATTCTTCTCCAATTCAGACTTAGAACATTTTTCCTAGCTGAAAAGTGTTCCAATTTGGTGAAAGCTTGAAACGTTATATTATGTACATGCATTTATGATGCAAAACTCTTAAAATTTAGGAACATTCCAAAAATATACCAATTTTCACATAAACATTTCAATTTCTATTTAGCATTACGTATAGGATACGAAATATTTACTCCAGAAAAAAGATATATTGAAAGATAAAAATAATATTGAGAATACGCAGCTTTCTAAAGATTGAGAAGTCAGAATGTAAAATTATTGTTGGAGTATTTTGTTATCGAAAAATGTGTTCCAATTCTGAGACCTATTCTTTCACATTACGCGCGCGCCAGAGCGAGAGAGAGATGAAAGCTAATAGGAAAATTTTCGGAGAAAAGATAATTTCCAAAAGTGCGAAGTTTGACTGGCGTCACGTTCCTTTGATATGACGGCTTCAGATTTCTTTGATGTGGATATTAGAAACAACGAAAGTTCGTTAATTATTCTCGAACTCTTGCTGAGATGAAGGACAACATTCGTCAGGAAAATGGAAAGATAAACAAAGTCACTTTCCAAGCAGTTAAGCAGAGTGCCAATGAAAGAGCTCGATTTTGTGAAAGGTAAAACGGGGTGAAGGAAGGGGGTAATTTAAAAGATGTTATCTTTCATATTTAGGCCAAATAAGATGTGTACATTATAATTTTTTAAAAAAACATTAAATAATTAAAAGAAAAAAGTTATTTCATTTTAAATGGTAAAGGGATTTTTTGGCTCACCCGGTAGTTGATGAGTAAATTGAAAAGTAATACTTTTTATTCATAAAACGCGCTTGAACACCAAACGATATCTAATGATTCGTACTTAAGTAACGCTACAAATTTATAACTCTTCGATCTTCCTAGTCATAGCCTTCTCGATAAACGTCACTTATAGTTTAATGACCAAGTAATAGCGAGGCGAACAGTGTGAGTGATTGTGATGCTTAATGGCGCAAGAGTCAGATGCGGCTATGCTGCACAAAACAATGTGTAACTGTGCTCTGGAAGTTTGAAAATATGGGGGAAAGGCATAATTGGTTTATTAGAAGGAGAGTGTCGAAAATAAAGAAGGATCGCAGAGGTATACTGGGATCGCATTCCAGTGTTTATCAAATACAGTAAGCCCCATGGGAAAGAAAAAGATCACGAAGGTACTTCGGGCTCATGACCCCCATTACTTACCTAAAAAGGTAAGCATTTAAAGGCATCCAAACGAACAGGAAAGACAAACAGTGAAGGAAATCAAATTGATTTTTTGAGATATTCGAATATACTGAATTCGGAATCTAAATTATTAAATCTGTAGAACAAAATGATTCGAATCCAAGAATTAACATTTTAAATGGTATTTTTATCTTACCACTGAACTAGCCGACTTCGAGTCACAGCTAAATGTTTAATGTAGGTCCTATTAGATATCCATTCACACACACACCTATGATCACTTCACACTAATCGCTAAGTCAACACGTCCAATCTTTCTCTTATCGCAAGCTTACAATTAAATTATTCGTTGTTAACAAAATGCTATCTCATCAATCTTAATCTTGATTCTATATTTCGATATTTATTTACATAAGTTATGGTTCATTTATTGGAAGAGATTCTCAAACAAAACAACATATGAAAGTCCTCAAGAATTAGTTGAAGGGAAATATGCGAGTGAACCCTAATGTACCCAAAATTTGATAGAAATTGTGCCAAGAAAATATATTTTCTCAACCATGTCCTTTTAGTTTTTCTTTTTTTGTTTTAATGCATTTCGAGAGAAATCATTGTTAACATTTTTTGACTCCATGGAATTATTTACCAATACAGTGATAGCCATGGACACATCCTCTTTTCTAAAGGATTCATTCCGTGATCGGCATTCTTCTTTATGCCAATGTTCTATATACACATTCCCACGAAACAAAATCACAAACCAAATTGGTAATTACATTTAAAAATAAATAACGTAATCAAACTTTAATATAATGATATACGTATACTCCTTTTTAGTATATTAAAGTAGCATTTTTATAAGCATACACTTTTATGTAAGTTTTATTTCCTAAAGCCGTGCAAATGTGGAATCTTCTGTTGATTATCTTTAATTAAGGCATTAAATTATAAAATTAAAATATGGTGTTCCTGATGACGGATTGAACTAATATAGATATTGATTGATTGATTGATTGATTGTTGCACTTAAAAGCAATACGAGGGCTATTGGCGACAAACCTCGTAATTTTGAACCTCGATCAAGTTACAAGGACAACACCTTAGCTGGTACTTCCCTCTCCCAACTTCGACGCCACGCCTTCGAGAGGTCTTGGAGCCTCCACAGATTTCAAAGTGCATCAACCTCGCTACATACCCAGTCTTTAGTTACTTCAAGACATAAACCCAAGATTCTATGAAAACAACGCCATCTAAATTCATTATCATGACTACTAGGCTACCATGGCCACTATTAAAAGTAAAATAAGTATTTTCCATTTCACTGAACCATTTTATGAACACTTGCACTACAGAAAGAGAACGAGCTGTTGATAAAGGACCACATGATTTCACAATCATATGGGTTCTTTATGACGAAACCGTCTGATCGAAAACAAAACAAAAAATCTGCCTCCAATAGTCCTCGAGTTGTTTTTAAGTGCGATATTAATAAACAATCAATCAATCGATCGATCAATATGACGAGAACAATTTCTACATTACATCTTAAATTGAATACAAGAATAATCAACTTAAGAAAAGTGTACTTCAAATCAAGTGATATATATATATATATATATATATATATATATATATATATATATATAGGGGGGAAGGAAATTATAGATTTGAACTATCTTTATTGAGTACTACAATACTTACTTCAAAAACGAACTTGAAATTAAGGAATATACGTACGCAAATGCAAAGAATGGTAATGCAATAATGCAAAGTACGACTACTTATTTTTATTTTAAACACTAAACTCAATTTTCATTATTATCTACTGTTGTCATCCACAGTTCTGTAGTTCAGTAAAATTACTTTAAAATTTATTTAAAAGCAAACAGAAACTCGTCGTGGAAATTTTAAAGATCTACGCTTTCTCAGCAAAAATATTTAAATATAACCATTTATTTTAGAATAGTATTAACATTAACTTGAAGTGTTATTGAAAAGTTAAAAATAGGCTGCTCTGACAGACGAAATAAGCATGCGTCTTCGTTTAAATTCACGAGAGAAGAAAAATCCATAAGAAAAAACCACTAAAATTTCAATAACAGGAAAAAATATAAAGAATTTGAACTAGTTTCTTATCCGTGAATGAATTACCGCTGTCAGTAATTTAAAATGTTTTATTATTCAGACAAGCTATTTTCTTTTCCACTGCTATTTTCTCCGAGTCAAAATATCCCTATTCGAATTTAATAATAGCGAATCGTTTGACGTAACTCACGAGCATAGAAATGCGGATCACAGAGAATTTCATGCCACAACTAAATTGAATGCGTGATAGAAAAAAAAAATAAGACTTTTATTTTTAGATTATATTATATTTATTCTCAGTCCCTAAATGTAGAAAGAAAGTAGTTTATACTTACCAAAGATAATTTAAAGATTGGTGCATTATGATTGCAAAAATATTTTGATTAAAACAAAATGAATGATTTCTTGGGAAAATTATGCTTCGAATACTTTTACGTTTACAATTTTTTCCTAATGTCCTTGGCGGCATATGCAATACTCTCTCCCTCAACAATCCACCACTTAACCTATCCGTGCCATTTTTTTTTTTTTTTTTTTTTTTTTTTTTTGCGTCTTTTGCACTTTATCTGAGTATATAGTGTAAAAATTCAAACGCAATAATACATAACTTTTTTAAATTTATTATTTTTATTTCCCACAAGTTCGTGGTGACCGCGGTAGTCTAGTGATCATGGTGCAGACTCGCGGCCGGTGGTTTTCGTCAAGTCATCGGTTCGAGCCTTGATGCCACTAAAGACCCTCCATTGTTAAAGACTAGCCGAGGTTGATGCACGTTAAATCTGCCGAAACTTCAAGTTCTCTCTTGGTGTGATGTGGAAGTTTTGATAGTGATGTGGCAGCTCAGATGTCCTCGACCGAGGCTCAAAATTATAAGGTCCGTCTCCAATATTCCTCGTGTTGCTTATCAGTTCTACATCAGCAAACAATCACATTCCGTAGCTTGCTTCTTACATCTAGAATTCGCTTTCAAACTCAGGTCGTCAGGAGATTTTTCAACATACCAATGAAAGCGTAGCGCTGAGTTGAAGGGAATTGTGACTCCTTAACCCTTTTTCTTTTCTACTAAACTCAAAGCTCAATTTGTTGCCTTTTTACTGTGTATGTGTGTGTACGGCATAAACTCCGCCAACTAGCTATCTTCAGATTTCTCTTGCGCAATCTTTAATAGAATAATTTTGTATCACTTGAAATTTATCTCACAGGTAATATCTTCTTGATTTTTAATTTTAATTTTTTTTTTAAATTCTGAACAATTGTAGAAATTCGTTCTTTCTTTCCTTTCACGATCGATATGAGATTTAAACCCGTAAAAAGCTACGGGCTCATGCAATCCCTCGCACGAAGTAACTCTTGTGTCTGGCGGAAGAAAATACTTACGAAGGACAGCCGAATCAACAATAGCTGACTTCGAATGAGGCAAGATCTCCAATAGGTGACCGGATCGGGGCAGACTCTCCAATCCTATTAACAATTGTATTCATCATTAAATATTTCATTAATAGCCCTTTCATCCATAATCTTCAATAAAAAGACGATTTAATCTAGTGGAGTGATTGAGTAAACCAATCTATCACACCCTCAGTAATAACAGCCCTACACCTATGTGTATTCTGTTTCGAATTTTAATTTAAAATGTTTACCTGTTTATTTTATTCATTAATGGTCCTAAAAACTCCAGTATTTTCAATTAATTACTTACCTTAATTAAGCCCATTCCATGTTTTACAGAACAAATTGTAGTTTCTTCTTCTGATCAAACGTATATCTTTATAACGCCGAAAATGCGGAGCTTGCTTTCATGAAGAAATGTTGCACGTTCCTAGAATTATTAAAGAACTTCTTTAATAATTCCTAATGGAATTATTAAAGAACTTCTTTCCAAAAGTTATGAATTTAAGTTATCTCAAGATATGAGAAGTATTTCATGAAAAACCCAGACATGATAGTCATACTTCTCAAATAACAGTATTACATCAGAATAAAAAGTTTGTCAAAATTGTGTTTCAATATTTTGTTATTATTATTATCATCGAGGTACAGTTAAGCTATGATTCATCTTTACAGATTTCATTAAATTGTGCGTTTCACTCTGAGAATACTTGGATAGATGTCTGGACATTGGTTTTAGCTTTAAAACTTTGCTTGATATAAAAAGTTTGATCATTCGATGTATTTAATAATAAACTCTTCTAAACAATCTTTGATCTATTTTCTTGAAGTTTTTTCTTACATTGAAATAAATTTCATATCTCAGAGAATATTAAATTAATATCTTATCGATATTAATTTAATTCTATGATGGACGGAAAATTTAGCGAAGACAATTCAACGCAGAACAAAACTAACAAGACACCATTCAGCGCATGACTACACAGTGCCATGAAATGGGCCAATTAGAAAAACGAAACACTATTTTATTAAGCTCATAGATAACAGCAAGAATAATAATGTAAGAAATGAAAAAACATTTAATTTATATACATTAAAAATATATTGAAAATTTTCAATATTGTCAAAACAATGTAACTTAGAAATACTTTTTTGGAGAAGAAATTTTGAAGCATTCCGAGATTAAAGCAATTTTCACAATCTTCAACCATAAATATAATTTGATTTTCCGTTTCACTGACTTTCCTTTCATTTTTTTTTTTTTTTTTTTTTTTTTTTTTTTTTTTTTTTTTTATGTTGTTAATGTAACTGACGAAGGAATCGCTGTTCTAATCTTGTTTCTGTTTCTCTGTGTGTCCTCATGCTTCAAAGCTTGTATAAACTTTCAAATAATTAGATGATTAACAAGGCTATCAAAACAATCATGTTTCTCTTAAATTTTGTTATTTGTTTCTGTCGAGCAATCTTCTCGGTGAACCGGGATTCGTCAGAGCATGTGACTCAGGATCGCTGTTGAATAACCGCACAAATGTAACTTTTCCCGTCGATGGTCTGATTGAAACTGGATTCCTTTAAGCTGCCTTTGTCTAATGTCAAAGAACCTGATAAAAATTTCGAACACATTTTTCGGCAGAAAATTGTTCACAATTTCATATAAGTTTCCTATGTTCTAACACATTCATCAGTATGTGATGCAGTATTCTCAACAGTTAGGAACATTCCAAAAATACACCATATTTCAAAGATTTGATCATTTAGCATTATAGCATACGAGAGAAGACATTTTACACCAAAAAAAGAGAATTGATTCGATTGAAATGAGTAGTAGTATAAAATATGGTGTTCTCTTAAGCGTAGCGAGTTCAGATTATGAAATTAACCTTTACAACTCGGTAGTACATACGCTATATCAAGTTTTTTCCCCCTATTTACTTCGGCTGCTGTACAATTGTTGTATAAAGGTATTCAGAGACAGTTCATCCCTTTTTTATCCAGAAAAATTTTCATGACCCTTTTTATGACTGTGCTATCATGGTTTGTAGTTGAGCGGAGATATTTTTTGCCAACGTCATCAGGTTGTGTGTGCATTCCTAATCATTGGTGACATTTAGGAACAACCAGTTTCGATTTTGAAAATAAATACCTCATTCGATAATTTTACGCCATCCGTGATAGACGGATATTTTAAAATTTATTTATTTAAATTTTTATTAGAATGCTCGGAATTTTTCCATTTTTAAAATAGACGTTTCAAAAGCATTGCTTACAACTTTTTTTTTAAATTAACCTACAAGTATCTTTCTTTTAGAGTCAAAAACTATTCAATAATCAAAAAATAAATTAAACGTTTTTCCTTAAGATTAAAAATTCGGAAAATTATTAATGATATCAAAAAAATGTTACACATTATTTTCATTAGCATATATGAAATTAGTTGAAAGTTTTGTTTTTGTTTGCTGTAATTTGGATTTACTAAGTAGCTTTCAAACGTTTTCAATAAAATCGAAAATTATTTCTTTCAAATTTCACTTGATCAGATATGATCACAAAAGGGCAGCGGTAGTCGATTAGTCATGGTTGCGAACTCGTCGGATTGATTGATTGATTTTAATAACATCACACTAGAAGCAACACGAGAGCTATTGGTGATGGACCTTGTAATTTTGTACTAGGCAAAATGACGACGACGATACCTGAGCTGGCACCTCCCTCTCCTAACTGCCACACCACGCCATTGGATGGACACTGAGCCTCGACAGATTTAGCGTGCATCAGTCAGGTCTAACGGGATTTGACATACTACATGGCGGGTCTTCAGTGTCATCAAGGCTCGAACCCACGATTCGACGAAAGACGCTGGTCTCGAGTCTGTGACCGTGCGTCCTTTATACTTCTGGAATTCTGTACATGAAACCCTAGAAAATATCTCTTTAATTTTAGAATTTGCTTAAAAGGGACATGCATATTACAAAATTCGCAATACTCATAAAAACAGAATATGCATTAGAAAGTTCATAATTAATTCAATTAAAAATTAAAACCAGGAACTTGGGGAAAAAATATTATGATATAATATTGCGCCAATTTTGGGATCTTTCTAACTCGTGAATGATTACGGACTAAAAATCGGTAACCTTAACTTCTCCCCTTTGTAACATGAAAACTTTAACAATATCACATGTGGCGTAAATGGGTACGCAGGACTTCCCAATGGGGGAGGGGAGGAAATTTTCTCCTCAATTCCAAAAGCACCAATTTGAAGGGATGCTTTATCTCATATTCAGCCTAATTTTAAAGATTAAAGTCCGAGCACTTTTTTTTATCGGAAAAGTCGCTCAAATTTCGAGTCATATTCTTTAACATTACGCGGAGGACAGCCTGACAGGCATCCATGCAAAGCTAGCCAATTTGATACAATCGCCGAGAAATCGTTCTGGCTGGTATTGTTTACCGTCGATATATAGACCTCTATCCTGATACATACATCGATGATTGCTTATGAACAGGCATATCATCAAGCTCTCCAAACTATGAAACACTGATGAATGAAAAGCATTGTCAAAGATCAGACTGACTTTGAGATCTTGTATATCCACAGAAACTTGTATATAAATGTATGTAAAACTCATAATGAACATTATTTTTAAAAAGGGAAGCATAACTCATGTTAGTTAACTATAAGCTGTGTAACATTTTATAACAAAACGAAGAAAGGAAACATTTATATGAAAAATAAATGCATTTCAATCTCTATGCGATGTGAATAAAAATATTGTAAAACCTCGTACGTTGAATCAAAATTATTTGAATCTAATGATCGATCAAATAATTCAGAATTTCAGTAAAATTAAATCTTATATAGCCAAACGATCATATTTTCTTTTCTCGTTAGGGTTACATATGGACACACCATTCATTATAATGAGATCATTTCTATTTATGTAACCGTAAAGAGCAGATATTACCATATAGATTAATCATAGCTGTTATATTTAAAATAGGAGGTGTGAAACAATAAAATACTCAATTAATGGTTAGAAAATAGAATTTGCAAAGATCTTCCACACCTTTATTAGGAATTTTTATGACAAACTATCACTACATGGGCTGTAATTTTCTAACTTTGTAATCCATTTCCATTCATATCTTTTCTTAACAGCAGCAAAGTCCTGACGGAGACTCTCATAGTGTTCATGACTAAGGGTTCCACTGTTCTCTGGGAGGAAGTCGAAGTAGGCATGGAAATAGACAATACTAAGAGAAATGTAAACCCCTACCTTTTATTTTGTCGGTATTACATGAGTGTTTCACCTATTAGTTCATTTTGATGGAGATTCTTTTGTTTTCCAAAATTCTAGAGCAAACATTCTTAGAAACTATAATATTCAATACTGCCATCTTGTCATCCAGAAAAACGTAGCAGAACTGATAAATATTAAAAGCTCCCTAATTTAAATGCCGAAAAATACATCCACTTTCAACTTTGCATGACTATTGAGGAAATTTTTTTCGTCAAATACTTCAACCTTCACTTTCTTTTCGCAGACTCTTTGTAAACTTTTTTTATCCTCGTTTGGTGTGTAGAGGAAAGAGTAAAATCTTCTTAGAATCAAGTAATGACTCATTTTGTATATTTTGTGTGTTTCAAGCTTCAATGTTTCTCTTGCAAATGGAAAAAAGCCAGTCTTTTCTAACAGCAGTTTGTCCGTACTTCATATACGTAAAGCTTTTTGCGCGCAGCGTGACTTACACGTGGTGGTGCGGACATCACATCTTCATAGCTCGCGTTATATGATTGTGATTTATTTTTTTATTCTACTTTACTTTTTTATTCGTGTATGCATTACTGTTCCGTAATACAAACTGTTTCATTTTTGTATGCTTTGATTTGTTGTGAACCGTGGCTTTTCATTTGAGAATTGTATGTTACAGTTCATGAAAATTTTCATCACGTGTACTTTGAAGAAAATTGTATTTTTATTTGCTTAAGATGAAAAATTAATAATTGAGCTTTAAAATTTTATTTTATACAGTTCACATTCTTTGTCAACCAAAAATGGTTGATTCGCCATACTTAGTAAAAGTATTAACTTGTATCTAGAAATTTCAAGAAGTGTAATACTTACAAAATGTTAATCTATAGGAAATAAGTTTACTATATTCATATCAGCCTATGTGATAAAAACCAGTATTAAAGGGATAGTGATGTTTTTTTATAATTTTAAATTCATGCTTAATTTTGGGACTATAAATGATATTTTTGCATATATTTTGTCCATATATTTTGTCCATTAATGAACTTTTTTTACAAATTCTGCAATAAAAAAATTGACATTTTGGAGACCGATTTCTTTAAAATTTCATGAAAAGATAAATGGTTGATGTAATGAGGCTCTTTAGCCCTACTTTTCCATTCACACATGAAATAATACAACTTGTTAAATTCTAATTGTAACTCCAACAGAAGAACAACTTTGAGATCACCACAAATTTGTAATTCAAAATTTCTGCAGCTTACAGCTATAAATAAAAACTTCATGTTAAGTGTTGTTGTGTCTTATGATTCTTTCTTGCAAGTTATATGCTCAAAGGGGGATGAAAGAAAGATTTTTGCCCTTGTGGATAACAGCTTTCTCTCTCTCTCTCTTTCTCTCTCAAGAACTTCTTTACTGAATCTATGAAAATTCTCAAAACACCAGGATTATGGTTAAAGGAGAATGCCTCTATCGGATAATTTGCATCTGTGCGTACAACAAGTGTATTTTTAAGCAAGAAAAAATATGTGAAATTTCTATATCTAGTCTGTTAGACTAAGACACAACAACTTCACAGCGTTTTGTTCAAACAACTTCACAGTGTTTGGTCATTAAGAACTTCTCTCTTTTTAATCCCTCTCTTTATCAAATCTTGTAATCTTAATGTCAAAAGTTAAGCTTTGTTTTTGGTAGGTCTAAATCTGTTATCAAGTACATCTCCTTTTGGGCGATTCTGTGAGGGTTGTTTTTGCTGTTACAGGAAAAATCAGGACATTTGAAAGACAGTCGCACCACGATTCAAGATAATACTATATTGGTGTTTGCGGAATTTTAGACTTCATAATTCCATATGGTCAGAATGAATGGCCGATGGGATGTTCAGATTCATTACAAGTATATTCCTATTCTTTTTAGACATTCCTTGCTGAATAGATAGTATTATACAGAAATGGTAGTTTGTTGAATGATATGTGGATTATCTTCAAATCATGACCTCTGCAATTGGAATTAAACGACATTTAATACAAATTCAATTTATAGTTGCTATAAGAACCAAAATAATGTGATAAGCTGCTTCCATCAGTGGCACGGTCAATTTTTTTTTTCTAATTAGGGAATTGCTTCAGCACACACGCACGTACACACACACACACACAGACACACACACACACACACACACATATATATATATATATATATATATATATATATATATATATACACTCTCTCTCTAACATTTTATTTATACTAATTTTATATTTGTCATGTTTATAAGATCATGGCTCTTTTTATGTGGCAAACATGCTTATAATGCTAACAATTTCAGTTTCCTAATATAATATTTTGAACATATACACCCAGTCACTTAAAAAATTACTCTTTCGCCTATTTTACAACATATATTCTAATAACTTTCCTTCGTCAACCAAGTGAAACTCATTACTCTATTTATTTACCTGCTATAAAAACAGTTTAGGGTAATTATTTAAGAGATAACGATCCTGTAAACTTTATGTAAAAGTTATACCATAGATTAGAAGAAAAAAAATTCTTAGAAAAAGTTTTCGTAATACATACGTAAAACGATTACTCTGAATGAACTTATTTTCTTAAATTTCATTTAGACACATATTTGGAAAAATTGAATACTGATGTCAGTACTAAAGTATTCAAAATTTAGTCTAAGATATAATTAATAAAAAGAACCATAATTTTCCATCATTGATTGAACTTGAAAAATTTTAGGCAAGTAAAATTTTAGTTGAAAATTACAAAATATGATGATAAAATAGAAAAAACTCCCAAGAAGAATTTTTTCGATAAAACACATTTTTATTTTATATATGTCTTAAAGAAACATTTTTAAAAAGCATTCATTATTATTAACCACTTATTTCCCTCGGTCGAGTTAACTTGGGTTAAATAAATCTCACTCTTCCAGATATACTCTAGCGGACTTGGATTTTGTTTATAACAGGAGAATTCAACCGAAAATGTGCATTGAACAAGTACATACATATTTTGTTCTCTGAACCGTATAAAATTATATGAACAAATTTTCATACCCTCCCGGAAATAACCCTATTCACTAATATATGTTGTATAATTTGTCAAATGCCTTATTACATGCGATAACGCTTTATTCAGAGCAGTGGTTCTTAAACTTCTTATCTGACGACCCACACTTAAAAATTTCGAACAGCCCTCTTGCCTCATACATACGCAAACAAAAAATAAAAATCATATTGATTGATTTCTAATTTAATTTTTAAAAAAGGAATAACTTTAAATTCTAATTTATTCAATTTTTAATAAAAACTTATTTTCTTAAATTAAAATGAAATACTCATATTTTTTATTATTCTTCAGTAAAAAATAATTTTATACTGAAATTTAAATAAAATAACATCTCTTTTATATCTATCAATTTTAACCGAATAAAACAGTAAAGTTGTACACTATATTGTTCTCTCGTGATGTACACACTTGTGACGTAACAGAAGCAAATGACTATATTTGAAAAACGTTTTCTTCCTAGTTTGCAGCAGAGCCGAGACTTATTCGCCTGCGTTGCGCAGGACGTTACGTATCACGTGTGTACGGTCATATTTTGATTCCGAAATATATACTGAAATTGTAATACAAAATACAATAATAATGTACTTAGTTCTTTTTTTTTTTTTTTTTTTTTTTTTTTAATTTTTTAAAATAATTTACAGCTCAACTTACCAGTATTACGGTTTTATAAGTGAGCTCCACAGAGAATGCAAAGTATTAAATGGGATGAGAATACATTTTGACTAATTTTTCTTTAAATTCATGCACTTAATTCAGTTTTCACGACCCCATTTGGGGTCGCGACCCACAGTTTAAGAAACGCTGATTTAGAGTAATATTTTCACGTGTTGTTTCCTTATAACACGTACGTGCTCGGTGCATTTTGTATATTTTCGACTACACTTGTGTTGTCGTGCATAGATGAGTGTTAAGTCAGCCTTACTTCTATTACACTTGGGGCCGCGGTAGCCTAGTGGTCAAGGTCGTGGACTCGCGGCCGGCGGTTTTCGTTCAGTCACGGGTTCGATCACTGGCCGCCAAAGACCCGCCGTGTAGCCGGGGCTGATGCACGTTAAATCTGTTCGAGGCCCAAAGTCCTCCCGAAGGCGTGGTGTGGATGTTAGGAGAGGGTGGTACCAGCTCAGGTGTCGTCCTCGTCGTCAGTGTCGTCCTGGTTCAAAATTACGAGGTCCGTCGCCAATAGCCCTCGTGTTGCTTCTAGTGCGACGTTAATAAAAAAAAAGTAAACTAAACTAAACTTCTATTACACTTACCAAACAGTGAAAAACATTGAATAAAATATTGAAGTTTCTAGAGCCTGAATTATAACTCGGAGTGGCGAAGCATGTCTAATTTTACTCATACTTTCTGACAGATAACAATTTTTTTAAATTATAAACTTTTTTTTGACAAGATGCTCTTTGATATTAAATAAAAATCAATGATAAAACCATTAGTGAAAAAATTGCAGGTGTTTGATTTTTAAATGGTGCATTAAGAGGTTAATACAGAACATATTTTACAGGAACAAAAAGTATCAAATCGAAACCAACAACAAAGATTACTTTATGATAATCGTCGTAAGACAAAAACCATTTGTAAAACAGTTGTGGAAATAAAAGTCTTTTCTATTATGCAATTCTCCTTGAGAATTTTATAACAGGAAAATTAGAAAATTAAATATATTTGAATTTTATAACAGGATAAATTACATTTAAAATTTTGTAATTCATACAAAGAAACTGTGTTGGTAATGTTAGTTTGAAAGTTTTATCTAAATAAACTTTGGGTAAGTGAACTTGCGACGGCATCCTATTACCACTGTCGTCTTAAATGCTATTGTAATTATGTTATACTAAATGTCATCTTAAGTTCAAGTACAATTTCCAATTTTTATTGGAATATTATGCAAATCGTCTTAAATTATCTTTCACGTGTTGTGATTTATTCCATACGGTCTAGTGGAAGGCTGGTAGACCAAGTCCACAAGATCAAAAGCTTTTATGAAACCACAGTTGAGATCGATGAAGGAAAATACATTTTTATCTCAAGCACCATTCAATTTAAAGGATTCTGGGAGAGGTCTGCGGAAAATTACGGGTGTTGTGAAGACTGAAACATTTCTGCTCCTTGTCAAAATACTGCGCACATAGCAGGACTACAAATGGTGTCTGGTCGCCTCTTCCATGCCATCTGTACTGTAAATAATACTACGTTTATATCATATATAAACGGAAGAAAAAACCTCTTGGACAATTAATGTTTCCATATTTTCTTTATAGATACTCCATTTTTGGATTTAAAATTCAAATACTTTTAGAGATCTAAACAAAATAAAGAATTTAACATGAATTTTTGTATTGAAAACTAATAAAGGAAAAAAATTGTGAGGGAAGGACTTTTCAACACAGTTTTGTCGACTAGTCACTCAAAATGCGTTTTCAAGTATAAAATTTTTAAACCTTATTAAAAATACCAAACCCCTTGATGTGTGGGCTTTTTACTACACAATTATATCATCTATATTATTATTTTATTGTGTAATTATATCATGGTTTATATCAACAGAGTTTTCTCTTATTCGTTACATATTTTCCAAAATCGTCATTAGATTGAAAATTTAAAACATTTTAGCGTGTTTAAACACAAAATGAAGTTAGAGCGTGGTATTTTTTGATCTAAATAATAATTTTAAAAAAAAAAAAAGTTTTTTGTTTCTTTTTATTAGTAGAAGATTTAACAACTATCTGATAATCATTTTTTAAATGCTCAAGTAAAACATTTTGAATGACCTTGTTAAAAATAATCAAAAGGCTTGCATGATTATTTAATAATTATATCATCTAAAAGATTTAAGTAAGTAAGGTTTTCCACTGTTTTCTCAACAAATTGTTAGATGATCTTGGGATTTCAAAATTTAAACATTTTTATATACCGTGTTTAAACAAAAAATGAAATTTAGAGCTGAGAATTCGGATCAGAAATAAATAAAATTAAAACGGAAGTTTCTTTTTTTCTTTTTGCATGAGCTCTGCAAAATGCGTTTTCTATCAATAATCTTTCAAATGCCCTTTCAAGTAAAAAACACTTTTAAACATCTTGTTAAAATAATGAAAATAGACTTTCTTTTTTGTAATTGTATCATCAAAATTGAGTGAATTAAAGTTTCATTGTTTCTCTACACATATTTAGATTAATTTTAGTGATTCAAATTTAACATTTTTTATACAACCGTGTTTAAGCATAAAATAAAAAGATGTAACGTGTGAATTTCAGAACTGAATCTTAAATAAGAAAAGAAAAAATGTGTGTGTGTGTGTGTGTGTGTGTGTGTGTGTGTGTGTGTGTGTGTGTGTGTGTGTGTGTGTGTGTGTGTGTGTGTGTGTGTGTGTGTGTGTGTGTGTGTGTGTGTGTGTGTGTGTGTGTGTGTGAGAGAGAGAGAATTTTGCAACTGAATTTTTTTTCTGCTTAGTTATAACGTGTTTCTGTAGGAGTTTTCTTTTCAACTAGCACTCGGAAATTTTTAATGTCATATTAATTGCATTAAAAACTCTCCCAAGAAAATGAAGTAGAATTACTGAAATGTAATGAATGGAAAAGATGCATCATACATACATACATAAGATGGTTGACGAGAGTCAGCGAGTCATCGCTTTTGCTCAAAATGTAGGAAAAAGTGGTGAATGAAAAGTTCAGCAGATGGCGCCCATTGGCGAGATGAAGTATTTGAAATTAATGAATGAAGAAAAATAGATCAGAGGAGTACCTGTGATACCATTCAGTATCAACACAATGTGAGTCAGATGTAACCAATATGAAATAGAAATGGGATGCTATAATCCTTATGAGTAGTGAAGTACTATTTGACAAATAATGGGAATAACTATGGAGGTCTAAAGGGAAGAGACCATTTGGTTGTTTTGTAGGAGAAATTGAATTTTGAATGAGGATTGGTAAAAATAGTTTGAGCTCTGATAATTTCCTTATTGTGATTTAAGATAGGGGTGAAAACATTTCGCGACAGCTTGGTGATGTAGTCTTCAGTAGAATCAATATTTAAGTCGTTATGAATAACTGAATTTCTGATGTACCAGGGGGGAATTTGTCATAATTCTTAAGATCTTATTTTGCATTACTTGCACTTTTTTCATATGGGTGTTTCCAGCCGACCCCCA
Source organism: Nephila pilipes (assembly GCA_019974015.1). NCBI lineage: Eukaryota > Metazoa > Arthropoda > Arachnida > Araneae > Nephilidae > Nephila > Nephila pilipes. Next base: position 145,147 of record BMAW01077349.1, read on the forward strand.
AACGAGGGGGTATTGCGTGCACAGCGTATAATAATGTGCTGAGTTTCGATAGTTAATTTTAAGTCAGGTTGGTCGGAATTTATCTTAGAGTAATAGTAAATTAATTTCTCTAACAAATCACAGAATTTTTCGCTGGATTTAGCATCATTAAATGAATCAACTCTATGATAAGCCTTCTAGAGGTCTAACTCTCTAAGGTCAATACATGAAAACTCACTTACCTCCTCTGATGAGTTGCCTGACTTATCCATAGTAAAAAATCCAAAAGATAGATAATCCAAATTGAAAAGAAAATTTTCAAGTGCAAACACGTGGGAAACACACAGTCCAAAAAAAGCACTTCAAACACCAGCTTGACTTGCAAAAGTTGATCAGGAGCAATCAATTACTGGAAAAGATACATCTATAAGCAATAAATCATTTTATACGAAAGCTGGTTGCTTAGCTAGTGGTAGAGATAGAGAGCCGAAGTTATCAATGTGAAATATCTGTGTCATACCTACGCGGAGAAAAGAGATTTAGACGTGAGCTCAGGTGAAGGATGCAAACCCTTATCTATAAATTTTCAAGGACTCGACCCCGGTTGGTTCAAAAAAATAGTATAATAAACGTTAGATCAGACATGTATATGGACCTTCGCCACAGTCATAGAGGTGGGTTTGAATTTCGATCAAATTACACAACTGAATAAAATAACTTGTGACTTTCTATTCATTTGGCTGTCGATTAGTAACTCTTTTAGTAGTGAATAGCAATGACAAAAAAAAGTAATCTCGGGGTTTTAAAAAGTCATTGCAAATACTTATTCAAATATAAAAGTTTTAAATACCTTAACAAAACATTCAAAATCCCAGAATTGACTTCTCATTATAATCTTAATTATGACATTTTGGGATATTAAAACAAACTTTGAATTGCGAGGAATCTTTTGATTACAATACATTAAAGGTGCCTTTTTTTATGTATGTAATAAAAAAGCAGAGTCATCGAAAAGAATGAATATGAAAAAAGCATGGGATTGTGGGTTTTTTTATTATTATTAACGTCAATTTGGGAAGCAATACAAGGGCTATTGGCGATGGACCTCGCTACTTTGAACCTCGATCAAGCGGTAGTCTAGAGGTCATGGTCGCGGGCTGCGTTTCATCGAGTCATGGGCTCTAAACCTGACGCCACTAAAGATCCACCATGCAGTGGAGCTGACGTACGTTAAATCTGTTGAGGCCCCAAGTCCTCCCTTTGAAATGGCGTGGAATTTGGAGAGGAAGGTGCCACATCAGGTGTCGTTTTCGTCACTTGACTGAGACTTAGAATGACGAGAATCCGACAAATAATAACCCTCGTGTTGCTTCTCAGTTCGACGTTAATAAGCAATCACACCACGTCAAAGCAGGACTTGGAACCTCAACCAGGATTAACGTGCATCATCCCCTCTACACGGAGGGTTTGGGGTGGCATTAAGGTTCAAATCCACGACTCGACGTATACAAACGTCGACTGCAAATCCACGACCATAACCACTAGGTTACCGTTTTGAAAAAAGGCATAAAATGAGTGACAGTGTGTCCAAATTTAATACGAGTAGATTGTATTGTAAATGAGAGATAACTACATATATTTTAATCTCGTTTTTTTCGTAAGTTTGTTCTATTTTTATGTTTTGTGTCTTATTAATCCAAGAAACAATGCAATATATCAAGTTCTCTTTTCCTCGGCACTGATCGAGTAATTCACTTTCGTATTTTTATTTTTTTTTATTTGAATTCGGAAGTTTCTTGACTTTGACAGCCAAGTCACGACATAGCGCTGCTCGCATTTTCGTCCAGTGTTATTCATACCCTTAAATTTTCATTTCAGTACACTATTTCTTGTTTTCTTGCTGTTACATATCACGTTTGTAAGAAATTACAAATGTATACATGTATTGTACTGTACAGTAAGATTTCTAGATGCCTTAGCAAGTGTTCTTCACGTGCTAATAAAACTAATAAACGTAAGCATATTATTTGAGAAGCTCGTCACAACTTGTTTTAATTATCATTGTACTCTATTAATTTTTGTTTTGTTCTGCGTTTCTTATTAATACTGGAATGTTCAATTAAATTAATGTTTAATGCTCAAATTTAATTTTCTAGTTCCTAGAATGAGGAAATACCTTGTCGGATATTTATTTCTTCTACACATGCTCAGAATATGTATAGACACATTGAATACGTGTTTCAATAGCTTACATTTTTATCTAGAATGATTCATCTTTGATATCTCCTTTGATACTATACTGCTGTCTATAATCCGGTAAAATTGCGTCACGGTCGGGGGCCCGAATGTACTTCCTGTATTTATTTGTGAGTATACGAGTAAATGCGTTTTTGGAAAAAAAGCTTATAATATTTCCCATCACCTTCTTTTTTATTGCGTGGACTATTAAAAAAAAATCTAACAAAAGTTAAAACTTGATTTTTCCCCCTGCATTCAGTTGTAGTGCCATACGTTTAATTCAAAAACTAAATAACAGAATTTCAATTTTTAATTTATTTATTTAAGGTATAACTTAAACAAAATTTCAAAAAAAAGAGGGGGGGAGCAATAACACACTGCCTTCCACTGTCTAATAAGTTCTTGATCTCTATTTGCATTTTATTCTCTCATCTCATGTTTTTTTTCCCGTTTAAGAGGAAAATATATTCAAAAAATTTAATTAGAAGCCAGCGAAACGTGATGAAAAAAAGTTCTTATAACAGATTTGATATCTTTTAAGTTAATTAAATAGCTTCCTTTTTTTATCGCATTTTCGGGCTTGAGAACCAGGCTGTTAGGGTAACTTGCTGCTTGATACGAAATTCGATTTGATCAAAACTTGCGAATTTAGATAATTCGTTGAAACAGATTTTCCCTTCAGTATACGAAAAGTAATTACAAAGTAAGGCTTCCATTGCATAACATTATTATTTATTTAATGCACTCTATTTGTTTTTCTAAATATCCCCCCCCCCTTCTTTTTCACACACTAATGCTTGACTAGTTGCGAAATCCAATGGAGAAGAATGTCAGTAGTTGCTGTCAACAACAGACTTTAATGGTACTCGTTGACCTTCTTTTCATTACGAAAGTACTATCACATAAGACGCTCTATCATCTCTAGATAGATGTTAAAGTCGTAAAGCACATGGTCAGGAAGAATGACGCCTCCCTGCTCCAACCGTATCTCCATTTGGATTACCATCTTCTTCAGTCCTGAGCATACCAGGGACACTTGGGAACAAAGAAAGCACATTCATTATGTAAAGTATACATTTCAAATACAATAAGAATTGTCAAAAATCGAACAGCAAAAGAAAAGTTATAGCTAAGGAGAAATTACTTTTGAATCGAGTCACGACACGTTCCTAAATTTGTTAACTCCTCTTCGAAAAAAGGGACTTACTGCCTTAATTCCATGCACGTTTTAAACTACGCGTAAGTCTTGGAACGTTTGTAACAAGATTAAAATTTTTAAAGGACAGATCATTTTCAGATTTTCCTTCTTCTTCTCTCTCACTCTCTTTAAATTTCTAAGACAATTGTATTATTCAGTAGAATGATAATGTTTGATTTCCATGCAGGAGAATTGGAAATCTCTAAGCTATTATTGAATGATTATGGTTGTGTATTAATGTTTCACTGAGAAACAACGCGAAGGTTATTGGCGACGGACCATGTAGTTTTGAACTTCGATCAAGTAGCGAGAGCGACACTTGAGCTAGCCCTCCCTCTCAAACTTCTTCTCTTTGTCTACGGGAGGACTTGAGACCTCGACCAGATTTAACGCTACGTGGTGAGTCCTTAGTGGCATCAGAGCTTACATCCTCGACTCGTCGAAAATAACGCCAGCCGTGAAGATATTACTGAAAATGTTAAAGTGTTAATGATAATATCACACTGTAGTTAAGCGAAGTTACTAAAAATAGGATTAGGCCAATATTGATGAAACTGTTGGCGTTCCTGAAGACTAGTTTACATGTTTATTTGCATACGATCAAAAGTTTTAAGTCGATTGGTGAATGCATTTTTCCTTTAAAAAATAATTGTCAGTAGAGTTTTCCAACTTTTTTGTTACTGTCGTAACTGTGAAATAATTGAGACTGACTATACAATACTAACGAACCCGAATACATCTTAAAGCCCTATAAATAATCTAGTCTTTCATCCACCCCTCCCGTAAACTATTCCAGTAACATGAAAAGGATCGTGCTATATGAATTGAGAATATGCAAAAAAAAAACTTTTCTCAATGAAGCATTGCTCGAAAACTTTGGTTATATATTTAATGTACGGTAACCTTTATCGCTCCATCTGGCTTTCCGTTAATGACCTCGAGCCGATGACCCATCGCCCCTCTGTTGACTAGATTATTACAGACCTATAATTTAGATACCCTCTTTTAAATGAACGGTAATTCATAATTATAGAATTTATCAACAATGCCTCTTTATTTAGTTGATCACTACGAGGAAATATGGTGTTAGTTATAAACCTTCAATGACGCTTCCTGTAACCTTACACTTATGAAGAGAAAAAAAAATTTTACAGAGATTTCGTTGGTCACCAATTAAAGCTCACACACACACACACAAGCAATGACTCTCAAACCTTAACGACGAATTTGGCGATCATTTTGGCGATTTGACGACAAAATGATGTTTTTCGAAAATGCTGGAATCTTATTGATAACTCTAGCAGGGCGAAAGTTATGTACTTTTCTTGAATTTTCTCTGTGCCATCACATTTGGCTGGAACAATTATAAATACGGTGAGGTATGAAGACGGAGTGAATCAGTTGGGAACTAGCCGATCGAGATGCAGTCTGAATCGGCCGTAGGCTGTCGGAGTCCATACGAAGTATTACTTTGGAGTTTGTCCGTAATGCGAACTGGTAAACTAGTGATCTGATCTGCACAAGTACTGTACTCGTTCCTGTTGCGTCACTAATCGATAAAATTTCTGTGCATCCAGTTTAAGTTGTTAATCTGTCCAAGTTTTACTACCAGTGTTCGTCTTGTCCTGAATATTTGTGAATAAAGTGTCATTTGCCGTTATCCTCCTGTAGAACTGATTTCACTCGTACATCTACGCGAGATTGAGAAATAAGTAACAATAGTTTCAGTCAGATTTTTCTGCCGACAAGTACATATATGCTGATAAGAAAAATTATGAATAATCAGTTTTAACCTGATCAGCAATTTTGTGATGTGGATCGAAAAAAAGTCGTATATATTCGGCTTAGTTACTGATGACATTGAATGATTGCATTTACTTTAATTGATAAATATCCGAGACGCCAGAAAAGTGCTTAGTACTCTCTCTCTCTCTCTTTCTCTTCTGGACAGAAAGTTAATAAAAAAGAAAATAAGAACAGCACTGTGCGAAAAAAAATGCATTGTTACGAATCCGAGAGGACGCTTTCCTGCAACATTTCTCAGATGAGGGAAAAGAGACATTTACAGAAACTTCATCAATTAAACAAGCAAAGTTAAAGCAATGATACCTAACCTTGGCGACTTGGTGAGAAACTTGGTGATTTTGGTATTGAAACAATGTTTCCAGAAAATGCTGGAATCGAGGTCGAAATCTCGATTAGGAGGAAAATTACGGACTTTTCCTGAATTTCCTCTTTGGTGTCACTCCTGAACATCTATAAATACGCTGAGATCCTGAGATAAGAAGTCTACAAACAGTCGCCGTTGGTTGAGTCGATGTATCGAGGAACCTTCGGTAACGTGGCTGAGAGAGTTTGCCTGGAAGCGACCAGTATGCTGGGACTGACGTAAACTGTAGCGGTCCATACGAAATATTATTGTGGAATTTTTTCAAAAGTACGAACTAGTAAGCTGGTAAGCTGAATGAGATTAAAAATGTTGTGTAACCGTTATTATAAAGGCTATATTGTTCCTGTTGTGTCACTAATTTGTACAAGTGCTGTGTTTCCTTGATTGTGCTGTTAACCTATCCAAATTTTTACTACCTGTGTTCGTCCTATCCTGAATATTTGTGAATAAAGCGTCATTTTCTAATATCCTTCTCGTTTTGGACTGATTTCACTCATACTCCTACACGAAAATTTTTATAACAATACATTATGTGTAATATTTTTTATAAGAGTATAACTATTCTAAAAGAATAAATAATCTACTTTAACTCTGAAATGAGAAATTTATTTTATATACTCTAGCTGAGGCAAGTATTATTCCGTTAAATTACATCCACATACGTAAACAGTTTGGATATCGAGTGTATGTTCTTAAAAAATTAATCCTCTAGGAATATGAGCGTTTTTAGTGTAACGCCTCTTATTTTATTTTGAGCGATTGTGATTGCTTTTTCATTTCGCCAATGTCTATTGCATGCCTCATGTTCGTATAATAATCAAATATACAAAGTATGTTCATTAAAGTATAACTATTTTGTCATTTTCTTTTTCAAATTCATGCATGAGAAATTTAGAGTATCCGAATTTTTTGTATTATTTAAAGAAAAAATAAAAGGAGCTTCATTGCAATATTACTTTGAAAAACTTTCATTCTTATGACTATCAGTGCTTTCCAAATTATCAGAAAACAAATAGCTTACAATATTAAACAATCAAGAAAACTACTGTATAATTACAATTTGATTGTTTGAAGCTAATACCCTGATACGTATTAAAAATATGCTGTGAAGTTATTTACTTTGTTGCATTTTACTCTTATTATTGTTCTTTTTAATTTATATATGTAACCCGCTATCGAAAACAAGTGATTAAAACGTTTTTTTAAAAAAAATGTTTTGCCTTTAAGTGATTGCCGTTCCTACCACAAAGATCTTCGATCAAGCACATAATAATAGAGAGAATGTTTATTGTGAATGAATGAGAACAATTTCAATAGTGTCTAAGAAAACCAGTAAACTCCAATATCAGTTCATTTTTATATGTGTTGACGAATATGCTTTCCGAAATAACTAAACAGAAATTAATTTTATTCAAGCAGACTGTGAAATCATTCGAGGCAAATAAGAAGTTAAAAATCAAACTTAACCAATATTGGGGGAAATTAATATCCGAACAAAAATAAAATAATTTTTAAATTTATAAGCTAAGCTTGAATATAAGTGTTCGTAAACTAAAAATCTAACTTTTGTTTCTGAAGTTTTTCCATGGTTAACTTTTGTTTCTGAAGCTTTTCCACATACGAATAATTATACTTGAATAATTATTAATCGAATAATTATACTTGAATACTTATAGAAAAAGGATACTACTATGTTTATTTTTATAATTTTACTCAAAGCAACTTAAAAGCTTTTGCATATGTATGAATGCGTTTACTTACTTTCAGCTTCGTTGTTAATGAATATTTTTAATAAGCCCTTGTACATTTTATTCTTTGAACAACTGACTTTTAAAATTATAATATTTTTTTAAGGCCTTATTACTTTTCAAAACTTTGCTGACCAGTATTTTAAAAACAGGGACTATATATATATATACATGGGGAGGGGGTGAGTGTTACGAAAATTTAGGGGAATTAAAGTTTTCAGGGATATTTATTAGACCTCTATAATGCCGAGATTGGTTTTCAATCATGGCCGCAAGTATTTAGTTCGATTAACTCGTCAGGATTAAATCGAGACTCAACCCTTTTTCGTTGAAATGCCGAGTTTAATAATGTGTGGGAATTCAATAAGTTAACATTCTAAAAGTCAGTCCATCTGGCTTCTGCAATATAAAAATGTTACACTCTATTCAAGCGCACCACCACGCTCCTTCCACGCACATGTTTCAAGAGGAGGGGATTCTCGGATACCTATTCATCCTGATTACATGCATCTCGATGTCTTCCCTTCCCGGCTAGCCATCGTATTATCAATAAAGATTAAGTTTGAGTTTTAAAAGGCCTGGGGTCTTGACCATGACTTCAAAATAATTTAAAAACGTTCGGATGTATCTCGCAAAACACACACATACACACACACATATATATATATATAAGATGCCCACTAAAGTCCCTTGCCACCCTCTTAACTTCGGAACGACTACTATATTGTTAAAAGTGGTGTCTAGATATAGTAAAGTATCCTGCGCTACTGAATGAAACCACATACGGCGCCCCTTGGTGGATAATTGAGGAGTTAACATTCATGTCTCGAAAATGGAACGAGATAGAGAAAATGAGTGATCAACAAAGTTATAGAGCATCATCGATTTTGTGCGAAATGACACCTTGTGGACATTAATGCGAAGAATAGAACGGTTAATACGTACATTTGTTTTTCCGTGATATCCTACACTATGATGTTTCGAAACTTGAACGGAAGGAAAAATTATAATTTTCAGAGGGAAACACGGCACGGCAACGTAGCACAGTGATATCGCTAGTGATCCCCAATCAAAAGCAGATCCTTTTGATTGGGGAGATGCAACCTTCGTGGATCAAAACTCGAGGGTTGCATCTTTGTCTTTATAAACAGAGTAGACAATTTTAGATTGTGTAAAATAGTGTCGCGTCAACTCAACGCAGCTTGCGTTAAGTGTTCGAAACATTTACAGAGTGCAAATACGTAAGAAACATGACGACTGTTCATCTGAGACAGCTATAAAACAGACATCTTCTTGGGTTTGTAGTATGTTGATGCTCATGATCATGGAGCGATTTTCCAAAGCTGAGTATTGTGAGATGGACTTATTGTACGGTAGACGCAAGGCACAATCAGCAGCAAGGTTGTACCAGCAACATTTCTCTGCAGGCCCGTATCCTTCTTATCAAACCATCCTAACTATTGTAAAACGTTTAAGGAAGATTGACTGCGTGACATCAAATGTGATTTGCTATTAACGTTTGATGTACTATATACAACAGCAACGTGATCGGCCCGATATTTTGCGATGACACTTTAATGGGTTTACGATATTTACCTTCCGATATATCGATAACGATATTTATTTTATTTACCGATTTCTTCCTTCAGGGATTTGTAAAAGATAAAGTTTATACGCCCTCATTACCCACATATTTATTTGAACTTGCAACGAATTTCTGATGCTGTGCAATCAACTACCACTAAAACTTTACAAAAGGTTTGGTGGGATTTACATATATCGAACTGACATTACATGTGTAACTAAAAGAAGTTATATCACACATTTGTAAAAACTAACTTCTTTAATTCTCCCTTGCATTCATGTATTAAATATCATTCTGTGTTGTTTATTTTTGAAAATATGAAATTCTAAAATAGGACGAATCATTTTGAATAGAATGGAATTTTTTGTGTTCCATACAAAAAATATTAAGAAGCGACACGTATTTACGGGATAAAATTCCTCTTAACCATGTATACGAATATCTGTACAATATGAGGATGAAGATTGTTTTGATATTGAAATTTATGCTAGAAACGATATAACACCGATATTTTTTTCAAGAGATTTGTAGAAAGACAGTTAAGCATAAGCTTTCATTGATAGTGTTTATTATCAGAACCTAATATAATAATGTTATGGAAGGTTGAACTCTCTCTCAACCAAATTATGCTAGGGAGTATCGCAAGGTCTTAATTATTACTAAGAAATAATTGAGTTATACAGATAAAATTTACTTTGAATATTAATTTAACTTTATGTACACAATTTTGTAAATTACAGCTATTTATGTTGATTTGTTTCGAATCAGGAAGCCGTAGATTGAAGTTATTTTTGGTATGGTAAGGTTTTAATAATTATCCCGAGAAAGAGTAAGGTTTTAATTGCTAAAAATAATCGAGATTGAAACTTCATTTTTATTTGTTATCCTTAAGACTTCTCCACATAGACACCATCTAGATTTCTACACTTCTCCCGGCATTTCTTGACCTTTCGAAAGCCGTCGTTGTAGAATTCAGCAGATTTTGAAATCTATCTCTTCTCCATATTGCGGGTTATTACAATCTACGGCTTTCTGAAATTAAACAAATCAACATGAATAGCTGCAATTTACACCATTGTATGCATAAGGATCAATTAACATACAAAATAAATTTTATTCAGATATCTAGGTTATTTCATATTAATAATTAAAACTTTACAATACTTCCTCGTATCATCATATACCGGATAAATATTATGTGGAACAAACAATTTATTTGTCTATTGGGTTATGAAGAATATGGAGCAACAGAGGCTATTACATCATTTTAACAGTATTCTTTGAGTTTAATAAATGCTTAAGTATTTCATATTCTGCAAAAAAGGCTTTTATCACTTACTTATTAATTACTATTTTATCCAAAAGATTTTAAAATGTAATGACGCATCGAGAATGGATTATACTGGCATTATTTCAAAGAGCGTATATTTATCAACAGGTTAACAGAATTTGTTCCAAATTGTTTACATGATTGCAAGTACAGTATATTGTATTTTTCTGTAAATTCAATTCATGCAAAAGCGTTGGAAGAAAAAACAATGAAAGCAAAGTTTGAAAAAAAATGTCATATTTTTCGACAAAGAAAGAATCAAAAGTTGCCAATAAAATAAAACAAAATATTTATATAAATTGAAGAAATATAAAAAAACAGCATTGGTAAATTTGAGAAAAAAAGTACATAAAAATTCGAAGCTCTTGTATTAAAATTCGAGAAAAATTTAGAAGATTATTAATATTGAATATGATAATGTGGACGTATATAGTTAACATTGTATATATATAAAAAAATAATGTACCGAATGAATCTCTCGAATTCTTAAGCCAATAAAATATGTGTCGAAAGGTTGTACTATAACTTTTCATTTATATCTGGCCCAAAAGAAATTCATCCATATCGTTGTATCATTTTTCCTCACACTAGCTTATGCCTTTAGGAAATAATAGCTTTTGTTGAAGAATGTCCAGTAAAATAAGTCAAATAATCCATCAATTTTTAGGGACAGTAAGCAATTTTTTAAAGGTTAAAAAGCTACAAGCAAAGTCTTTGTATTTAGAATTACAATTTTAAACGAGAAGAAAAAATAATTCATAGTATTTTTGTTTGAAAAATATGCTCATTATTCATTCTGTATATGTTTTTGAAAATAATAGCTGCTGCTGAAACCAATTGCTGTTGCGTGTTATGGATGACACGAATGACTTTCCTATTTATTTTTACAAGGAAAATCTTTTTTGCATAAATAAAATTATTGTTTGCGTTATCATTCTTTTAGGTATTTGAGTACGTAAAATTGATGTTGTAATTGTGTGACAAGATTGATAGAGAAAGGCTTAAGTCAAAACAATACAAACTTCCGGAATCCTTTTTTTTTAAAAAAAAAAAAAAAAAAAAAAAAACTTTTAGTCAATAAGATGATCATGAACATTATTGTAATCTGGTGATTTTTGTTAATCTAAGAATAGCGTGATTTCTTAAAACAACTTCCTGAAAATACACAGTATCATTTATTTTACTTTTTCACGAAGAAATGCCTTTTAATTTGCCTTTAATTCTATTAACTACTGCTGAAATCCAATAAAAACTTTAATAGTGTCATTAAATATATTACTTGAAAGGAAATTCTCAAAGAACTTAATAATTTAACTGCTTTCAAAACGGATGTCTGTTTGGATTTGCGCATTTTCTTTTTCTTCGGTGAACAGCATCTTTTTTCAGATTACATAAATGCGGAACTGTTTTGAAAAGACATTTAACAAAACAAGAACTACCTTCTTTTACAAATTTGTTCTGAAGTTTATTTTAATGCTCATGTATGGTATTTCTTTCTTTCTTTTTTGGTGTTTAAATTTTTGTGTATATCTAAATTCCTTATCGAACAACAAAGGATAATCCCATTAAACATAAAAAGCTGCATATATTACTTTAAAAAAAACTTTGAAGTATTCTTTTTGCAATAATTTAATCTTAAAAAGCGATAATCTTTTTAAGTTTAGTCTTTTTAGTCATTCAAAGTAACAAATATCCTCAATGAATTAAAAATAGATATATTTCAAAGATTATTACTCTCAATGATTTACTTAGTAATTCAATTCTGATTTTTAATAAGCAATATTTAAAAATAGCATTATGATAATATCTTGATGAGGATTCATTCAGTTGAATTAAGATGGATTCACATAAAGTAGTCGGTGTTTCAAATTATAACTTAATTAATTTAATAAAAAATTAATTGATGAAATAAATAAAATTTTTAAAAAAAACTATGTAATAATTAAATAAAAGAAAATTAAGAAAGTCTTGCCAAATACCTCGTGCTTGGAACTGATAAATTCTTTTACAATGCATTTTCGATGTAAATCCGACTATACAATAATTAATAATGAAAAGGGAAAGAGAATATTCACTTAGCATGTCTAGTTTTTTTTTTAAGTTCAGTCTATACTTGCGCTAGTTTTTACGAAAGTTTGGAAAGAAAATATTTTTCTTTATTTCATTTTGGAGTATTAAACAGTAGATAGTCATATACTGCCTTATATAACTTATTTCTATATTTGAAAATGCATTAAAATGGTTGTAACTCACTGAAATCAAAATTTGTTGCTCTGTAAATGGAAATAATTAATATTTTTACAGTTTATAAAATATTTTTGTAGAGAAAATTACGATTTTCATGTCTAATTGTTGGCACATAGCGAATAAATAAAAATATTAACTTTTTAATTTCGTAAAAATTGTGTTTAAAAAGGAGCTTGCTGTTAAATTGCAAGGAATTAAAAATGTTACTTGTTGCTTCGATTTAATGCCAACCTGCAGTAATAAAAGAGGCAACTGCTATCTAAGTCTCCCCGACCCAAAAGCCCATTACCCGCATCCAATACGTCTTGTAATTTTGAACCACGCTCAGATGACTCGACACCATGACCATTCAATTACCGCGCCAATCTTCAATTCGCGTTCAAGTGGCAAGACCGATATGCGTGACCTGGCACTCCACTCTACGACATTGTAAAGATTTTTACCCATGGGGGGATTAAACGTGCATCAGGCCCTCTACTGTGCATCAGATCCTTAATGGAAACGAGATTCGCCACTTTAATAAAAATAAGACTTGAACAAGAAGGCGCGATTGGAACAGTGTACGCCACAAGCTCGATAACCCTGACCATTCTGCTACCACGGCTATCTTCCATTCGCGTTCAAGTCACATGACATGTGAGCTTGTACTATTCCTCTCGTAATCTCTACAGAACGCTACAAGAAAAGTTTGTTAAATTAATCGTGAAACAGCCTCCATTATTTTACCCGAAGACCTTCAAAGTTACCAGGACTCGGACTCATGATTCGACTATAATATCACTACCTTAATCGACGGCTGTCTTTAAAAAGAAAATTATATTTACGCACAATAATAAAAGGAAGATAGCTCGCGCACGTGTGTTCCTGTTTGGAATACGTAGCGAAAAATAAATTTTTAAATTTCTTTTATATTCAGTTTTTAGATTTTATTCATGTTAAGTATTCTTCTTGTTTAGAACTTTTAATATTTTTTGTTTGTTCACAAAAACGTCATTTTTTAAAAAGCACCCTTAAAAGTATTCATTTTCTAAAATTCACTCTTTCCTTTATTTGTTCGACTCTGCTTATTTTCCCTCCCTTTCCATATCATTTGATTGATAATCAGCATTGTAGCATTTTTATCTTTTTAAGCAGATTGATATATTCAATCGTTAAATCTTGTTACAGTAAATACACAACTTAATTTTTATTTATTTAATACGCATCATTTGTATCTTATTGTTGGATCCTATTCGTAATGTGAAGTGCCAACTTTTAATTTATTGCTGAACATTACTATTAATTTTTGTAAGATGTATTATTGAATTCTTATTTTTGTAAAGCTTGATGTAACATCGAAAAGATTGTTTCATTTTCATTCAAAAACATCAGTAGTTTTTTACTTTATAAACTGCAGGGATTCCTTTTTTTTTTTTTTTTTTTATTATTCTCGAAATTATTATGCTTTATCTTCAATCAGCTGATGACTGTAGATTAGTGGTCATGTTTGCGAACTCTCGGCCGGCGTTGCTTTTAACCATCGTCGGTTTGATTCCAAATTCAGCTAAGGACCCATCATGTAATATAGTAGGCAGATGTACTCTAAATCTGGCAAAGTCCCAAGTCCTCCAGATGGTGTGGTGCGGAAGTTCGGAGAAGGAGGTGCATCGCTTAAACAAAGTTCAAAATTACGAGACCCGTCACTAATCGCCCCCGTGTTGCTTCTAAGTGATGTTTATAAAAAATCAATCGATCAATGAGATGTTGCTCTTTTTAAAATCTTTTGTTGATATGTTAAAGCTCCTTTTAAGATTTTCTCAAAATCTCAGCATTCTTATTCTCAAAAATAGTTTAGTAATTTAATATCATTTTCAAAAACGCTTGAAAGAAGAGCTGCTTTAATGATATTTGTAGTACCAATCATGAAAATTAAAATGACATTTTTGAAAAACTTTCCCCAATTAACTTCCCTAAAATAGAAATTAAAAAATTTAAATCGAGACTGACTCATCTGTTTAAAAAATAATAAGCAAATCAAAAATATATTCAACTCCGAAACAAAATAATTCACAGTTTTAAAAAAAGAAATTATAAATATTGTTACGGTCAAAAACTTTTTTATTCAGTTTCCCGGAAGAAAGAGAGAGCTTCCGATTTCCTTAATATCGAAATTTAAATTTAAATAAATATAAAAACACAACAAAGACTAACTGGTCTTTGCTGTGTTATCTGTTAAATCATTCTTTCCTTGGAGGCTAAGAGCAGTTTAGTGAAAATTGTTCAAATTATCATTAAAAATATTTTATGTTAAATACCTGGAGAGTTTTAAATTTTTAAACTCCCTCGTGAAACTTTTTCAATTAGTAAACGTGTACTTTAATCAGGAAAATATTCAATACTACTAATAATAATGGCAGATTCTCAATTCACGTACGAACATTTCAACTAAATTATTTTGCAGAATGGTACAGATATATTTATTTTTTTTTTTATGTTTTATAGTGGGGATTAATAAGTAAAAAAGAGGTTTAATAACTCAATGTTTTTAAAGCATTCAACCACAATTATGGTAGAGAAGAGAAGAAACTCAATAGGACGTTTCATATAATTAAAATAAAATAAATCTTGTTACTATTAAGAATTTTAAAATATTTTTTTTCTTCCAATTAACTATTTAATAGCAGAATATTATTTCCAAAGACTCAATCAAAATTTAAATCAAACAGAGTTTTTAAATAATAATATTTAAAGAAAAAAATTATGAGGTAAAAATAAATAAAAATATTTTAATCACTGAAAATGAGGGTGGGAGCAACAGGATATATTTGAGTAATTATAAGATAATGATTATTTACATATCACAGAAGCATTTAAGTTACCTCATTTCAGATTTTAACACGTTAAAAAAATGTGTGCTAAAAAATCAAAAAAAAAAAAAAAAAGACTTGCTCCATTTTTATCCATCTAAATAGGAAAAAGTTAATGCTTACAATCCATAGATCTAAATAATAATAAATGTTTATTTAATTTATTGGTTTTATTAATGTACCACTAGAAGCAACACGAGAGCTATTAGAGACGGACCTCGTAATTTTGTATCTCACTCAAAAAGTCGAGGACGATACCTTAGCTGGCACTTCCTTCCCTTAACTTCCACACCACACAAACGGGAAGACTTTGATCCCCTGCAAATTTAACATGCCTCAGTCCCGGCACACGAAAAATAAATGTTAAAAAGTTGTAACAATTTTTAAAAAATTCGATATATTTTTCTTAATTTTTTAATTCTCTTTTTTTTTTTTTTTTTTTTTGCTTTACGATCTGTCTCTACAAAATATTCTTCGGTTTCATTTCTTAAGATTCCTATCAAAACAGAGTCATAACAATTCTCTACTATGATATAAGACACTTAACAAAACACTTCCTTTTCATTCTTCCCAAAGATTTTGACCCTAAAGCAAAACAACAATTTACATTATTTTTTTTTATAAAAAAACCGAATGATATTTGTAACGGAGGAAAATTCTTCTATGAAAATAGAATATTCTCCAGAGCGTTTCCCCAAAGCAAGAACAAGAAAATTGCGAATCCAGATCGTTTAGAGAACAAGTACCACACTGCTAATAACATAATGATTCTACACGATCAAGTGCAAAAAAGAACAAAAATAACCGTGGACTGAACTGTTATTAATAATGACGAACCGTCAGAACGATCTGAGGATTCTCTAACAACCTCGAAAAGGAAGCAGACGATATCTGTAGTGTTCAGTGTTCCATGACCAAACGATCTCCGCCTGGCTCTTCAGAACGGTCGAAGGAAGCTGTGAACTGAAGCTTGCATCGAGAAAGCCTAAAAATAAGAAATTGAAAGCTTAAAGAGAATTTTGATACCCGTCTTTAGTAGTTGGAGGAGAAGGTTTGCACACGAAGCGTACGGGTGGCAAAGAATTAACATGAAACATGCAAATACGGTGAGTACTGAACTTCTAAACAATGTTTTATCTGAGCAGAATATTTAATATTAATAACGAAGAATTATTTTCATGATTATATTTCAAATGTCATTTGCTATTAATACAGTTGTGGATCGCTATGTTAGATTTAATCGAGAATGGAACATTTAAATATGGAATTAATATTTTCTAATAAATGTACTTTTCGAACACACGAAAATATTAATGGAATATTTTAGGATAAATTAACTTTTAATATCTATGTTTAGAATATTGGCAATATTATAAATAAATTTAGTCCAATTATTCCTGTTGTGGTAAATTTCAAATGTTTTTAGATTAAACTTTTTGGATGGCCGACATGTTTAAAAGAAATTTAACTCGTCGTATAAAATAACAATTCATGAAAAAGAAGTTTAAAGAATTAATTTTCTATCAGTATTTATTCCAAATTTTCCCCCTAAAATAAGTAAATTATTTTTAAATCGACAAAATATCAAAAAAATATTTTTTTTAATATGAGATGTTTCGTTTAATTTATAAGATATTGGTTTAGTAAAAGTAGTAGTTCATACAATTCGTGTTTTACTCGTAGCGTTCCTAATTTCTTTTTCCCTTTTTAATTTGACTTCTGTGAAAACATCAATAAACAATTTTAACTTTTGCTGAATAAGTACTGTTTGATTGTTTTAATCATCTGGAAGGCAAATATTACGAATAATGACTCCCAAAAAATGAATGAACATTTTTGAATTAGAAAATTTATTGTTAAGAAAAAAAAACGAAACATTGAATAAAAGAAACTTTCTATCCTTTTAAGTCAGATGTGCTAAGTTATTAATTATTCATATTATAAATATAAATTATCATTATTCAGGATAAATATTAACACATAAATTATTGTTATATATATATATATATATATATATATATATATAGAGAGAGAGAGAGAGAGAGAGAGAGAGAACCGATAAAATATAAATAGAGACATAAAGATCTGTAGTAGGCTATAAAACAAAAATGAAGAATCCTTAGTAATTTTATAACCATAATCTTAACGATGATGTTACAGATTTTTAAGTCCCAAAATTGCGTATACATGATCAAATACATTTTTGAAACATAAATAAATACTTTGTTGCTCATGATTTTGCATACAAAACACTTTCTCAATGGTATGCATTGATCTGAATGGTTTCGTTCGATATTTTTGCTTAGTTTTTCTTGTAATATTGTTTTTAAGTATCATTTACTTCTAATATTAAATATCATTTACTTCTAATATTAAATATCATTTACTTCTATTACTTTCAAAATCCATGAAATCAAGAGGCTGAGGTGTTGAGTGTAATAGCATTTTACCATTGTACAACATCCAAAACTTTACAAATTTAGAGCTGTATGTTTTGAGTCGTTATCTTGTTGAGACATAAAATAAGATAATAAACCTATTTCTGGAGACTCTTAGTCTTAATTTAATTCTTCAGTATATCCAAGAATTACATTTTATCCTTGAGTCCATGAATGAAAACTGATTTCCTCACTCCTTTCGCAGACATACGAGTGCTACCCGAACAAGAACAAAATCATCTACATGCTTGACATCGAAGATGGTGTTTGAGGCTCATTAGTTACGAGTTAGGATTCTGCAAAACATACCATCCACCATCACTCCCAAAAACGTTGTATTAGCTTTAATCGCTGAATAGTAAATTATTCTGGAAATGCTAAGGCTTTGAAATACGTTTTTTTTTTTTTCCAAATGCAATCCTTTTCTCTATTTGCTTTGGAACTGCAAGGTTTTCCATTACCTACGGAAACATTAACCATATAGGGCGATTTTTCAAAATTCCATATTTCCATAAATAAACGGAACAGAATGATAACTAATTTATGAATACAAAATGAAAAATTAGATGTTTTTTACAAGTATTCAATATAACTTCCTTTAGCTACACGTATAATCTCCGTTCGATATGTAAATTCCTACCAAACACGTTGCAAATTGTCACTGGTAATTGATTGTACAACAGCAGAAGCCCGTTCTTAAAGTTCACGTATATTTGTGGGGAATGATGGCGGAAACACTTTATCTTTTACAAACCCCCAAAGGAAGAAATCGCATGGGGCCATATTAGGGACATTTAGTGACCAATTTTTTAGAATTATAACTAGATTTCTTAGTGACTTTTTGTACTATTTTTGTTGATGAATATGCTTAAAATTAAAGAAAAATTAGACAAATTTGG
This sequence comes from Nephila pilipes, assembly GCA_019974015.1. NCBI lineage: Eukaryota > Metazoa > Arthropoda > Arachnida > Araneae > Nephilidae > Nephila > Nephila pilipes. The sequence continues at coordinate 163,825 of BMAW01077349.1, forward strand.
AAAACCCGGGAAGGGGAGAGAGAAATATTTATTTTCAATCAGCCTTTACTTGGTACATACAATTTTCGCTTTGATGTTAAGTTTTGAATATTTCTTACCAATTATTCTTGCTTTATTAACCGAATGAATAATTATTTGTATGCAATTAAGTTTCTTTCCATCGCGGGCCGCGTTGCTTTCGTCGAGTCTTGAATTCGAACCTTGATGTTACTAAATCGAGTCGTATAGCAGGAGTTGATGCACATTAAATCTGATCGAGGTCCCAAATCCTCCCATAAGCGTGATTTTAAGGAGGGAGATTTTAGCTCATCCTCGTCGTGTTTGGCCGAGCATAAAAATTACGAGGTCCGTCGCCTAAGCCATCGTTTTGTTTCTCAATGTGACTTTAATAAACATTTACAATCTATTATTTAAGTAATTTTGTGCCTCAGAAAATTATTTATTCGCTTTTATCCAGGTAAAAGCGAACAGAAACAAACATTGACAGAATTTTAGTAAGTTATCTCTTTTCTGAACATCAAGAACGACTTATTTTTTAAATATAATGGAATTTTTATGTAGCATATTTTCAGTTAAATTAGTGACATTCAATTACTTAAAATTTTTCTTTAAATCATCGAAAATTCGTTTCAACCAATTTTTAATACATTTTGCATGAAAAAATGCTCATTTTTAATAACATGAAAATTGAAAAGCATTCATCTTAATTTCTATTCTAGATCGTGTGAAGTCTAAATGAATTAAACGTATTTTTCTATTTTGGACGCAATGATATACACATCTCCGAGAATTATTGTACTCAGTCAATGTTACAAAAATCATAAAAACATTGCATGATTCAAAAGTAACAACTTTTTAATTTACCTCCCAAGTAAATTAAAATAATTTTAAAACTGTTATCCATAGCATTGTCAGATAGCATTAAATAATTATACATATTATTTTCAGAAGTAGTTATTCCTATTCACAAAATAATAATTACAATAGTATTATCAGTTATTAAAAAAAGTGCATCATGAAACTTAATAGAATGCTAATTGTCCATTTAAGCTTTTTCTGCTTGTGAACTAATGAATTTATTTATTTCCGGAATCATCAATTTAAAAAATTGTCGTTAATTTCTTTTCGAAATTACAACGCTTTTTACAAATCGCTTGACATATTCTCTAGTTTGTTTTGAAACAAAAATGAAATAAAGTATGTTGTTTGCTGTCTTCAATAAGCGTCAAAAGATAATTAAAATCCTATTATTCCTTGCAAAAATGTTAAATCATTAAATTGAGTCAAATTAGACAATTGAAACAAAGAAAGAAAAAAAATTGTTATTTAAGTTTATTTTGCGTGATCAGTGATTGATCGTCCAAACATTAAGGAAATTAACAGCAATTAAAAGTTTTTATTCCAAATAGAATTCAAGATTTAACTTTTTCCCCATCAGTTAACAAGGGGTGTAATATGTTCTCGTAGATTACATGAACTCTCCACTGAAAAAAAAAAGGTTTCGAGTGTAAAAAAATTTGCTTTCGCGAAATCTATAATAAATACGACGATATTGTACAAAAAGGAATTAAGTCCTCCTTTACTAATGAAGGTAAATTCAATATTTCTTGAATCAGATAGCTGAATTATTGTTTGAAGACGATAAAAATGGGATCTGAATCCAAAGAATTTACGTAAAGCATGGCTGAGGATATTTACTCATATGGTGATACATGTCAGCATCAGGATAAATAATGTTATGTCTTATGATAGTTTATTCCAAAAATATAAAAAATATTTAAAAACATCAGAAAGTAAGCATACGAAGGATTTTGAAAGTAAATCAAGTCAATGATTATTTATGTTTTTACTTATCAAAAGGACTTCCAACAATACCGTAATCACTAGATTTAAATTCGACGGAGCATATTTTGAAAAACGGGAGAGTGAAATAACGCGATAAAAAAAAGGATTCAATATAAAATGGAGCACTCATGTTGCAGAAATCAGGAAAAAAGAATCGCCATCCTAAAACATTAAAAATCTGTTGAAAAGACCAATAGATTTCCAAGATGAACACTGATTGCTAGAAAAAACTAAACTTTCTATTCTATCAACGAGATTAGAAAGTATTGGATTACGTCCAAAAAATTCTGGGGCATTTATATTTTACTTTGTTCAAAAAAAAAATTTTTAATTTTTCTCTTATTTTAAAATGTAATTTTTTTTATATAGTTTTATTCAGAATCATATACAAAGATACTACTGTACACTTCCCGTTGAAAAATAAAATTCAGTTTTGTCTTTATTTATAGTATGTTCAGAAACCAATCCTCATCATTCCGAGGACTATTGACAGTTAAAAAGTTTCATGTAAAATGAAAAAGTATTTCTAAAAATAAATGTACATTTTAGTGAAAAATTAATTTTTCAAATAAAATGATAAAATTGAACGCAACAAATTATTCATTGAAATAAGAGTGTAATTGATTTATATTAACAATGAAGAATCCAGTTTTCTTTCTAAATTTAAAAGTGTTTTTGTTCAAAAGAAGAGAAAAAGGATAGCTGCAAAATCACAGACTAATGTGTTTATCGTTACAATGACAAATGCTGGGGGGAAAAAATTCCCTCAATTTGACCTATTTTTAGTGTGAAAGAATCTTACATTCCGCATTATATGCTTACAATCTGTAATTCTGATTGAAACTTAATTAATTATAGAAAAACCTTTTTAATTACTGAAATAAACTTTGTGACTACTTATGAAATCCCCAGGAATGAAATATCTCTAACAGCCGTTCGATTTCCAGTATGTAGATTAGATTTTTTTTATTTCTATACATGAATTTACGAAAACTGGTATTAACATCATAATATACAATATCTTTTCAGCTGCATAGTAATTAACAAATCTTACTCGACAGAGCGCACCCACCGTTTTCCTACCAGTTTATTATACTTTTCTCCGTATCCCTACGTGGAGAGTATCTCAGACGAGAGTTACAAAGAGAACTGTAATCCACATCTAACAGCGACATCTATCAGATGCCAAGAAAAATGGGTGCTTTCATTATACGCCTGTTACATCTTAATATTGATGAAATGGTAAATCAATTTAAGCCTTTCGAACTCATTCAATGCCGTTTCTGTGCTTGAAGTAGCTTGGTGATGATAATTATAATTTTATAAATGGCCATCCGACATATACTCACGTGCTTCAATGCGAACTAAAACTTATGTGAAAAAAATTTCATAAGTTTAATAGCATCGCATGATCTGAGGACTGCTCTGTTGGGGAGCTGTAATGGTCCTGAGACTAGTAAAACGCTAAAGTAAATTGAGTTGTTACAATTGTTTTTCATGCCAATTTGGTTATTTCTACTTAATCAAATAGGTCTAATAAATTCATAATCCTGTGCAACAAATACTTTCTATTAATTTGTTTATTTCGTTACCCATAATAATTAAATATTTTAAGACTAAACAAACCTCAAATTTTTTATATTAGCAGAAAATCTGCAATAGTTTTGTATCCGCATACTTGTGGAAACGATGGCTGCATTGTATAGCTGAAAAAAGAGTCGTGACAGGTCTGCCACCTAGCGGCCATGAAAAGAAAAGTCTCAGGTATTAATAGGCATTGCAGGAGTTTAATGCATCCATTGACTGCTTTGAGAGAAGCTGCAATGACCGAGCTGACAGAATTCGGAAGTGGAAAAATTATTGGAGTACTTTTGACTGGAAGCTTCGTGAAGGAATCTGAGAACGTTAGAGAGTTAAATGAGCATGGTATCAGCCATTATGAGAGATTTCAAGAATGGTGGTAAGATGGTATCAGCAAAGCTCAATAGTGGACGAAAGTGCAAGCTGATAGATCGAGATAGAAAGTCGAGATGAAATGCACAGTGACATAAAAGAGCAAGCAATCGTTGGCCATTGTAAGAGAACAAACATCGCCAGGACTTTGTTTCCACCAGAACTGTGGTAATTCAGAAGATTTTTGGCAAATTAGCAATTCGTAAGCCATTGGTGAATCCATGCAATGCTTTCAAACAACTCCAATGGGGCAAAAATCACTGAGGTTGGGCCTCACAACGGTGGGAAGAAGTAATCTCTAGTTTAATGAATACGTATTTGCACTCTTTAAGACCATCAGCAGCGTTTATGCGTGGAGATTGCCTCGAGTTGCGTATAATCCGGCTGCCTGTTGCCTACTGAAAAGCACGGAGATGACTCAGTTATAATCTGAAGTGTGATAACTTGGATCGATCTTAGTCTGCTTTTTTTCTTACGTATGAGGGTAATAGACAGTCACTATCGGGGGAATTCCGGGAGATTAGCTCCCTTCATTTGTCCAGATTATTCTCACTGGAGAGCGACTGCTCTTTTAAGACAATAACATTCTGATCAACACTGTAGGTGTGTTTAAGAATGGTTCGTAGTCCATGATGATGAAATGAATTCCTCTGGCTTTCTCACACTTTAGTTTTGAATAATACTGAACGTCTGTGAAGATATTTGGAGTTTATGATTAAACTTGGAGTTTTAAAACTTCATGCTTGATCATGGGTCACAGTTTCGGAATTAGAGACATCTCTACAAGAAATGGCTTCTAACTCCTTCAAATGTTGTGCGTGATCTCTATGCTATGCTTAATAATATATTTTGTTAATGGGAATAGTTAGGCCTATAATTATAGAATAACCCAGCTTAACAGTCTAGAAATTTTTTTCAAGATTAAATATATTACTCTCCCTTTTCTATTTTTCAAAAATTGTTCGTTTTTCGGTAAAAAAAATTTAAGCACCATGAAGGAGTTGCCCGATTGGAATGAAATTGCAAAGACATTGGGACTGAACATGCAAATGACTATGGTGCCCAATGAATGAATAGCGGGAGCTCCAGCACATCAGAACTGCGCACTTAACAGGTGTATATAAGGAGCGATTCTCGATCGGATGGTCAAAATTTTGGTTGCATTTCGACTGTGGATATCTTACGTCGACTGTAACAATGCTTCGCTGAAGGATTCGCGCATTTTACGCGCAGACGTTAGAGTTGGGTAAAAGTTGTGCTATCGAAATGAAAGAGGTTAGTTAGATGAGCCGAATAATCGCTCAACACCTGGGTCAAAGCGACGCGGTAATTAGACAATGAGGGCAAGAGTGGATCAATAACGGCAAATATCAGCGGCAGCGGTAGACCGAGGACCACAACAGAGATTATCAGAGCAGCTGTTACAGCCTCGGATCCGTCGTTATCAACAATCCACCGTGTGGCCAACCGTGTGTATCCAACATAATCCTCAACAGACGACTGAGAGCACGGTATTTACGCTCGCGTCGACCATTGCGCAGTTTACCTCTCATGCCTGTACATCGTCAAGTCCGATTACAGTAATGTCGAGCTCGATCAACATGGGACTGCATTGACTTAGGGACGTATAGTCCTTAGTGACGAGTCACGTTTCCAAATATGTCCTGATGACAACCGCAGACGTGTCTGGAGACGTCAAGGGCAACGTGGGAATCCTGCCCTTACTATCGCACGTCACACAGGCCCACAATAGGGCTTTATGGTCTGAAGTGTCATCATCTTTGAAGACGAATCCCTCACTTAGTCATTTCTAGCACATTGACAGCACAGTGGTACGTAGACGACATTCTATGACGGATTGTCTTATCGTTTCTTTTGTGACACCTAAGACGTACTTTTCAACAAGATAATGTTCGGCAGAACACGACACGTGCTGCTATGAATTGTCTGCAAGCTTTCCCTTCACTTCCTTGGCCTGCTAGATTGCCTGATTTCTCTCCCATAGAGTCCATTTGAGATGTTATGGAAAGGCGATTGCAACCAACCTGGGCTGTTGACGATTTAGCTCAACACCTGGAGACAATTTGGTGCGAAATTCCGCAGAACACCATCCGGGAAGTATATCAGTCCATGCCACACCGGGTGACAGCTTCATTGAGACCAGAGGCGGACCAACGCATTATTGACTTCCTCCGTTTGTAACGGCCAAACTCTGAAGTAAATCATTCAGTTGTTCTGAAATTTTAATCGTTTGTTTTTCTATGTATAGTCTGCACATCCAACAATTTTTATCGCAATCAGACATCTTCTTTGTGCATCGTTTTTTTTTTTTTGTTTTGTTCTAGAGTGTATAACTATATATGCGTGTGTGTCTCTCTCTCTCTATATATATATATAACGAGATTGATGCTTCTATAGAAGAAGTACGCATGCGACAACCGCCAGCTAATTAGCGTGAAGCCTTCTCTTTCAAATGCAGTGCCTCTCGCCTCTGTAAACAAATCTGTATAGCTTTAGACTTCGTTTGCATAATAGTTTGTTTTTTTCCGACAGAAAAGTGATAAGTATAACGATGGAGTAACGAATTGTTGTGAAATTTCATATGAAACTTAAAATTGGACACCAAATTTTAATCAATTGCATGTTCGGTCCAAATATCCTCGCATATGAAATTTCATTACCATCGGGCAACTCCTTCTTGGGGCGTCATTTTTTTTTGTTTTGTTATAGTGTGTGTATATTTGTCTGTATATATGTATGTATATATATATATATAGTTTGTATAAGAAGGAAGATAAATATACTTTGAAAAGGAAAAACTAATTGTAATCAATTATAATACCAAAAAACATATTAATATTTCTGAAAAGAAATTTTTTTTATAAAAACAAATATCTAAAATAAACCCATTCAAACCAAAACAGACAAGTATACTCGAATGTTTCGATTTGCCTTTATTATTTGACGACAAAAAAAAACTGGCTGTCCACAAATAAATATTCTCTAATCCAGATTAGCCCTCAGCTCAGATGAAACTGGGACACTTGTAACATGTTCAATTCGAAAAAATTAAAATTAACCAGATTTCCTCAAAGCCGATATATCGCTTATGAATCGTTATAATAAAATTCAAGAAAATTCAAGCATGAGGTGTAACTAGTTTCACTTTTAATAATTTTTAAATTCAATATAATAATTAAAATTATTAAAAAAAAAAAAAAAAATTCTCCAAAGTCGATTGTAACGTGTGTTGTTGAAGCATCGTCCTTTTAAAACACCCACTGCTCACCTATTAAAAAGCTTTTACGAGAAGCAACATATAATCCCAAAGTGCATTTTGGTAACCGTGAGAATTTAGATATCATTGCACTTTTATTGATCATTCATTAACGTCGCACGAGGGCTATTGGCAGTGGACCTCGTAATTTTCATTCTTGGTCAGGTGACGAGACTACACTTGAGTTCGTACCTCTCCTCTTCAAATGTCCACAATCCACCGTCGGAAGAACATGGAGCCTCGATAGATTTAATGTGCATCCGCACTATGTTTTAGAAGGGGTGTTGCTTATGCATTTTTTGCCTCGGGATGGCACAATAAGTTCCGAAACGTATTGTGTCTGAAATCCAAAACAAAAGGTGTGACATGCTCAGTAAATGATTGTTTAGCTGCATGACAATCCAGGCGACACATGGCTCAGAGATACCAAGATCTGATCGCCTCATATGGCTGGGTGTGAGTGAATGTAAGGTTTATTGGCGCAAGAGCCAGATATGGCTATGCTGCGCCAAACAAGATTAAACTGTGGTCTAGACGTGAAGTTGAAAAAGATGAGTGGTTGATAAGAAGGAGGGTCGAAAATAGAGAAGGATCGCTAGGGTATCCCGGGAGTGCGTCACCCGTGTTTACCAAAGACAGTAAACCCCATGGGAAAGAAAAAGATCACTAGGGTACATCGGGTTCGTGAAGCCCGTACTTACCTGAAGAAGGCAAGTCCCTGAGATCCCCTGATATAATCCCCAGGGGCAGGGTGCTCGGCTATACCCCCAGACGCTGGGTACCCATTTTAGTCGCCTTTTACGACATGCATGAGCTACAGTGAGACTATTCTGTCATCCCCGGTCACCACACGGGTCCCTCATATGGCTGGAAATAACATAATCCCCCTCAGTGTAGCCTTGATCTGACACCCAGTGACTACCATTCGTTCCTCTACTTGAAGAAGTATTTAGGCGGTCAGCGCCATGACGATGATGATGATATCAAAACGACCGTACTTCAGCGATTCGCCCATCAGGTGGCAGATTTCTATGATAATGGAACACAGAAGCTCGTTGTAAGATACGATTAGTGTCTTAATTATGAGGTAATTGTGTTGAATAGTAGATGAAGGTACTGGTTTTCTTATGAAAATAAAATAGAAGAAAAAACTATACTTGATTTTTTTTTTTAAATATCAAAACAATACGTACTTAAGAAGCATGCTAATACGTTCAATTTCTTTTCGCAACTGTGTATGTAATTTATCAATGATCTTTCCAAGTTACGTTTCTTTTCTCAGAAAAACTAACGCTTCAAAAGTAGATTTTTTTTTTCTGGCGTGTTTTTTAACAACTGTGTTAATCACAGAATACTGTGAATTCTGCGATTAAAATACTTACACTAGTGAAATAAATTAAGAGAATTTGCATATTTTATCGAATTGCATGAAAAGAACTGAACTGAAAAAAAAACCACTGCTTCTGTAACTGCAAGCGTACACGTGTGTGTAAGCGGAGGCAGCAGAAAAACAGGCTTTATAAGCGCGTGGAGGGTAAGAAAAATTTCGTTCGCTAGCACACCTCGGCGAATTTCTTGGTGTTATCTTGCAGCAATCGGTTTAATTCACATCGGAACAGTAAAAATGAGTAACACCAATGTTTAGATGATGGAATGAGGTGGCGAATTGTGGGGAGGCTAGAGGCAGGCCAATCGCAAGTCCAGATATGCAGAGAGTTTAATTTAACGCCCAGCGTCGTGTGTAAACTATGGAAACAGTTCCAGGATACTAGATCCATCGAGAGAAAGCCTGGGCAAGGTCGTCCAAGAGCCACGACGGCCAGAGAAGATCGCCATTTGTCCATTTTAGAGAAGCGTAACAGAGGGGCTACGGCTTCTCAGCTCTCTCAGAACCTTTATGCAACCACAGGAACCCATATAACAAGAGTGATTGTTTCCAAAAGACTGCATGAGAGAGGGTTGTTTGCCAGATGACCGGCTGTTTGCGTGCCGCTCACGTCTACGGAGTGTCCGATTAGCATGGGGCAGGCAGCATAATGATTGGAGTATGGAGCAATGGGCGTCCGTTCTGTCCACCGACGAGTCCCATTTTAGCCTAAACACCGATTCTTGCCGTACTTTTATATGGAGAGAGCCAGGGACCCGCTACTTACCCTCTAATGTCCGAGAAATCGACAATTATGGCGGTGTAATGGTCTGGGCAGACATCATGTTGGATGGCCACACACCTCTCCACGCCTTTGACAGAGGCTCTGTGACTGGTGTGAGTTATAGGGATGAGGTCTTGGAGCCCTATGTTCACCTTTTCCGGGGTGCAGTGGGCCCCGAGTTCATCTTAATGGACGATAACGCGAGGCCACATAGAGCTCTTCTGGTCTACGAATTTCTCGAGAGTGAGGATATTCGCCGGATGGATTGGCCAGCCAGGTCTCAAGACCACAATCCTATAGAGCACGTCTGGGACGCTCTGGGAGGGCAATTGCAACTCGCAATCCCACTCCAAGAACCATCCAGGAACTGAAAACAGCGTTGGTGAATGAGTGGGACCAATTGCCACAGGCACTGATAAACTGCCTTATTTCCAGTATGACATCACGCTGCAAGGTGTGTAGCTGTAAGAGGGAACCATACCCCCCCCCATTAACCCATTTCTTTCGTGTATTCTGCAACCGCTGTTTCAGACCTTCAGACTCCCATGAGTGTAACGCACAAACATGTGTGTCTATTATAACAGTTGAATGTTTATTTTGTTTGTATTATATCAACCTATGTTCACACCAGATTTTATTAAATCTGTCCAGTAGTTCTGGAGATCGTAGATAAAATATGAAAATTCTCTTAATTTCTTACACCAGTGTAGTTCCCTGATAGCGTCTATAAACATCTTTAGGGTTTTTATACACACTCACACACAGATAGTGACTGCGTAAGAAAATTTGCCTCATCAACCTATTTTGTATAAATGAGATGGTGTTTCACCATGATTTTATTTGTTTGGGTTTCCTAGAACTCTTTCTAATAATGACACCGTTAATTTTAATTAAACTGGAAAAAATAGCTAATGATTTGCATAATTGATTATTCATTATCGTCGCACATAGATGCAACTGTTGGAATATCAGTCATGGGGACTGAGATCACCAACAAGAGTTTGATTCCAAAATATCGATGTCCGAGAAATTCTTCAGCATTCGGAATCTTTAATAACGAATATGTCAAAAATGCGTCATTTGTAATAGAATACAAAGTCTCTTTCTCAGGGAATGTATACGAGATAAGGCAAAATCAAGCACAAAAAAAGAGATTCCTCGCGATGAGGAAAATACAGACAAGTTGGGGAAAATAAATGGCAAGATTGTCAGAGAAAAATATAGTAAATTAAGTAATTGTTTAATAAAGACGCACTTAGAAGCAACACGAGGAATCTTTGCGATATACCTCATAATTTTGAAGGCGACGAGGACAATACCTGAGATTTACTCTAAAATACCTTATGCTGAGATTACTAAAGGTATGCTGAACCTTATTTCAAAATTTGTATTCGAAATGATGCCTTCCATCTGTAAAGCTGAAAAATCTGTTTTAATTTTAACGAAAGTTCAAATGAATGACTAGAGGAAAAATCGCAAATTTAACACATTCGTTTATGGACTACTTAGGGAAAGAACTATAAAAACAGTTGAAAATCAAATTATATAGAACAGTTCCATACTTTAGAATATTTTAAAATATTTAACATTCGAATAAATCTATTAATATCTTGAGGTACTACATTAAAAAGCAAACTAAAACTAAAGCAAACCAATAAAATATCGCATTTGAACAAATCGTTTATCTCATTATTTAGGATTTCTTATGTTGTGTCATGCTTAGCTAATCATTAAGAATACTGTCGTTAAATAAAGCTAAAAGTTTAAATTCAGCAAAGGATTAATCAGTCTTGCCTTTTCCTAACAAAAACTGTTTAACATGAAACTTGTAAGGATATACACATCTATAAGAAAAAGGAAGCTATTTTCCTCCTTCTATTCGAAAATGGCTTCAGTCGTCAGGGTATGTAACCTAAATATTTAAAGATAATATTTGTTTCGTTAAGTGTCATATTCTTTCAGTGAGCTTTTTCTAAAAAACAAACGAAATTAAAAAGAATTAATATATAACAGATATAATAAAAAAAATTTCATCCTTAACCAATCAGTCGAGGCATAAATAAATTGAATTATTCATATAACGATATGTTTACAGAGCAGTTAGATCGTGCTCTGTTTATCGTGACGTTATTTGCTAAATAATTAAATACAGAATGATTACAAAATAACCACCGGGTATATGATTTACAATGGTATACAAACTGCTAAAGTTAATTGAAATTAATTAGTTTTTGCATACCTTCAAAAATGCTAGTTGTACTTTTCGGTGCTAATAGGGAAAAGAAGAAGCAGATATTATTTTTTTATTTCTATACTTCCACTTTTTCCCTATGAGTCACCCGATAAGCACAAATTCATTTTCACGTTTAAAATAACTCTGGGTAGAAACTGCTTATTTTTCGCTTCACATAACTGAAAACGCTTGATAATTTCTTGTTTTATAAAGTGTGAATGTGAGTGATGGTGGAGCTGAATGGCGCCAGATATGACTATACTGAGTGAAACAAGGTGTAACTGTTATATAGACGTTTGAAAAATGGAAGAAAAAGGCAACATTTGGTAGACAAAAATAATCGAAAATGAGAAGAATCAATAGAGTATCCCATGTTTACCACAGACAGCAAACCCCATGGGGGGGGGGAAAGATCTCTAGAGTGCATTGGGATCGTGACTCCCGCACCAACCAAAACAAGGTAAGCTCCTGAGAGCTATAATGTGAAAAACCTTCATTATTGGAGCAGAGTGTTCCAAAGACATAATGGATCTCATCCGCCAGGCCGTCAGAACATTCTTCACTGATTTCGCAGGTTCAACAATTCCGTATAAAAGAACACTACCTGATAGACCAAATGCTTCACACAAGGTAGTGAAGAGCAGTTTGAAACCGTCTCTCTAGTCATGAAACAAGTGTTCCGCATCTAGCTATTCGAAAGATTTTACGTCGGTTATTACGTCCGAAACCGCACTGGTATTCAGCATGATCTTCCGACTTTGGGGAGAATCGAAGATGTCTGTAGTTAACGAAAGAAAGACATATAAAATATTTACAACTGTTGGAAAGCAAAATTTAAAAGTTTTTGCTTTTTATGAGGTATATAATAATTATGAGATAATTTTATAATTTCATATCAATAGAAATAATTTTATTAGCCATCCTAGGGGCTATTATTTTAGTTGGATCACTTTTGGCGTATCAGATCACTTCTCCAATTTTTATCATTTGCTTCACTTTAATTACATGTAGCTGATGTAATATTTAATTTAATAATTTATCGTTTCCCTTAATTTTAATAACGGAAAAACTTACTATAGTCCATTTCTCGATATTTCATCGTTTTTCTTATATTTAATTCAGTAGTTTAATAATCATATATATAAGGTGCACCTTGGGTGACTAAGTCTGTTCTTTGCAAACCTTTGCATAGAACTTTTTCTACTTAATACAGTATTTTAAACTGATTTCTCTATACTGAAAAATAGAAAAAGATCATGCTTACAAATATATTGATGAATACATTAAGATAAGAATGGAGAACTTAGCTAATTAGAATTAAAATAATAGTTTAATTTTTTGTAATATTAAAGAAGTTTTAAAAATTTAAAAAAAGATTTTAAAAAATTAAGACAAGATTTAAATTAAGCACTATTTAAAAGTGGCAAAAACAATTTTTAAAGAAAAGCACAACAAAACTCTAATTTAATTTAATGATTGATTTAAAATTAAAAAATGTTATCTGCCAAACAATCGTCTTTTTTTTTGGCTCCGATTTGCATATGACAACGCACTATGGTTCTTGAAAAATACTTTATCAGACTGGCAGCATCAGGAATGATTTTCATTTAATCTGCTACAATACATAGATACAAAAAGTAATAAATTAAAATATACAGCTCTTTTATAACTATCGCATATTATATATATATATAATTTCTGGAAGAAACGCCCCGACATTTCTGTGTTTAAAACTAAGGCTCCAGAACACCCCAGCCATTTTGATTATCATGAAAGTAATGTTAATCCTTGTATGGAATTTCTATTACTGCCCTCAAATTTTTACTATTTTATCCATTTAAACTCAAAAAAGTGCATCCGAAAGAGCAAAAAATAATGGAGGGGTCTGTAAAATTACATTTTTCCTTCGATTTTTGAAAATATTTTTTGAAGTCTAAAAAATCCACAAACGAATCATTAAAATAAAGGCAAAAATGTTTTAAGATTTGGGACATAATTCATCAGAAACCTTTTTTTTTTTTCGAGTGAACTTTTTTGCATTCAAACAGATAAAATAGTAAAGATTTGTGGATGATAGTTGAAATTCCATAGGATTAACATTACGTTCACGAAATCAAAATGGCTAGTAGATGGGAGCCTTAAACGTTGAACAAGTAGGGCTTTTCTACCAATGCAGCATTTATGTACACTAAAAAAATATTCCGTATAAAAGGTGTCGTAAATAGCATGGATAACCTTGGTGCTGCTTCCACACAGAAGCCCACCCAGTTGCTTTCTGCGAACTTTATTGTTTTTATATTCTTTTTCGTGAACTAACTTGTGTACCTTTTCACCCTAAACGAAATATCACAAGAGCTACATTCTTTCCTCGTTCAAAGCTGTATTCATATAGTGAATGAGGGATAGTCGAGTTTAATGGCGCAACAACCAGATGTGGCTATGCTGCGCCAAACAAGACATAACTGTGATATTGTCGGTTGAAAAAAGATTTTAAAAAATGGTGAAGAATGGTCGAAAATAGAGAAGGATCGCTAGAGTATCCCGGGAGTGCGTCAACGGTGTTTATCAAAGACAGTGTGCCCAAAGACAGTGTGCCGAGTGATTCATCGAAAGGAGATGAATGGACTTTTAAAAAAGAAAATAATGCTCGTTAAAGGATTGTCAAGAATCATTCGGATAAAAAAAGGATTGAATGGCGATGATATCATTTAACAGTCAGAAACAAAACGATATTAAAAACAAAAACTACATTCTTCTAAAATGTATTAGAACAAAATTATTAATAAAAAAAAATCACAAGGACGCAGCGGAATACCAGATTTTCATCTCTTACTTATGACGAGACATGCTTTGAGAAAAAGTAAATGAACGTAGAGGTTTGTTGGCGCAAGAGCCAAATTTGGATATGTTGCGATAAACAATGTTATCTGTGATTAAGACACATAAAAAATTGAAGAAAGGTAAAAATTGGAAGACAAGAAGTTGAGTCGAAATTAGAGAAAGATCTCCAGGCATGGCAGGGTCGCGTTATCCATGCTTTGACAAAAGTTAAGGTGCTGTGAGGAATTGCTCCCTTTAGTTCAAGTTAAAGTTTATGGTGCAAGAACGAAATCTGGGTAAGGTGCACCCAAATATTTGCCTGTAGACTGGAGTGAAAAAAAAAGGGAGAAAAGGGGGAAGGGCAAATGATTAACTAGATGGAGGGTCAAAAATAAAGAAGGATCTCCCGGGGTCACGTCATTAATGCTTCGACAAAAGCTAAGCAGTCATTAGGAACGGCGTCCCTTAGTTCAATGAGTGTTAAAATGTATGATTCGCTAATTCTGGCTAGGCTGTGCTAAAACCTTTGTTCAAACAGATAATACGAAGAAAATAATTAACTAGATGGAGGGTCGAAAATAATGAAGGATCGTTTTAAGTATACAGGGGGGAGGGTACCTCGTGCTGACCAAAATCAGTAAATCCCATTGCAAAGAAAAAGTTCTCTAGGGTACCTAGGGGTCGTGACTCCCGTATTTACCTTGAGGAATCCCCTTAATTCAAAAAAGGATGTCATGAGTTTCAAAAGTTTGTGAATCACTGACTTAAGCAAACAGTATTAATATAAATTTAGCTCAGTAAATTATAGTTTTTCTTTTTTGATTTTCAAAGGAAGTTTTAGAATTCGGATTTCATTTCATAAATTAAATATGTTTTTCAAAGCAAATATTTCTTTTTCTTTTAAGTGATTCGAAACTGATAAAATATCAATTCTTAATTCCTCACGCAAATTTTGACTCGCCATTTGAGAAGTTCGGTTAATAGTTCGTATGCACATCCGCAAATACAATAGCCGTGTTTTCGATCCGGTTAAATTGCCAAATACTATTACAAGTGAATCATTTGCTCAAAATCTATTTTAAAAAATAATTATAAAGAACCCTACGATATCATAAAACAGAAATAAACAGTCACACTTGAATCCAAGCATGTCGCAAAGAATACTTCAGCTCCAAATCAAGGAGAGGGGAGGGATAACTTTTGTCCGATGCATTTTTTAGTAAACTAGTGTTGAAAGAATCTTTAGCAGTAATTTTTCTAACCATGTGCAGTAAAGAAAAAAAAAAAAAAAAGAACATTCAAACAATTAGAACGAGTAAATACTCTTTATTTTGAATCATTTTTTTTTTTTTTCTCTTAATCTAACAATTTACTTAAGTGTTTTGCTTCGTAAACTGACAAAAATTTAAAATAGTCGATCTCGCACTTAAAATTAATAAAAATTTCGATTCGATGCAGTTGCAGAACTATCAAAAATATTCACAAATATAGTTAAGTTGTACCTTAATTTAATCATTTAAAAAAAAAATTTAAATTCATTTTTCATACAGAACAATTTAGAGATTATTGTGTTAAAAGCAATAAACGAAATATCTCGTTACCGGATTGAAAGCAAAATAATTGACTAATGTTAAGTATGCAATCAGCTTTCATTATGAATTTATATTCTATAAATCGATTTCTTTATGTCTAAGAGATTATTTTTGACAATTTTAATAATTTCAAAAACATAATATTCTTGTATATAAAAAAATACATTCTAGTCGTTAATTTCCTAATTTTGGTTGAACATATAATAAAATCGGAACATTTTAAGGTTATGAGTGACAGTTCGGATTTATAGTACAGCTGCCTAATTCAACAAAGCTGCGCCAAACGTTTGTTTAAAATGTCATCCAGACAGAAAACAAAAAAGTAAAGGGTAAAAACTGGTTAACAAGAAGGAGGGAACATAATTAAGAAGAATCGTTAGAGTATCCCGGAGACTGTCACCCGTATTTTCTGGAGACAGTAAAAAAACCTATGGGAAAGAAAAAAAATCGCTAATGAAGCTCAGTGAGTGATGGTGAAATATAATGGCGCATGAGTCAAATCTGGCGGAGCTATGCTAACATTTGTTTTATCTCTAATCTAGACAAATGATGTGATTGCTTACTAACATCGCACTGAGAAACAAGTGGGCACTACAAGCGACAAATCTCGTAATTTTTTATCTCGGTCAAGTGACAACGACGACACCTCAGCTGACACCCCCTCTCCAAACTTTCACATCACACGAATGGGAAAACTTGGGAACTCGACAGATTTAAAGTGAATTGGCCTCGATACACTAATCTAGACAAAAAAAGGGGGGAGGGGAGTCGGATATAGAGTATCCAGGGGGGGGGCATCGGTCAAGTGACGAGGACGTCACCTGAACTGACATCTCTTTCTCGAAACGTCCACGTCACGCCAACGAGATTACTTGGGATATCGACAAATTCATTCTATGCTCTAGAATGGCACTAATTCAAGCCAATTCAACTTCCCTATACTTTGACGTTTCTTTGTATGGTTATTGTATGCTAGTAAGTTTACAAATGATAAAAGTGTGAAAAAATTGAATCAGATTTGAAGAAATTTTAATATTGTATTAATGTAACCTATTTATAATACATTTTCAATTGAAAATACGTTGAGAACACAGAAAGTATACACAATTCTCACATATCCTTTTGCTTTTTTCAGGTTCTACTTATTTTTATAAACATTGTAATGGTTGTAACTTTAGCAGTAAGTCACAAATCCGACAATGTGACTCAAACAGAAAACGATCAGGAGATAGATGCCACAACTAAAGCTACTCCGGAAATGTTTACGTTCGAAACACAAGATGATGGCAAAGATTTGGAATATTTCACAGAAAGAATAGCTGACTTTACCGATAGAGCTCACAGATTTCAGAAACCGAAAGTGGAATATGCCGAACCACAGGCGAGTGGTATGATTAAAAATAGCACATATTCATCATTGCCAGCAGATCATGCACATTTTAAACTCAAAATCCCTGACACAGATATAAAAAACAAAAAATTCAATTCTTCAGGAGATGGCATAAAAGCTTTGCAAACGGATGAGACAGACAGTTTAGAAACACTGCCATCAGAACACGTACGAATTGCAGATTCAATTTCGCAATGGGATTATAAATCATCAACGGTTATTCAGCAACCTAAATCAAGAAATAATGATGAAAATGAGAAACTTGTATCTTCTAATCAGACTGAAGTTGAAACTCGTCCATTAGGAATTTGGAAACTGCCTGCCAAGTTCATAGGTTTTGACATATCTAATCATCAAAGTTTGAATGTAGTGAAACCGGCTGCAATAGTAGAATCTCGTTCTTTCATAACTAAGCCGGAGATCTCGAATACTCGTTTGAATTACGTGGTTCCACAAGCAATCCCTAAGGACAAAAGTGACAAACAAGCTGTTCCAGAGAAAAACAATCTAAGACGTCAACAATACAGTGAAGAAAATTACTCAAGTGCCGAGAACTCTGCAGAAAATCCATCTTCTGGTGTTTACACGGAAACACAGCACGACTTTGGGAAGTTATTAGACGCAGATTATAGATCACAAATCGAAAAAGCGGCAGAAGAATTAATAAAAAAACAGAGAGAAGAAAACAAAACAAGCACAGATTCATCGAAAGCACCACACCGACCACAGCCGATCCGTTACGAACAAAACGAGATGTATGGCAAAGATCAAAATTCATTCCATACTCCACATCAACAAAATAATCCTTATAACAATGGGCACAGAGAACCTCAAATTTATTCGGAACCACAGAATGAATATAGCAATGAAAACAGAGAACCTCAAATTTATTCGGAACCACAGAATGAATATAGCAACGAAAACAGAGAACCTCAAATTTATTCCGAACCCCAAAATGCATATCATGAAAACAGAGAACCTCAAATTTATTCCGAACCCCAAAATGCATATCATGAAAACAGGGAGCCGCAAATTTATTCTAAGCCTGAAAATGAACATTATAATAATAGAGAACCTCAAGTTCATTCTCAGCACGAGAATGAGTATAACAATAGGAATAAGCCCCCTCATACTCCTCCACGTCCTGGAAATGAACATGATGTTGAAAACAAGTCTCCTGACGCATACAACCAACAACCCATAGATAGTTTTTTTGTTTTTAAAGGTTTTGAAGCCTTGTTTCCAGGCCTATTTGGAAATAACATGAAACCAAATTCTCCTTCAATAAATGAACATAAGTCCGCCAATTTACCTACAACCATTGAAACTGACCAATCTCCTAATTATAAAACAAAACCTTTACACTTCAAAGAAGAACATCCTGAGAAATATTCTGATATTCAAAATCATCCTCCTCAGAATGCTGAGCATAATCCACAACTACCATTAAGAAACTATAAACAAGTATCTCGACCAACTAGTGAGGAGCAATATAGAAAATTACCTCCACAAAGTGAGGAATACCAAGAATATAAACCATTTGAAGAACAACGCCCGGAATCGCTTCCAGTTTATAAGGAACATTATCAAAGACCACTAAGAAACAACGATGAACAATACGGAGAACAACCATCACACAATAAAGAATATCATGGTAGATGGCGGCCGGTCAAAGAAGAATACCGGAAAGTACAACCAAATAATGAGAACCTTAATTCAGCCATTCGATATCCACCTAGGCAGCATATTCCTTTGGAGCCGAATCAGTATAATTCAGATTCATCGGAAGAAGACACCGATTGTTCTCTCGAACAAACAGATGTCGATGAAACACCAAAATTGGTTAGAGGACATTTACCCAGAGAACCCGTTCCTCCACAAAAACTAAATGTAAACCACCCAGTTGTCCGTAAGAACAATCACAATTCTTTTCATCCTTCCAAACCGCAAACTTTTCATTCATACAACAATAATCCAGACAGCTATGAAGAACATTTACCTCAAAGTCCCGTTTCTGAACATGGAAATATTAACAATCCTAGGCCACAAGTTAATACATATAATCAACTTCCCATTTCTGCTGAAACAGACGTTGAAGAAAATGGAAGCCCTGAAACATATCAATACGAGCGAAAGCACAAATACCACGTAACTGTTTTCAAACATGATGAATCAAGTTACCAAAAACATACACCAAATGCTCCATATCAACATACACCAAACGCTCCATTTGAACACACACCTAATGCTCCATATCAACATACACCAAAAGCTCCGTTTGAACACACACCTAATGCTCCATATCAACATACACCAAAAGCTCC